>JARHVA010002683.1:1777500-1897500 GCA_037957365.1 Torreya grandis
TTGGAAATAATATTATTATTAATTGCTTAGCATTTAGGGTTTTAATGTTCAATTCATTTATTTGTTCAGTTAGCAAAATTTTAGTAATAAATAAAATTAGATTGATGTAGTGGCATATGGACATAGTCTAGTTGTGTGTATAATATAGTATTAGTATAGAAATAATTGGGTCTCTACATCCATGAGTTAAATATCTAAACACCTTTTTAATTACCCACATTAATATCAGATTATCTAATTTTTATTTGTGTGACTATTTATTTAGTCATTTTTATTTTTGTGACTAATTATTTAGGTGTTTTTTATTCGATGATCAAATTAGTCATTTATTTAGTCATTTATAGCTATGTTACAAAAATTAATAAAATTTAGTCATTTTTAGTTATCATCACTAAAAGTTTTAGTCAATTAGTCATTTATTTGCTAAATTCTACTAGTGATGGTGGACTTCAATCAATATTTGTCATGGGTGGTTACGGATTAGTATGGAGTGGAGCTAGTTGAAAGTATTATGTGGTTATGAGTGAGGTGGGTTGTGGTAAAACGTGACCTAAGCAAAGTTCAACTTGATTAATATCCAAGGTGTATGTTGAAAATTACATTATTTCAATGAGTTGTGTTGGTTGAACTAACTTATTGGCAAGATTGAGGATGGACTAGGTGGGTAATTAAGTGGATCGAGTAGGTTATTAAGTTTTTTTAATTATAGTCTATTTTTTTTGTGGTTGTTGAATTTTTTGGGGAATGTCTTACCTCTCGATTACTATTTTCATGGATTAGAGGGATAAAACCATTACTAGTTTTGAAATTGCCTAGGTTGAGGTTGTTATCCATTTTATTAGATTAATAATTTATTTTGGGGTAGCTACCAATTTGTTTAGGATCAATTTTGATTGGGTATATTCATCCATGAACCATATTGAGGATTATTTGAGAATTAAGAATTTATAAACATAGAGTTTGATGGTATACCTAGTATTTATACCTATGCTTTCCATTGAGCTACAAAAATTGCTTGATTTTCATCTTCTCTTATGACATGAAGCTCCATTATCTTATGATTCTCCTCAATTATGCTATCTATCTAAGATTTCATAGAATGGAATGTACAATCTACCTTCTTCATTATGCATTGAGGGTAATAGGCGATTAAGACTTTCTCAATTTCTTCTTATTTATTTTGTGTATGTAATGTATGAAGTTAAGTAGATAGGTGGATAATAATGTCCTACTTTACGTCCTAGAGTAGGTTACTAAATTTACCTTTAGACAGTCCTAGAGTAGATGCTACTAGAAGGGTTCTACCCCTATTTTTATTCATGGTTGATCTAGAGTAGTTCGTATATAGAACTGTTAGTTCATCAAATATAAATATAGAAACATCAACACTAGACATTAGACCCAGTGCCTCTAGACAATCATCTTAGATTCCCTTCATGAATATCAACTTAATCAACTCCTTATATATTGTAGTTTGCTTATTTTTTTATAAGTTGAATAATTTTTTTTGTTATATTCTTCTAATGACTCATCATCAGCTTGTGTCATTCATAATATGTCATTTCCCCTATAGTTACTATCTTTGCAATAGTTTTGGTATTTCATCAAGAACTTTTCCTATATTTCTTTTTAAGTAGAAATGACATCCTTTCCAAATCTCATAAACCATCTAAGTGATACATCTTTGAGTGTTGCTGGAAATAGTTTGAGTTTATAAGCATCTTGATTATAATAATTGATGTGGAATAAAATTTCAAACTCAAAATGAAATGTGTCTAGATCCTCAGATGCTTTTCCCCTTAAAGTATGGAGGGAAGAGTGAGGAATATTCTTTATGGGTGCATTTTCATTAGGAGTAAGGATAGGAAATTTGTAAGTAGTATATTTATTGATAGTGTTTTCTTCCTAGTAATACCCTATGAATAGTCTTTATGTTATAGACAAGAGGTTGTTTCTACCCACCACTCAAAATTCCTATCAATTCTTTTATTTCCTAGGATGTAGAAGATGGACACTTTATCTTTATATTTAAAAATATATGGCTTCCTATACAATGGGGATGGTGTGGAGGTTTAATAAGATTTAGTTAGTGTCTTGGTAAAGAGTCTCTCTAAATTAGAAGATTCTATTGTGTTGTTGTTTCTTCTAGGAGGAAGAATAACTTTGAATGCTTCATTAGCAAGAAATTTAGTCTATAGAGGCAAGTGAATTTTAGATTCCTAAGTATGAGGTAATAAGGTATAAATTATCAAATTTAGTACATGTGGGTCTCTTATAGGTGTATGAACCTCCTCAAGGTCTCCATCTTGTGCTACTAGTTTACCCAAAAACTCTTCCTTCTCTACATCTTCTATTGACAACTATAAGTGATCTTAAAGAATTAATTCATGTTCCTCAGTTGCTATAAGATGAATTTTTGATCTTGCAATAATGATTTTGGGAAAAAATATTCCTATATATTCCCTTTCCATATGCATACATCGACCACTTTTTTTTAATTTTTTCCCACCCTACCTACACAGGGTTACTAATATGGGGATTTTTAATTTTTTTCACTATCTTACTTGCAAAAAATAAATTTAAAATATAAAAAAAGAAATATTTAATCTAAAAAACAAAAATATTTGAAAATAAAAATAATAATCATCCAAAAATAATTTATATCAACATTGAAGATTAAAGTGTGTGACACCCTTCCCTAGTGATAACACTAAAAATGATTAGGAGTCGATTCACAATCAGATATACTTCTCTTGATAAAAAATGAACAAGGAGAGTTTCCATGGAACTATACTTTCTATGTCATTTAAATATCAACCTAAGGATGTAGACTTGATAGGATGATGTCCTTACATATGCACACTCAATCTTCTAATTTGACCTTATGCTAATTGTTATCTAAGATGTTGAAGTGCAGTAAATAAAATGTTAAAAATTAAACATAAATAGAATATTTATGAAATAAATGCTCATGCATTGGAAGCTTCTTTAAATCTAATCAAGAATGTGAATCACATAATTCAAAAATGAAATACATAATACATATAAAAATCAAATAACATGTTTAGCTATTAAATGAGTTGGATTATTGTTGTAAGGCTTCCAAAAGGGGGAACATCCTCCTTCCATCTTCCAAATTCAATCCTTCATCTAAAAAGACTTAATTGAAAACATAAATGCTTATTCATATTAATAAATAATGCAACAATGAATTAGTGTAAGAAATTATAATAATGATTGCTTGACAAAATGTACTTATGATAATCTCTAATCAGCATCTATTAATCTCAACTCTACTACAACATATTTATATATCACATAAGATATTCTTATATTAAAAACAATATATTATAATTTAAGATATATTTGACTTAAGATAACTAAAATTATCTTCTTTTGCTAAAGGCATCTCTCATGTGAATTTAGAACATTACTACAGGACAAGTAAAACCATTAATTTCTTCAACCACTTCTTTATTGGGTTTCATGGAGGTTACAGTTATTTCTACGAGTCGATTGGAAGAGAAACAAAACATGTTCATCCATAACTTTGGTCATGCAGTGGCTGCAAGATGGTTTATGTGATGAGATTCTTTTGCTACAGGATGTTTTGTGTTATATACCTATTTTATCAAATCATCCTTAAAACATATTATAGAAAAAACATCCTAAAACAAAAAATAACCATCATATATTTAATTCCGATACATAATTATATCTATTTAAAATAGTATGGAAACACAATGCTATTCATATGTTTATGGTAATATTAAGGAATTAATAATATGGAAAAGTGTTCAAAAGCATAGTAAAACATGCGATAAATGAGAAAAAGAGGTATAGAAAATATATAATTTATTATGATTTTATTAATTTCTCTACTATCCAAATGCATCCTCCACCCTCCATATTTATATTTATCAATGCTTGTGTTGCACAAGGATCCATGATCTCCCTTACTACACTCACTAATTCATTAACTTGTTTATTCAATTTTGCATGTTTTATTGGACTCATCCTATAAGATGCTTTATTGGGTAGAGATGATCCTAGAATCAAATAAATATGATGTTAAAAATATCTCTTTGGTGGTAAACCATCTAACATCTCATCAAGTATAACATTTTCATATTCTTTTAACACTATTACTATTGTTGCTGGTATTCATACCACTTTGGAGTCTTTTTTCCTCACTACTAATGCATCATAGCAACCTATCATTCTCATGTCTTTGATAAATTATTTTCAAGTCAACATGTTTTTGGCCTAAACTTCTTATTTATGAGGTAACAAAACTACCTTCATACCACCTATCCAAAAACTATAAGTCCTCTTTGATCCATCATGAATTGATTTTATATCAAACTACCATGGTTTGAACCTAGCAATACATAACATGCATCTATCAGTATAACATTGTAAAATATTTCATCCTTGTAAAATTTAGCTATATAAAATTTGATTTACCACTTTTTATCTAGCATAAATTCATTACCTATATTAAACTATAAAATCCAATAATGATTATGATGGTTTTCATAGTTCAAACCTAGGTTATCAATCATGTCTTTATACATTATATTTTCAAAACTACCACCATCTATAATGACTTTGCATATCTTACTTCTAAAAGTACACCTTGTTCAAAAAATATTCATTCATATCCATGCATCACCATATCATTTGTTCTCTAATTGTTATTTCCTTGAAGTAATAACTATTCTTGGCATCATGAGATTTTATCCAATATATGTTGTTGCGACTTCAATATTTTATTTTCTTATTTTAGATTCAACTAAATTCACTCATGGGTGATCCTCTTACCTCCTTTTTTGATCTTGGTAGTGTGGACACTCAAACATTTTATGGAATTTTTCTCCAGATATATAAAAAACATAAAACCTAAATGTATTTGGAAATAATCTTTTACCACCACCATAGCTTCATCCTCTCTAAAATAATCTTCCTCTTTTTTGGTATTAAATGCCTTATCTATTATCTTCTTGTCTTTATACATGATTTAATTATTCTCCTCTTGTTAGTATTAAACCCACCTATATTTGTATTAAATTCACCTTATCTCCTTATTGGAGAAGAATGCCATCCTTTTGCCCTAAAAGATGTTCTTATGAAATTCTATCTATTTTTTTTTGCCTTCAAAGATAATTGATAAACTTTCTCCATGCAAAGTATTTTATATATGCTTAATTAATCTTGAATATAAAACTTTGAACCATTTAAATACCTTTTATATATCTTTTGTTTTGTTTCATCATGATCTACTAGTATGGAAATATTGTAAAACCCATTTGTACACACTTGTATATTGTGATATTTATACCTCAAAAGTTAAAATATTATGTACATGGTTTATACATAATCCACATGAATATATTTTACATTTAAATTCTTCTCCATATTTTTCTAAGAGTTGATATTCTCTTTACCTTATTTTTTATTTATGCTGGTAATCCCACCAAATCATAGCATGACTCTTCAATTTCATACATGTAAACTTTACCTTATTTTCTCTCATTCTATTAAAAAAATATCTCCATGTTGTTCATCAAATCTTATGGTTTTAAATATACTCCATAATTTATGGAACATCAATGTTGATTCCATCATTCCTTTATTCTGAAGATCTAACCATTATCTCTTCCATTGATGGTAGTTGTTCATGTTGCTCCACTTTTTCTAGAATTTTATGTTCATGATTTGTGTCATCCTTTACATTATCTTCTACTCTCCTTTGTATTTGATTAGCAATAATATTGGTTAATTGTTCCACTTTTCTCTACAAGTCTTGCATAATCTAGTTCAACTAAACTATTCCTCCTCAAACTCTCACCATCTCTTATGCCTCCAATATCAAAACATGCTTTGATAACCAATAATAAATTAGAATATTATCAAAATAAGAAAATACCAATAGGTATAACTTATGAATAATAACTTGTACTGAGTTGTATTGAATGATTAAAATAATTAAAAACCATGCATAAATAGCCTCAAATCAAAATTGGAGTTGACACAAACATTCAAAACTTTAAAAAATAATAAAACTTGACCTGCTATTTTTAGTCATTGATAGTTTTAGTAAGTTTCACATGCAAGCACACATAACTCTAAAATTTTGAAGAAATAAACTAAAAGATAAAATTAAACTATAATAGGAATATAAACTGAATTTCAAGTCTTATTACAATTATATGCAATTTTTAAAAATAGATAGATATTTTTAAAAATATTGAACTATATTTTTAGACCTTAAGATGGTCATTTATGGCCTCTAAAAAATATTAAAAATATCTATAACTTGATAAGACCTGTTATGGATGCACCAATATTTTTATATAGTCATTTTAGCATGAATATGGGCTCAAATATAACTATGAATCAAAATTTATGGCCTTGAAAAATTTGGCATCTTTCTCTGCATTAGTTACTAAATATAACAATTTATAAAAATAACATGGATCATCTAGTTTTAGGTAGATTTTAACAAATATTTAGATTTTCTAACCATAAATTTCAACTATAATTTTGAGTTGAGATTTATTTAATGGTTTTTATGTAATATTATATTCATTCAATAGAAATCAACATAGAAAGTTACTTTCATGTAATTTTTGAGTTTTTGTCTATAGATATTTTACTTAGCTAGACTAACTTTTTTTTTTATCATTTTGTCCACTCTAGTGTCTATAGTACCTTGTAATTACCATTGTCTTTATTTTGGGTGTGTGTCAAGTTTTGTCGATAATTTTAATAAGCCTATACTCATGGAATTTTTAAAATAAAACAAGATCTTTTACGTAATAAAATCCCCTCTTTGTATGGATGGATTTTTGGTTAAATCCTTATGTATTGGAAGTCAAAATCTTTAAAGATGCGTAAGGGTGGAATTTAAAGAAATAATTCTATTAGTTCTCATATTTACTAGTGGTGAGCCATAATATTATATGAGAATATTGTTAAGTGAGTAATTTATATTAGAATATATTCAAAAGATAGTGATTTGTTAAAATAATCGAGTAGAGTTTGTAGAAGATAGAATTGTTACATACTTATGGGATTGGTCGAGATAAATAAATATAATTTTGATTTGATGAAAATGAAGATCTTATTATTTTTAGGAGAGATGTTCACTCAATATCTAATGGTGTGACATTGAAGAAATATTGAATTATGGTTGACCAAAAATGTGTTGTGCATATGTGAGCCTTTTGTTCTTCAGAGTTATGTGATAATTCCTAACAAAAAATTCCTTGTATATCTTGAAAGATCAATTTTATGTTGTTTGATTGTTGAAGAGGTTCGTTTGAAGGTTGATAGTGTATTTGATGATTGTTTGTAGTTTTATTTCTAAATAGCCATCCATAGAAGCATCTCAAATGGACATGATTATTTTATCTTTATCTCCACTTTTAAGGCTATAGAACCCTTCAAAAATGGTATAATTACATATAATTAAAAAAAATCTCACATTTTAAATTTATAAATTTTCCATAAAAGTTTTATCTCTTTATTATTAATTTTTTTTTGGTTAAATCATAAAAGTGGCCAAAAATGCCATAAACAAATTAATTCATATATATTTAATGTTTTTAGTTAGACCTTTATAAATGTTCTCTTTTAAGAATATACCAATTAATTGGTTTGTAGTTAATTAGGTTTTCTTTAATTTAGTGTACTTATTTCATTAAAATGGGATTTGCACATCACCTTTTTCATATTTAGGTATTTCAAATTGTGAGAATATATATATGTATATATAACTTTTAAAAATAATAATAAAAAATTGATTATATTATAGAAAATTAATGATTAATAATAATAGATATCTATTAATATTTAAAATTAAATTAAAAATAATAATATATAATTTTTTATTTTTTTTTCACAATTAATAATAATGACATTCATAACTTTACACCATATTTTGCACTAATTAATATAACTTAATAAAATTTTATTTTTAAATATACATCAAAATTAATATATATTTTCAACAATTATTTTTTAAATGTATTAAAAAAAATTTATTTTATTTACAACAAATAATAAATATAATATAATTACATCTATTTATCTAAGATTTATATGTATGTTAAATTAATAATTTTATAAAATATAATTAAAATTAATAATTAAAAAAAGTTATATTTTATAATATAGACATTTAAAAAAAAAAAAAACAACTTTTGAATTACATACTTTTATACATAAATAAAAATACAATTAATTTTAAAAATAATAAATATTTTAAACAACCTTTCTACGAACACCAAAAAAAAAAAAAAAAATGACCCAAGGAGGATAGCCAAAGATTCCAAAAGATTTGGAATCATGATATTATTGTGATCTCTTTTAAATTGGAATATATGCCTTCTATGTGATTTTGATTCACACCATTCACTGTGAAGGTGACAGCACGTTCATTTCACTTTGTCAGGGGTTTAAATGAAAAATTTCGGTTATATAAGTTAAAGTATTACGAGGACAACAATCTGAAGCTGCTAAAGTTTGTTTTAAAAATATTTTATGTAATACAGATAATACCATAAAATCTCATTTGTTATTGTTTTTGTTTTCGAATTTGCTTATAAGATAAAAAAATTACAGAATCTGTTGGTTTGGAAGAACTAATGGAGACAATTCTGAATAAGGATATTTCCGATACCCACATAAGTAGAGGAGTATTTTTTGTATCCAAAGTAAGTTGAAAGTCCCACAATTTTTGTTTTTTTTTCGTTTTGGTAGAAGTAAAGTGCCATACGCATTTTTTACGTGTTAGAGCCTTTGCGTTCAATAGAAGACAGCCATATAGATATACAACAGATTCATTTTTCTTTTTTTGGATGCCAATGATATTTGACAGGATGTATTCCAAGGAGAAGTGCAGTTAGATGAATTGATAACAATGCTGGATGTTAAGGACAACAATACAACATGGAAATTCCAGTACAGGTGATTTTCCCAAGGACTAGTTTGTTAAGGTGATTATGACACTTCAATTTTGTTCATCCAAATAAACTTTAAAGTGTGAATTTTATTGGTATACTTGCAGATCAATTAATAGTCAAGATGTACGCGCGCTGTATGATATGAGTGAGTGGATATAGTAAATTATCAAAACAATTTGTTATACATTGTGATCAAGATTATTTTGTTCTCCTATTTTAATAGTTATAATGCAATAATTTGCAGGGGCCTTTATCAAGGAAAATAATCTTGTTGCAGGAGATTCTATATTAATCATTCGTTTTCTCAGCGAACAAGATGAGGGTGACAAATATGTTAGTTTCTAAAGGAAATGAACAGTTCATTAAGGATAATACAAAACATGGAGCTTCAAATACAGGTTATTGTCTCTAATAACTAGTTTGTTGAGGTGATTATGATTATTGGTATTTTACTCATTTAAACATTTTAATTTTATTGGAACATTTGCAGGCATTACCACAAGGATGACAGATTCTCACGCAGGGCTGACAGATACTCACTGTTTGATATGAGTAGGAAGATATACTCAGTCATCAAAATACTTTGTTAAACATTACCTGTCTGAGCTGTTTTATTTTGTATAAAGACTATTTTTTTCATCTATTTTAAACATCATAATATAATAATTTGCAGGGGACTTTTTGCAGAAACATCAACTTGTTGTGGGAGATTCCTTGCTGTTCTAACAAAAGATGAAAAATATCTAGGAAAACCATGCCATGGGTAGAGCCATGGTGCCCACATTTAAGATTTGATGAAAAGGCTTGATGGATAATCACACAAAATTGGTGTAACCACTTGTAACAAAGAGGAATAGGGTAAGAGCATTAGGGAAGTTAGAAGTTGTTAAAATCAAAGGATGAGCTTATGTTAGATAGCACGGTGTGTTAGAGAGGCCTTAGATGATTGCCTGTGTCACAAAAATATCAATTTTTTTGGTGATCTCTCTGAGATGATTGCCTGCTAATCATTTTGAATCTAGTATCCTTCTAAGACATTAGGCATGGTGTCAATATTTACTGTAACCTAAAGAAGAACAAATAGGGAAATGCCTAACACAAAACAAAATAGGAAAAAAAAACAAACAAAACAAGGAAAAACAACACAACCTAAGGAAACAAAGCTCCTAATGAGTTTGATGTGTACATAAGCAGTTACTGAAAAACATAGCTAACCCCATTTTTTAGAAAATTTAATAATTTTAGAATGAGTTCCTTACCATAAAATCAAGCTTTGAGGTATATCCCATTAATTTGGATTGACATTTCTGCTCCATCAAGCTTGGAGAGATGGAATGTGTTGGCTCTTTTGCACTGAGTGATGATATATGGACCACTCCATATTAAATCAAATTTGGTGTTCTTGCTTGGTTTTGATTTATCTACATCCCACTTTAGAACCATGTCTCCTTCATTGAATCTCCTTGTAGATGCCTTTTTGTCAAAAATATTAAAAGTTTGTGACTAATTTTCCTCCAAGAATTTAATTGATTGATGCCTAATTTCTTCAAGATCCTTGAGTTTAGTTAGTCTCATTGTCATTTCATCATCATTAATTAGGTTCAATTGGTGACTAAGATCTAGAGATGGTAGCTGAATTGATAGTGGTACTAGGGCTTCTCTTCTATATACCAAAATGAAAGTGGAATTTCCAATGGCTCTTTGTGGAGTAATCTTATCAACCCAAAGTGTTGATTTCAATTTTGTGTGCCATGTCCTCTAATTATCCTCCATTATTTGTTTAATAATTGTAATCAAATTCTTGTTGGTTGACTCAGCTAGGACTTTACACTACGGTTAATAATTTAAAGAAGCGCTTAGGTAAACATTATGCTTGACCACCCATTCAATCATCTAAGTACCCAAAAATTCCTTACGATTATTTGATATGGTGGTGTGAGGAACACCAAACCTTGAAACTATGATGTCCATGAATTTTAGAATAGAAGCCTCAGTGGAATATTTTAGAGAAACCACTTTAGTCCACCATGTCAAAAAAACATTGTTGTGAGAACCCTTTTATGACACACACTCAATGGTGGATTGATCTTGGTGATGAAATCCAATCCCCATTGAGTGAATACCTGATATGTTTGAATTGTTTTGAGAGTAAGTGTTGATAGCCTTTGTTTACCAATGAAGTAAGCACATTTTTCATAGTTTCTTACCCATTAGTGGGCATAATTGAATAATTTAGGCCAATAGGATCCTCCTCTCATTATCTTAATGGTCATAGTCCTTGTATAAAAATACCCTACTAATGGTCCATCTTGAAATTATTTGAGCATTTTTGGAACTTGATCATTCTCAATACATCTTAACAAGACTCCATTCATCTCCTTCTAAAATAAAATTCCATAAATAAGAACATAGTGACTTGATTGGAGTTGAAAATATCTTTTTTTTACTAATGGAAGTCATAGGGGTAATTGACTATCTACAAGAAATTGGTCATATTTTGAACCTGACTATTAAAAATAGGTGGATTGTCTACCTAAGGTTTAGTTTGGACATACACTTTTTCATATACTATTTCAGTGGTCTTGATGTTAACAGTTAACTATTCACACAATCCTTTCCATCTTACAAGCTTCATGATAGTGATATCCACATCATATTCCATGACCTTCGTGATCCATCCTTCTCTTTTTTCATTTATCTCCCTACTCAGCAGGAACTCTTTGACACTTTCATGACTCACCATCAAATGTATCTTATTATTGGAGAGCATATGCTTGAACTTTTTGAGGGATTTGATCACCATATATACTTGTTTCTCCATAAAACTATAACTCTCTTCATAATCATTGAAATATTATCTAAAGAATTAAATAGGATTCTCCAAATCTTCTTTATTATGTTGAGTTAGAATTTATGAGTTCCTTATTTTGCCTTCGAATGCGTAGAGAATGAAATATTTCTCATAGTTTTGGTTAGCTATGGTAGGAACTTGGAAGATAACCTATTTGATAGATTTGAAGCTTTATTTTACATTTTATATATAGCTAAACATTACATCTTTCTTTAACATTATAATAATGGGTATTGCCATAATGGTAAAATTTTGGACAAACCTTCATATAAAGTTGATTTTCCCAAGGAAGATTGGTAGGCCCTTTTTGTGGCTCGATAGTGCTAATGCAAATATAGAACTAATATTTTTCGGGTTTATTTCATGACCTTATTTCAACATAATGTGTCCAAATAGTTTTGATTTGTGTATTATAAACATACTCTTCTTTAGATTAATGGAAACCTTGAATTCTCTACACCTTTTACAATTATTCCTCAAGTGGTCTAGATGTGCATCAACATGCTTTGAGTAGATTTTAATATCCAGATATACTAGTATCATTTCAATTATGAGACCTTTGAATACCATATCTATGGCTCTCTAAAATTTTGCACCTATATTTAACAAACCAAATGACATCTTCTAGTATGTGTACATGCCCCATTTGGTGGTGAAAGCCATTTTGTATTGGTTTGATTATTGTACCAGAATTAGATTATAGCCAGAATAACCATCTACAAGAGAGAATCTTTCAGATCTTGACACTATTTGTAGGATTTTTTCCATAGGAGGAAGAGTATAGTGATCCTTCAATAATTCTTTATTCAGGGCCCTAAAATCCATACATAATCTGACTTCACCAATTTTATTTCTAACAGGGACCATATTTGCTTCACAAAATGAGTGTTTTATATGAAATATTATACTAGACTCTATCAATTTAGATTTTTTGACTTTTATCAAGGGTTCAATCTTGGGATTGATGAGTCTATGTTTCTTCTTGACAGGGTTTGTATTTAGATCCAACTGTATAGTGTGCTAAGCTAAACTTGGGTCAAATTCTCTTAAATCAAGATAATTCCAACAAAATTTATCATCAAACTCTTGACATAATTGAATAAAATCTTACTTATCTAACATATTGCATACCATGCCTATTTTGTGAGACTTGCCTTTTGAGATGATTACTGGCTTATAATATTCTTTATTGACTGTAATGTTCTTCTTATCACCTTTTAGTTGATCATCCAAATTAAATATGTTTTCCAATGTAATGAGACCCAATGCTAGATTTTTCTTTTTTATTTGAATGATCTAATCAGCATATTGGTATTTTAGTTTTAGCTTATTCTTATATAAAAAATTGGCCTCTTATCTAAAAACATTTACAATCTACTTGTCACTATCAAAAACTTGCCAATTAGTTTCATTATTAAGGACAAAGGGTTTTACAATTAGCCTAACATGTTGGCTATTTTTATTTTTTATTTCCATTGGTAGGTTATATTGGGATCCTACCAAATCCATGTTGTCAACATATTTATTATGTGCCTTGGGTACCACTGGTATATCAAGGAAGTGAAGCCTTCTAGTAGGTACCAAACTCTATGTGTGTAAGACCTTAGAAAATTGTTTTTATACACCCTTTTTTATATTAATTGGTGAAAAATAATCTCACTATCAGCAAATATCTGTAAAAACTTGATACCTCTTTATTTGGCCAACTAAAGGCCTCAAATAAAGGTTTCATATTCAGCCATGTTATTGGTATAGCTGAATTAAAGTCTAAATGAGTAGAAGTAATTATCCTTCAATAATAAGATCAATACAATCCTTGCACTTGTACCATTTCTGCTTCTTGATCCATCAAAAATAACTTCCACATCTGTATAAAATATTCTACTAGTTTGACTAGGTTTGGAATAATTACATTATTCTTGTGAATGCAATATGTTCCTAACCTTGTTTCTTGTACATAGTCATAAGGATTGAATTGAAGGGATGATCACCATTCATCCAAATGAGTGTCTAGAATTTATTGTACAAGTTTTACATCCTCATGATCAGTTTCCTCTTGTTGATCTTGTAATGTACAATTCATTTCTATAGGAGGGATAGGATTGTACGGCTCTATATGATCTTTTAAAATTATCTCAACTCTTATTGTTACTCTAGTTTCATATCTTTTTATAAGTAGTATATGAGATAAATCTATAGATATATATCCTCCCATCCTTGTAATGAAATGTCATGAAATACAAAGAGCAAAGTAAGGGGAGAGATCTATGATTGAAATGTCTTGAGTAATTGATAGTATTGTATAAGCATGAATAATGAGGTTTAGTATCTTTAAAGTTCCTTCTATTTAAACAACAATCCCATATAATTGTACTTATCCTTATTAATAGGTGTGTATTTTATTCCCAAAGCATCAGTTATTTCCTTGGGCATCATTGAACTACTAGCCCCTAAATCTAAAATGTAATTGTGAACCAAATGTTTCCTTAGTATAAATGAAAGATAAAAGGTTGAAGGCTTACCACTTTTACATAATTTAGTGTTAGGTTTTTGTTGACACAAATTAGTTACAACTATAGGTTCCTTAGATGGAACCTTCTCTAATGTCTATAAATTCTTTGAAGCTGCATGTAGTGAATCCCTTTGTGATGGTTTATAGATAGTGCTTCCTACATTATGATGTTTAGATTAGTCTTATTCATTTGTTCAGCTATGCTAAAAGGAATATTACTAAACTTTGCTAGTGATTTTGTAGGGGATACATCCTCTTTAAAAACATTTGGAGTGGGTGCCTTTGCTTTGAATTGATTTGTGGGTACAAAGGTTAGCCTTTGTACCATGTTGCTCTTTGTTGGTTCTATTGCAAATTTATAAGTTGAAACTTGCTCTACCCTAGGGGGCTAATAAATTTCCATTGCTCTTTTATTGGAGTGTGTATTAGCCACTACAATACATCCACCATTGAAAAATGCTTCATCTTGGATTATTCTAATGAATTCATCCTATTGTCAGTTTAGAAGAGTTTTTTCATCTTGAACAAGTTATTATGTGTCTGATTATTGGGATGTGAAATCATCTTGTTGTTAGTGTTTTACTTATGTGACTAATCACAGGGATAACACCACTCATACTCTTGAGCCAAATGATTTTAAATAGGGATAATGGCTTTAGAATCTTCTGGTATTGGTAAAGCAAAGATGTTTGGAGGTATTAAGTGTGAATTTTGTCCTTGTTATTAATTGTTGGCTTGATATGGTTTCCTATCTCTCTCGTATGGTTTCCTATACTCTTGGTATGAGGTATTAACTAGTTGAAAAGGCTTTTAGCTTTAGGCCTACTATCTTTTCATTGGTACCAACTCATAGCCAAAAATCTTTACTAATGAATTTACTTCATATAAATCATTAGTGCATATAGGAGTCAAAGTAGGAACTTTTCTCATGGTGGGAATTGGAGAAAGTGCAGGTGGAATATGAGCTATTTATATAAAAAGAGTCATTGGCGACCTTGGTAAAAAACATTGGCTTATATTAAACAATTTTCTACACTTATTGCAATATTATAAGTTGTAATATGTGTCATACCACCCATTTATTGAATCATTACAACTATATCACTATTGAGGGATTTCAAGAAATACAAGAAAGCATTATTTGTAGTGGGTTTAAAAAATACTGGAGTCTATTGTAGGTATTTTGGAAATAAAAATTAAATTAAGTCATTTTCTTATGAGGAGCTCATTGAAATTAGTTAACTTTTCAACTAGGTAAAGTTGGTCACTCTTTTCTTCAAAATGGATACACGGTGTAATTCTTAAATCATCCCAAAATTCGATTGAGGTGGGAACAAGGCCTCTATATCACTATAAATATTTGATTCTAAAAGAGGAGACTAGAATTCTCATTTGAACATTATCTTGGACCACGTTATGGATTAAACATAGGTTAGAAATATCTTATATGGGATTTTAAGTAGTGGTATAGGTTTTACCAGTAAAATATGGTGAATTTTTAAGGCCAAAGTAGGTACGTCATCATCTTGTCCCAAAGGGAATGGACTGATATTAAAGGGTACAAAAGTTGAATTTCTAGCCATAGTGGGAGGTATAAAATTTAAAGGAGTTACCACAAGAGATAGGAATATAAGTATAGGATATACTTTACACTGAGGGGTGGTTATTGTTTATCTCTTTTTAGATGGAAATTACAATTCAAATCAGCCCTTTTACCTTTTGTAGATGATCTTATTTGCTTCCTTGGCATACATAGCCCTAAAATTATGAGCCTTTAAGCTAGTGGAGTCATTAGGTGATTTTGATTTATGCATAAATATTGTAAAACACTCACTCAAAATATATATAATATTGTTGTATTTTTTGGGTCCTATTGGATGTGTTAAAAACTATTATCACATAGATTACACCTATCTTGACTCTAAGCTTGTTGTGCAATTGCCTAATGATCTAATAGAAAAACTTCCAAAGTTGTGGGGCTTTAGAGAATTGAGGTTAGTTTGTAGATAACATCAAGTTTCTTTCATTAAATCTAATGCAAACTGATAAATTACAAGTTTTATGGAAATCTTACTCTTTAGTGCTTTTGAAACCTAAACTAGGGTTTTGATAGGGAAAAGGGTTGAAATTTCTAGTTTGAATAAAATAAAAAATATGGTGATTAAACCATATATTTTATAGTTTAATTTAATGCTTTCTTGATAAACATAGTAGATCAAAAAATATGTTGATTTTTCTTCATCATAGACTCATACAAATAGAAATCAAAGGTAGTATTTTAGCTATTTTTCATAAAAGGGAAAAAAAGTTTATTCCAAACAATATTTTCAAGAGGGTAAAATACCAAAAATGCATTTATTGAGATTGAAATAAAGATATAAATATTACATAGATAACCAAACAAATTTCACACATCGAGTTCTCTTAAGATAAGAAAGTGAAAACTTCAACTTTATTTCTCTCTAGAGGTTCAAAATTATTTTAAAAAATATTCAAAAATTTAGAAAATATAACTAGAAATAAAAAGATAGATTGGGACATGAGGTTTTCTCATTTTTATACAAAATATATCTAAGATGAAATGTATTTGACCAAACTTAAACACCCATTTGAATAAGATCATGCAAATCAGAAACCCTTCATGCACAAGAGTAAAGTTATTCTATATTTTCTGTCCTGGACTTGTGGAATGACTAAAAAATAGCATGCACAAGATTGGCATGATATTTTGCATGGTATGGCATGGTTGGAACTATTGGACCTCCATGTAATGCTTATTTATCTAGAAGTGGCTAAAAATAGCCTCATACAAAAGGAGGTGCCCAAGATAGAACTGGTCTTTTATAATAGAAGATAACTTTCAAATAAATTCAAGTTACTTTCATCCAAAAACCCCAAACTTGTAAAACTCAAGTGAGACTTTTACTAATTTTAATTCTTAATCACTTTAACCAAAATGAACCACGTAATTTCTACTTCATGATTGTACACTTTTCAACAATTCTTATTTGTCAAAATGGATAGTGCAATTTACACTTGTGCTTTTTACAACTTTTGCGTTATCAAAGAATATAAAGTTTAACATATGTTTTTTATATTTCTAAAAAATAATTAAAAATATAGTTTTACCTTTGAAATGAAAAAAAAACTTAAAATGTTTTTCGAAATGAAATTAAAAATGATAATATAACATTTGGAAATATTCAATGGACAATATTTTTTGAAATGAAATTACAAATGATAATATAACCTTTGAAAATATTCAATGGTGAGAAAATATTAATAAATATTCAAAATAAATTCATCTTTCTTGTCATTCTTGGTCTAAAATTTCTAATTATATACATCAAAGGCCTTAAATATTTCATTTATGCATTCTATATCTGGTAGATATCAGATGTTGCACAATCTACTTGAACATCAAATAGTTCTCTTCTAAAATTCCTTATCCCCTACATCTCTATTCTCATCTTATAAATTATTCATTCATACCTAATGAAATGGTGGATGGAACATAAGGTGAAGATTATCTCCTTTTCAGATTCTTTCTTAGCCACGTCTTTAAAATTATTCTATACTTGCTCAGCGTGAAGGAGATTATTAGCATCATCTATTGGTTTGCATGACATTGTGTTCATCATGCCTTTAATCTCATATAACACATCAATTAAATTTTTATGATTCTCCTTGTCTTTATCAATATACTCTATTTCTTATCTTATCTAAAATTGAGCAGCCCTATGTAGTTCCTCATGCTCAGCATCATTGTTAAATATATTCTCGACAATGAGGGTAATCATATCAATTGATTTTATGACTACCAATTTGGGATAAAGCTCTAAATTTCTCCTTCATATTTATTCATATTATCTTTAAAAATATTATTCTGCTCCATGATGATTCCATAATGTTTCATCAATGCTACAATAACCTTATTTCCTTTAGTAACAAGTTTGTCAGACCATTCTTTCATTTCCCTTCTCATATGATCAATCTCTTAAAAAAATTCAATTATAGCTTGATCTAGACTAATTGGGTGCACTTCCTATGGTTTTTGTAATGATTCAAAAGGTTGTATGGACTAATTCAATGCTTTTGTAAGTTGATCTACTTTTCTATTCAGTTCATCCTTATTGGATTTATCATGATTAATTCTCAAGAAAAGAGAGTTGATACTAGTTTGCACATCATGATTGAGTCCTTGTCTTGTTTGCCGACCAAGATGTATTTGATAAATATAATAATCCCATACCATAATATATTTTTATTTTTCTAGTGCAGGGATTGAAATTTCAACATATCTCTTCCCCTTTGTCATCATTGAATATCTTTGAAAGGGTCCTAGGAGTAGCTTTTGACTTCTTAACATCTGTCATGCCAAAGTCTAATGTACTAGGTCCAATCATCTATTTCCTCTTCTTACTCACTAATTGGAATAACAAATTGAGGTTAGCCTTTTCTTGTTGTTTTGATGTTGTGACTAAAGAATCAATAGCTGATGTTTTGCTCTAGTAGACAATGTGACCAAAGTAGATTCCTATGAAGATCATGTCATTGGTAGTTTAGGAGGTTCCTGTGAATTTCCACTTTCATTAGTGGTCTGAAAATTAATGTTTTTACCATGTATTTGGGTTGTTCCAATCTTGATTGATGGTATTTTAGAAATAATGGAAGTGGATGAAGTGGAGGAAACAAAAGTAGCTATGTCTATTGGGGGAGTGGAGGATAAAATAGACATAGGAGTTCTGAATTTGGTAACTGGTGGAAGGGTGGAAGTTAAAGTTTCAAATGTGTTAATTAGATGTGTAAGACAACTTAGGGTTGGTGATGTGTAAATAATGGGTTGAGATGAGGGGGAAATATTGCATGTCCTAGGGGTTGCGATAGCCTACAAAAATTTAGTCAAGATGACTAATTCAATCATAATGTATTATTGGGTGGTATTTTGAATTAAAATTAATGAAATGGAATGAATTGTAAATGAAATGGATAATGGGAGTGGATCAAATAGGGAAGGTAAATCTTGGGGAAGGGAAAGTGGAGTGGAAATTTGAGTTTCCACTATTAGGGGACCGTGAATGTCCACTTGACTTGCTTGTTTTAATTTCACTTGGTTTATTGACGTGGGTACTATGGGTGAAATGATAGGTGGAGTGGAAACTTGTGAAGGATTTGACACTAGAGGTGGAGGTGTTGAAACCTATGATACTAAGGGGTAGAAACAAGAGGTGAAATGGGAACCTAAGATATTAGAGGCATGGAGATAGCTTTTTGAGGCATTAAAACATATTGAATAATATGGGAAGGAGAAGGGACATAAATAGAAATAGTAGTCAAGATTATGTGATATAAAATTATGGAACCCAATGCAACTATTGTCTCTTTAGGTGAAAGATCAATTAGTTTATCTTCAACTTCTCCATGTCTACTTGATTATCCCTTCTTTTCCTTAGTCTTTTTTTTTTTTTTAATTTTCATTTTAATTTTCATTTTATTTTTCTTTTTCTTTTTCTTTTTCTTTTTCTCTGACTCCTCTGAGGATTATCTAGAGCTATCTTTTGATAGGGTGATCCCCTCTTCTTTGATCTTAAGGATATTTTCTCTAACCCTTATTGTTTATCTCATGACTTGTACACCCTTACTCCTTAGTCAATTCATTGTTTTGTTAATTATAGGGTTTGTTTTATCAAATAGAGAGAAAAAATCTATAAGTGACCACCTAGCTTGTGGTAAGGGTATAATAATGATTTGTGTAAGGTATATTGGGTCCACTATAGATTTTTCATCCACCAAATCATCAGGGACTAGTGCTAGGTCATAATCCTTTATCTATTGTAAGGACATCCTAGACTAGTCCCTCATCCTGAGCATCTCTTCATCATCACAATCTTCCCAAACATAATCATAAAATGACACCTATTCATACTTGGAATGTACCAGTGTAGTAGTGATTTTTCCAAAAGGATAAAAATATGGTCTAGACACTAAAGTCTTTAGTTTTACTTGGCTCATTTCAACCTCTATACATCAGGCCATGAAGAGGGACTCGCATGTGTACCAACAAATAAGAATTTGGAAGTGTATCCCTACTTTGCCCTATCATAACTAATATTGTGTTTTCAAAAGTTATCTAACCAACTCTAATAATGCTAATTTATCACTCACACAACAAGGAAGTGTATAGGGATAGCTAATAAATCTAACTTCCCTGATGTAGGAATAGGTGGTTAATTGTATGAAGTAGGAACCCAATTTGGTGATCTCATGCTTCAATACTATTGATAATATTTCTTTCCTAAGTTTTTTATCAAACATGGTAAATATTTTGGAGATAAAACCATCATTCACTCTCCTAAACAATTGTCTACTAGCCTATACTATAAGATCAGGGCAGCAATTGTATACTCTAGTTTCCTCAAGAATTGTATTGAGGCCTAGGAACAACCTTCCTTTGGCCATGATATATATAACATAATATGTCATGTAGAACTTGCTCATTATTTTCACCTCCATTAGTTACTTATGGAGGGGGTCACTTATCATTTCAGCCCAATGAATGTATTTTTTGTTTATTTTGATGACCTAGATATATTGATACATCCATTCATGAAAAAAATTGGCATGATGATTACTAGTGACTATGTGTAGCAGTATGATAATGTTCCCTACTACATCTCTTATATTAGGCCTATATATGGTCTTAGGTAACCTAGTAGAGGAATGTTTGGGGGACTTGATCCATTAAGTTTTATTATCTTATGACACCCCTGTCACTTGTCCTCATAGAATTATGCAAATATTTGTGGAGATATATCCAAAGAAATCACAAAATTAGGACTTATAAATACTGAGTTAATGATTTTGGGGTCTAGATTTAGAACCTTTTCCCCTTTATCACTATAGACTTATCTCCTATTAGGATCATAGTCTTGCTCCATTATGATGACCAACTCAAGGATTTGAATAGATAGTGGGAAAGCTTCACCTTATGGTAAGCTAAAGTCATAGATACTCTAGATCTAGTCACTTTTAAATTATGGACCTATCTTGGCAAAAAAATCTCCTAGGTCAATGTGACTTGAATAAGTATCGTTTATTTTTGTAATAGTGGACTCCAAGATAGGAGTCACTCTAGTGACCTTATCTTTAAACTTCATTTCCTTAGGAGACATTGACAATGAAGTTGCTACTTATGAAAAACCAACTATAAAAGATAGTAGGATCAATAGGTGCTTGGAGCAAATATTTTCTTCAACAGAACTTGGAGGTGTCTAAAGCACAAGAATGTTATGATAGAACTAGGAGGTGATGGAAGCATGTTGAGTATCTGACATTCTAAATTCTAGCAAAAGTGGGAAGTACTTGAAGTAGGTCCACTTTTCACAAAGGCTCAAAAGCTTATAGGGATTAGAGGTTCTCAAGGTAGTTTCCAAGTCTGTAAAGATTTTAGGGGGAATCTTTTCAAGCAAATATTCTATATTTTAAATAGGAAGTATATAATTGGTAATATTTTTGTCAATTAATGCAAAAACTAGATTTCAATTATGAAATCTTGGAGGCAAAATGAAGGGATTTTGGTTAAATTGAATGGTTTTGAACCATGAAACCCTATAAAGTCTTAGAAAACCCTAGTAAAACCCAAAACACATGATTTTGAACTTCTAAATGATTTAAATGACAATTATAATGAGCAACCTTGGCTAGATAACTCTAGAAAATGTTCAATTTGGAAAACCTTAGAAAGAATTGTAAATTACTTGAAAAAGGATTCAAACTAAAGGGTAATGGTGGAAAAAAATAAGTAAAATGCTCTACAAACATGCAAACCTAATGTGGAAGATTATTTATATTTGTGGCTCATAGGTATTGGTAATTGGTCATATATGAATCAAGGTTTATTTGTAAGGGTCACTACTTAAGATCTAAAAACACACTTAATAATTTAAACAAATGATAAATAATATTTTAGAATGACCTAGATTTTATAGAAAACCCTAAATTTAATGAATTTATAGTGTTCGGTGGCAGATATTAGACATACTTGAAGTAGGTCCACTCTTTGTGGATTAAAAAATTTGGTTTGGTGGAAGACATAACCTAAAAATCACTTTGTACATTTACAATGTTCACTTTTTTTTATGAATCCTATAACTTATAGGCTTGGAAGAAGGTAGATACTATCATGCACATTACATATTTCACATTTCACAACGTGCAATGTAAACCTAGGGTTTTGGGTTATATAGAAAGGGGTTATTGATCATTCAAAATAAATATGTTTTCCAATGTGATGAGACCTTATGATATATTTTTCATTTTTATTTGAATGATCTGATCACCATATTAGTATATTAGCCTTATATTATTCCTATCTAAAAATCAGCCTCTTGTCTAAAAACATTTATGATATGCTTGTCACTATCGAAAACTGGCCAATTAGTTTCATTATTAGGGACATAGGGTTCTAAAATTAGCCTCACATGTTTTCTATTTTTATTTTTTTATTTCCACTAGTAGGTTATATTGGGATCCTACCAAATCTATGTTTTCAATATCTTTATTATGTACCTTGGGTACCACTTATATATTTAAGGAAGTGAAGCCTTCTAGTAGGTCCCAAACTCTACGTGTGGAATACTTTAGAAAATTGTTTTTAGACAGTTTTTTATCATACTTGATGAAAAATAAGTTCACTATCACCAAATATCTAAAAAAAACTTGATTCCTCTTTAATTGGCCAACTAAAGGCTAAGAATCAAGGCTTCATATTCAGCCATGTTATTGGTACAACTAAATTATTGTCTGGATGAGTAGAATTAACTCTCCTTCAATAAGGAGATCATTACAATCCTTGTACTTGCACCATTTTTGCTTCTTGAGCCATCAAAAATAACTACCACATCCATAGAAGATCTTATACTAGATGGAATAAGTTTGGAATAATTACATTACTCTTGTGAATGCAATATGTTCCTAACCTTTTTTCCTATACATAGTCATAAGGATCAAATTGAAGGGACTATCACCATTCATCTAAATGAGTGTCTAGAATTTATTCTACAAGTGTTGCATCCTCATGAAAAATCTCCACTTGTCGATCTTGTAATGTACAATTCATTTCTATGGGAGGGATAGGATTGTATGGCTCTATAGGATCTTTTAATATTATCTCATTTATTAATAATGCTCTAGTTTCATATCTTGTTCCAAGTACTATATATATATCCTCCCATCTTTGTAGTGAAATATCATTAAAGATAAATAGAAAAGTAAGGAGAGAGACCTATGATTGAAATGTCATGAGTAATTGATAGTATTGATTAAGTATTAATAGTGAGTTTTAGTACCTTTAAATTTCCTTCTATTTAAACAATAATCCCATCCAATTGTACTAATCCTTATTAATAGGTGTGTATTTTATTACCAAAGAATTAGTTATTTCCTCGGGCATCACTAAACTACTAGCCCCTAACTCTAAAATGAAATTATGAACCAGATGTTTCCTTACTATAAGTGAAAGATAAAATGTTGAAGGCTTACCACATTTTCCTAATTTAGTGTTAGCTTTTGGTTGACACAAATTAGTTGCAACTATAGGTTCCTTGGATTGAACCTTCTCTAATGTCTATAATTCTTTAAAGCCACTTGTAGTAAATCCCTTTGAGATGGTATAGATAGTGCTTCCCACATAATGATGTTTAGATTAGTCTTATTCATTTTTTTATTTATGCTAAAAGTAATATTACTAAACTTTGCTAGTGATTTTATAGGGGATGCATCCTCTTTTAAATTATTTGGAGTGGGTGCCTTTGCTTTGAATTGATTTGTGGGTACAAAGGTCAGCCTTTGTACCTTGTTTCTCTATATTGGTTCTATTGCAACTTTATAAGTTGAATATTGCTCTACTCTGGGGGACTAATCAATTTCTGTTGCTCTTTTATTGGATCATGTATTAGCCACTATAGTAACTCCACCATTGAAAAATGCTTCATCCTAGATTATTCTAATGAATTCATCCTATTGCCAGTTTTGAAGAGTTTCTTCATCTTGAAAAGGTTATTATGCATCTAATTATTGGGAAATGGACTCTTCTTGTTGTTATTTCATGCTTATTATCCATTTTACCTTTAAGGCTTGACCAATCACACCATTGGGGAAAGTTTTATACTTATGTGATTGATTGCAGGGATAATACCACCTATACTCTTGAGCCTAATGTGTTTGAATAGGGACAATGGCTTTAGAAGCTTTTGGTGCTGGTAAATCAAAGATGTTTGGAGGTCTCAGTTGTGAATTTTATCCTTGTTACTAATTTTTGGCTTGATATGGTTTCCTATCTCCCTAGTATGGTTGCCTATTCCCTTGGTATGAGGCATTAGGAGGTTGAAAAGGCTTTTATCCTTAGGCTTACTATCTCTTCATTACTACCAAATCATTTCTACGACTCTTTAGTAATGAATTTACTTCATATAAATCATTAGTGGATATAGGAGTCAAAGTAGGTGCTTTGTTTTTTATGGAAATTGGGTCAAGTGTAGGGGGAATACGAATTATTTCTAGAAAAGGAGACATTGGCGGTATTGATAGAATTTTTTTGGCTTAGATTAAATATTATTTTTCCCTTATTGTAATATTATAAGCTGTAGGAAGTGTGGTACCACCCATTTAATAAATTTTTAAAACTATATCACTATTGAGGGATTTCAGGAAATACAAAAAAGTATTATTTGCAATCGATTTAACAAAGACTTGGACTCTATTCTAGGTATTCTAGAAACAATAATTAAATTAAGTCATTTTCTCATGAGGGGTTCATTAAATAGTAGTTAACATTTCAACCAGGGACAGGTGGTCATTCTTGTCTTCAAAAATGGCTACATAGTATAGTTCTTAAATCATTCTAAACTCGGATTGAGGTAGGAACAAGGCCTCTATACCATTGTATATCTTTGCCTTTAAAAGAGGAGACTATAAATGTGATTTCAAGATTACCTTGGACCACATTATGGATTAAACATAGGTTATAAATATCTTATATGGCCTTTTAATTAGTGGTAGAGGTTTTACTGATAAAATATGATAAATTTTACAAGGCCAAAGTGGGTACGTCATCATGTTGTGCCAATAGGAATAGACTGGTGTTAAAGGGTGTAAAATTTTAATTTTTAGACATAGTGGGAGGTATAAAATTGAAAGGAGTTACCATAGGAGGTAGGAATATAACTATAGTATTTCCTTTAGTCTGAGGGGTGATTGTTTTTTAATCTCTTTTTAGATGGAAATTACAATTCTAAAAAATAAAACCTCTAACCTTTTGTAGATGATCTTATTTGCTTCCTTAGCATACGTCACCCTAAAATTGTGAGCTTGTAAGCTATTAGAATCACTAGGTAATTGTGATTTATGCATAGATAGTATACAACACTCACTAAGAATATATCTAATCATTTTGTATTTTTGGGTCTCACTGGATGTGTCAAAAACTATTATCACATAGATTGCACCTATCTTGATTCTGAGTTTGTTGTGCAATTGCCTAATGATAAAATAGAAAAACTTCTAAAGCTATGGAACATTAGATAATTGAGGTTAGTCTATAGATAAGAATGACTTCCTTTTATTAAATTTTATGCAAACTTATAAATTATCAATTTTATGGAAATCTTACTCTTTAGTGCTTTTGAAACCTAAACTAGGGTTTTGATAGGGAAAAGGGTTGAAAATTGAAATTTGTAGAAAATAAAAAATATGGTGATTGCACCTATTATTTTATAGTGGATTTTATTGATTTCTTGGTAAACATAGTAGAGCAGAAAATATGTTGAATTTGTTTAAGCATAGACTCATAAAAATAGAATTCCAAGATAGTATTTTGGCTATTTTTCATTAAATTTTTTTAAACAAATCCAAACAATATTTTCAAGAGGCTAAAATACCATAGATGCATTTATTGAGATTGAAACAAGGAGACAAAGATTCCATAAATAATCAAACAACTTGCACACATTGAGATCTCTTAAGATAAGAAAGAAAAATATTCAACTTTATTTCTCTCTAAAGGTTACAAATTATAGTAAATATGTTCCAAAATGTAGAAAATATAACTAGAATTTAAAATATAGAATGGGCCATGGGGTTTGTTCATTTTTATACAAAATATATCCAAGATGAGATGTAGTTAACCAAACATAAACACCTAGTTGAATAAGATCATGCATATCTAAAACCCCTCATGCAAAAGAGGTAGGTTATTCTATTTTTGGTGTTGTGGACTTGTGGAATTGCTAAAAAATAGTATGCATAAGTTGGGCATGATATTTAGCATGGTATGGCATGGATATAACTATTAGACCTACATGAAATGCTTCTTCATCTAGAAATGGCTGAAAATAGCCTCCTCATGCAAAAGGAGGTGCCCAAAATAGAACTAGTCTTTTATAATAAAAGATAACTTTTAAGTAAAATTAAAATTGCTTTCATCCAGAATCCCCTAACTTGTAAAACTCAATTGAGACTTTTACAACCTTTAAGTCTCAATCACTTTTGCCAAAATGAACCATGCAATTTCTAATTCATGATTTTGCACTTTTCAACAATTCATATTTGGC
This sequence comes from Torreya grandis, assembly GCA_037957365.1. NCBI lineage: Eukaryota > Viridiplantae > Streptophyta > Pinopsida > Cupressales > Taxaceae > Torreya > Torreya grandis. The sequence goes on from JARHVA010002683.1 coordinate 1,804,441, forward strand.
AAAATGGAAAGTGCAATTTGCACTTGTGCTTTTTACAACTTTCACATTATCAAAAAATATAAAGTGTAACATATTTGTACCTTTGCAATGAAATTACAAATGATAATATAACATTTGAAAATATTCATGAGAGAGGAAATATTAATAAATGTTCAAATTTTTTTCAGATTTCTTATCATTTTTGGTCTACAGTATCTAAGAATATGCATCAAATGCCTTGAATATTTCCTATATGCATTCTAGATCTAGCCCGTACGAGTAGATATTAGAGGCTACATAATTTACTTAGACATTAAATAGTTTTATTCTAAAATTCCTTATCCCCTACATCTCTATTCTCGTCTTATCCAGTGCTCATTCATACCTAGTGAAATGGTGGATAGAACTAAGGGTGAAGATTACCTCCTTTGTAGAGTCTTTCTCAACTACCTATTTAAAATTATTCTAGACTTTCTCAACTTGAAGGAAATTATTAGCATCATCTACTAGTTTACATGACATTGTGTTCATCATGCCTTTGATCTCATAACATACATCAATTAAACTATTATGAGCCTCTTTGGCTTGATCAATAGACTCTGTTTGTTATCTTATCTAAAATTGAGCAGCCATATGTAGTTTCTCATGCTCAACAACACTCTTAAATATATTCTCAACAATGAGGGTATTCGTATCAATTGATTTTATTACTATCAATTTGGGATCATACATGTTTAAGGTCTTAATTTCTCCTTCATAGTTATTGATATTCTCTTTCAAAATATTAATCCACTCCACGATGATTCCATAATGTTCCATCAGTGCTACAATAACCTTATTTCCTTTAGTAACAAGTTCCTTAGACCATTCCTTCATTTCCCTTCTCATATGATCAATCTCTTGAACAAAATCAATTGTAGCTTAATTTGGACTAATTGGATGCACTGCTTATGGTTGTTGTAATGATTGAAAAGGTTGTATGGACTAATTCAGTTATTTTGTAAGTTGATCTACTTTTCTCTTTAGTTCATCCTTATCGGCTTTATCATGATTAATTCTTAAAAAAAGAGAGGTGATATTAGTTTGCACATCATGATTGAGTCCATATCTTATTTTCTGACCAAGATGTATTTGATAAATCTAATAATCCCCTACCATAAGATCTTGTTTTTATTTTTTGGAGTGATTGAAATTTAAACATATTTCTTCCCTGTTATCATTATTGAATATCTTTAAAAGGGTCCTAGGAGTAGGTTTTGACTTCTTCTTGACATTTGACATGCCAAAGTCTAATGTACTAGAGCCAATCATCTATTTCCTCTTCATAATCTCTGATTAGGATAACAAATTGAGGGTATCCTTTTCTTTTTGTTTTTATGTTACGAATAAAGAATCAATAGCTGATGTTATTACACTAGCAGACAATGTGACTAAAGTAGACTCCTATGAAGATCATTTCATTGGTAGCTTAGGAGGTTCATGTGAATTTACACGTTCATCAGTGGTATGCAAATAAATGTTTTTACCAAGTATTTTTGATTCTCCAATCTTGACTTATGGTATTTTAGAAATAGTGGAAGTGAATGAAATGGAGGAAATAAAAGTAGTTATGTGTATTGGGGGAGTGGAGGATGGAGTAGATATAGGAGTTGTGAATTTGGTAAGTAGTGGAAGGGTAGAAGCTAAAGTATTAAATGTGTTAATCAAATGAGTAAGACCACTTAGGGTTGGTGATGTGAAGATAGTGGGTTGAGATGAAGGGGAAATAGTACTTGTCCTAAGGGTTAGAATAGCCTACAAAACTATAGTTAGGATGAATAATTCCATTATAATGTACTATTGGGTGGTATTTGTAATAAAAGGTAATGAAATGGAAGGAATTGTAAATGGAATGGAAAATGTGAGTGGATCAAACAGGGAAGGTAAATTTGGGGGAAGGGAAAGTGGAGTGGAAACATGAGATTACACTATTAGGGGACTATGAATGTCCACTGGACATACTTGTTTTAATTACAACTGGATTATTGATGTGGGTACTATGGGTGAAATGATAGGTGGAGTGGAAAATTGTAGAGGATTTGACACTAGAGGTGGATGTGTGGAAACCTATGATACTAGGGGGGTAGAAATAGGAGGTGAAATGGGAACCTAAGATATTGGAGGCATGGAGATAGCTGGTTGAGGCATTGAAACATATTGAACAATATGGGAAGGAGAAGGGGGATAAATTGAAATAGGAGTCAATACTATGGGATATAAAACTATGGAATCCAATGAAACTATTGTCTCATTAGGTGAAAGATCAATTGGTTTATCTGTAGCTTCTCCGTGTCTACTTGATTATCCTTTATTTTTCTTTTTATTCTTCTTTTTCTTTCTCTTTTTCTTTTTCTTTTTCTTTTTCTTTTTCTCTTTCTTTTTCTTTTTCTTTTTCTTTTTCTTTTTCTTTTTCTTTTTCCTTTTATTTTTATTTTTATTTTTATTTTTATTTTTATTTTTATTTTTATTTTTCTTTTTATTTTTCTTTTTCTTTTTCTTTTTCTTTTTCTTTTTCTTTTTCTTTTTCTCTGACTCCTCTAAGGATTCTCCAGGGCCCTCTTTGGCTGGAGTGATCCCCTCTACTTTGAGTTTAAGGATATTTTACCTAACCCATATTGTTTATATCATGACTTGCACTCCCTTACTCCTCAACCAATTGATTGTTCTATTAATTATAGGGTTTATTCTATCAAATAGAGAGACAGATTAAAGAAGTGACCACTTAACTTATGGTAAGGTATAGAAATGATCTATGTAAGGTATACTAGGTCCACTCTAGATTTTTCATCCACCAAGTCATCAAGGACTAGTGCAAGATCATAATCCTTTATCTATTGTAGGGACATCCTATAATAGTCCCTCATCCTAACCATATCTTTGTCATCAAAATAATCCCAAAAATACTCATAAAATGACACATGTTCATATGTGGCACATACTAACATAGTAGTGATTTTTCCAAAAAGATAAAAATATGGTCTAGGCTCTAAAGTCTTTAGTTTTACTTGGCTCATTTTAGCCTCTGCACATCAGGCCATCAAGAGGGACTAGCATGTGTGGCAGATAATAAGAATTTGGAAGTGTATCCCTACTTTGGCCCATCATAAATGAGATTGTGTTTGCATAAGCTACCTAACCAACTCTAATAATGTCAAGCTATCACTCGCATAATAAGGAAGTGTATATGGATATCCACTGAATCCAGCTTCCCTAATGTAGGAATAGGTGGTTAATTATATGAAGTAGGAACCCCATTTAATGATCTCATGCTTCATTGCTCTTGATAATATTTATTTCCTAAGTTATTGATCAAACATAGTAATGATGTTAGAGATCATTCACTCTCCTAAACTATTATCTACTAGTTTGTAGTGTAAGATCAAGATAGTAATTGTATACCCTAGTTTCCTCAAGAATTGTATTGAGGCCTAGGAACAATTTTCATTTAGATAATATATATATAACATATGATGTCATGTAGAACTTGTTCATTGTTTTCACCTCCATTAGTTACTTATGGAGGGGGTGACTTATCCATTTGGCCCAAATAATGTATTGTTTATTTTTCTTGATGACCCATATATATTGATACATCCATTCTTGAAAAACATTGGCATCATGATTGTCAGTGACTATGTGTAGCAGTATGATAATGTCTCCTACCTCATCTATGATATCAAGCCTATATATGGTCTTAGGCAACCTAGTAAAGGAATGTTTGGGGGACTTGAGCCATTGAGTTTTATTATCTTATGACACCCCTCTCGCTTGTCCTCATAGAATTGTTTAGATGTTTGTGGAGTTATATCCGAATAAATCTCAAATTTAAGAATTATAAATACTGAGTTAATGATTTTGGGGTCTAGATCTAAAACCTTTTCCCCTTTATCACTGTAAACTTGTCTCTTATCAAGATCATAGTGTTGGTCTATTATGAGTATTTAACATTTTAAGTTATGGTAAAAGTGGGAAGTGCTTGAAGTAGATCCACAAGGCTCAGAAGCTTGTAGGGATTGGAAGTTCTTAAGCCAATTTCCATGTTTGTAAGGATGTTGGGGTGAATATTTTAAAGGGAGTTTTCTCTATTTTAAATAGGAAGTATATTATCGGTAATATTTTTCTCAATTATTGAAAAAATTATATTTCAATTAAGAAATATTTAAGGGAAAATTAGGGGATTTTGGTAAAGTTTAATGGTTTTAAACCATAAAACCCTAAAAAATCTTAGAAAAGCCTAGTATAACCCTAGACACATGATTTTGAACATCTAAGTGATTTAAATGACAATTCTAATGAGAAACCATAACTAGCTAGCTCAAGAAAAAAATTAATTTTGAAAACCTTAGAAATAAATGTAAATTACTTGAAAAAGTCTTCAAACTAAAGGGAAATGGTGGAAAAAAAAGGGCAATACCCTTCAAATATGTAAAGCTAATGCGGAAGATGCTTTATATTCATGACTCATAGGTATAAGTACTTGGTCGTACATGGATCGAGATTAATTTGTAAGGGTCATTGCTTAATCTCCAAAAACACACTTAATAATTTAAATAAATGATAAATATTTTTTTAGAATATCCTAAATTTTATATTAAACCCTAAATTTAATGAAGTTATAGTGGTTGGTGACAGATGTTGGACCTACTTGAATCAGGTCCACTCTCTATAAATTAGAAAATTTGGTTTAGTGGAAGATGGAACCCAAAAATCACTTTGTATATTTAAAATGTGTAATGTGAGATTGGGTTTATGAGTCCTACAACTTATAGGCTTGGAAAAAGGTAGATACAATCATGCACATTGCACCTAGGGTTTTGGGTTATATATAAAGGGGGTTATAGGTTTGGTGGGATTCAAAACCTATCATGAACTTTGCACATTTGAAAACATGTAAAGTGCATGCCAAGATCTAGATTCCACTAGCTTTTGTGTGTGGTGAGATTTGGAGCCCACCATGCATTTTGCACATTGTGAAAACATACAATGTGCATTGTAAGTTGTAAATTCAACATGTTTTAGGAGTTGGTGTTTTATGGGATCTGGAGCCCAAGTGCAATTTTCACATTGTGAAAATGTGTAAAGTGCATGTTGGGTTCTAAATTCTACCATTTTATAAGATGGTGTTCTTTTGGATACAGAACTCATAAAGTAATTTTCATGGAAAGTTTTGGATTCTACAAGGTAAAAATTAAATGTGGGTTATTTTTGAGGTTTTAGTATTTTTCCTAAAAAAATAAAGGGGTTTTCACTTAGGATATCAGATGCAATGATATTTTTATGACAAAAATATAAATATAAAGAGGGTCTCCCTTGTGCTTGATTTTGATTTTGATTTTGAGTTCCCTATTGACTATAAAATCCATGAGGAATCCCCTTCTCTTCTCTATCCAATTTGTATGACATTTCCTTAGCCGTAGTTTTCAAGGTCTTCAAAGTCTCCTCATGGTTGGCAGTCTTAGTGGACCGAGGTTTTTCAAGATTGACCAAATTTAAAACATCCCTCTTATTTATAGGCTTTCCCATAACCTTTATGCCATTTTCAATTTCGATGGCCATGTTGAATGCTAACCTCAAGTTTATAGGATCCCTATCTCTCAAGTAATATGCATCCTTTTTATCAAAGGCATCATAGTACTTAATCAAACAAATAATATCACCAGGTTTAATATTTTAAGGTAGCCTCATCATACTCTTCTTAAAACTTGTGTTGAAATCATGCACAAACTCATTATGGTTCTTCTTTATGTTTCCATATTCTACAAGAAGGAACCTAGGGTCAATTCTATAACCATACTATATTTTGAAAACATTCTCCATTTATTACCATGAATCTATGCATCCATGGGTAAGGGAATTGAACCACCCATGATCATCTTATTCTAGCATGTGCAAAAATAATTTAATACAAAAATCCTCATGGTTAACCTCATAATCTTCAATTACAATGTTGAAATCCATCAAATTCTACTCACCAATCAATTTGTTATTCTCCAAAATTATGTGGAAGTGGTTCCCTATTTCATTTATAAATTCATTGGGGTAACCCTCTATCTCATAAAAATTAATAGGTATAAATCCAAGAATACTAAATGTAATATGTTCATTCTCATCTTGATCTTTATGCTTGATGACTAGTTCAATGGTGGGTTCGAGAACAAATGATAAATGGTTGTGAGGGGGTGAATGAGGTGGACTTGCAGGATCAAACCTAGGAGGAGATGAAGTCATGGAGGAGGTGTCAAGTAGTAAATAGTACTATAAGGAGCTAAGTTATTAGAAGATTTGTGATAATAGTCAATTTAAATAAGTTTAACAAATAAAATTTTAGGTGTACTAAAATTGTGACACTCCAAACACTCCTTTGTAGCTAAGATTTTTCCTTCAATTAGCCTCCATATTTATCTCCTTCTTCTATGGTGAAGGATCAAATTAGAGATAATTTGATTTGATGAGTAACCCTAACAAAGGAGGATCTCAATCGTTCTAGCTTTGCAAACAAGAGAACACTAAAAGTTGAAAGAATTAAAAATAATCATTCATCTTAAAAGAACTAGATATAATGTTGGAGTCTCCACTATAAGAAACATTTGAGAATATAATAGATTACATATATTTAGTGATACATTTTAAAATCATAATTTCTTGGTAATAGATAAGAATAAAAACATTAAAAATCTAGGTTCATATTTGGAATGACAAATCAATTTTAAAAATGAATAAATAATTAGTTTTTTGAAAGAACCCCTAACAATAACATCATGGATGTTTTGGTTCCTAGTTATACACATGTTGCATTCAACTTGGTAAAATTAATAAGATGGAAAATGTAGTTGATAACCCTAATTTTATGTCATTATATTTTGGGAAGTGTTTACCATTGAGATGGACTAAATGTAGATAATGACTGGAAGACACCGATAGAGGATATTGGTTACATCCCTACTAATTTTGGCTCTACCTGAACCAAGGTGAGAGGACTTAATGGGTAGCTTTCTCGCATGGAAGGATACAGTAATTCAATATCCAAGGTGATTATTGACACACACACAAATCTAAACAAAGCATAACCTAAATTGTTCACTCCAAATGGGAAGAGTTGTCACACATTGAATAAATGCTTCTAAGTTACACACAAGCTAATAAAGATAGATAGAGGGTGATTGTAACCCTAAGTTCCAAATAAACATTTGACAACATGGGCCAAACAAAAGATTTCAATCTTCAGCTTCAAAGAGAAATTACAGACACATTTCAAATTTGTAATACTCATGTATATCTAGGTGAATAACTCTCAAAATACTCAATAACATGTAATATTTTATGGGTAGGATGAGTTATATATATTAAAGAGTGGTGTGGTGACTTTAAATTAATAGTAAATCCTTAAAAAACCATGATATCATTCATTAGAAGACTAAAATGACCAAGAAACAAGATAAGGAAACTATCAAAAATGATTTTCATTCATTGGTGCAAGTGTAATCCAAACATTGAAATGATCTTTGAGACCCTAAATCATGCACTAAAATAAGAGATTCAATCACTTTATCCTATCAAATCCATAAGTCTACGGTGTATTTCAGAGACTATCAACAAAATATTCCCAAATCACACTATAAAAATGAGTTTATAACCTAAGTATATACCCAAAATGACAACTATTAATAAGCAAAAAACCAAATACCAAATCAATAGATCATGAATAATGTATTATTGAATTTATTTAAGAATAAAAATTAGAAATCACATGTATTTTCCATTAAATTAAAAATAAATATTACATACATCAGTGTCCATAATGTATGACAATAGTGAAAAGCATGGAGAATTTTCTCTGAAATAGGGGAAACATACACAAAATGCTCTCAGAACTTGCTAATGACTGAATAGCTAAAATAACCTTAGAAAGAGAGACAAAAACACATGGAAGATATTTAGAATTCAATGAACCTAAAACCTAAGAAAGACAACACCAACCTTGTAAAGAGGGAAGGCTCTCTTTATTTATACAAATTTCTCATTGAGAATATTTGAGGAATATGCTCCAATTAGAAGATGTGTTTGATATTGCATGGGAATGAATCTATTAAGTAGTTGTCCATGTCAAGATGAATATTTCAAATGAATTTTGATATGCTTGGTTGGAAATATTGAGGTAGTTGGGCTTTAGGGATAATATTCATTCTAAGAGGAAAACTGATTTTATCTTTATGTGAAAATACTTTGCCTTGATATCCCACTAATCATTTTCCCAAATGGAACTTTATGAATTATGAATTCCCTCCTCCTTATACATGTTAAAGGATGGCTATAGATTTGATATATTTACATGAGATTTCTACAAAAATGATAGAGGTAAATTGGGCTCCATGGTCATTTGAATATGCTTGTAATGGCTCACTTTGGTCTTAAAACCCTTGCAATAACTTTCTTCATCCACGAAGCTCTTCAACATTCATAAAATATTAGAAAATGCAATACTTAGATTATTTTTTACCTATTTTACCATTAATTTTCCTATTCCTTATTCTTTTTCCTTCTTTTCTTTTTCCACCATGCCTAATAATTATATGTGCATTTTTTATTTAGTTTGTCTTATGTTAGATTTTAGGCTCTTTTTACAATTTTGCACTTTTTTGGCCAAGCAAGATTTTGATCTTGAATTACAATTTTGCATATTGGTGAGAATTTGAAGTATACTACATATTATCAAATTGTAATTTTCAATTTGAAATTTGATATCATAATTTCACCTTAAAATCCTCACAGGCTTTAGCCTTTGACCTTGTGTTGACCAACAGGTTTTGGACCTTGAAGTGTGTGTTGTAATTTGAAAATTTTAAAGTTGTAAATGCATGTTGAATTCCTAAAGGAAATGTCCAATATGTTTTTTTTCAAAACCTTCTACCACTTTCAAAGCATTTCTCCACAAATTACATCACTTCAAGATCCTTAATTTTATACAGGGCTTCTGATTTTTTTCCTATATATTACTTTTTTATAAATTTGATTAGGATTAGAGAATTCAATATAAAGACACTCAAAGGTCATCATTTCAAACATGAATATTCCAAAACCATAAATTTCTAATAGCTCATTATGTTCCTCTTCATAGATTTTAAGAGCCATAAATTCTAGAGTGGTTATAACACTATGAATTATATGGCTTTGGTGAAGGATATCAACAAGACCCAAATCTCCAATTTTAAATTATCGAAGATGTCCATTCACAAATTTGTTATCACATTTAAGGTCTTGATTAATTATGGTTGCACAAATAAAGCATTCCTTTTAGGATTTGACTATCCCAATTATTTATAGTTATAATGCCCATACGCTTATATTTTTATTGGTATTCTCTGAGAGTTCCATAAGTAAACATATTTGTGATAAATTTCAATTTATTAGTCTCTTCATCAACCCATGAGGTATAGAACTTGGTGATCTCTCTGTGATATGAAGTCTTAAGTAAATGCACTTCTGAGCATATCATCTAGAAATCATCTAATGTCTAAAGAATATATTAGAAATTGATTTGGATAAAATATACTTTCATTCCATTTTTTATTTCATCAAAATCCTTGTAAATAGTCATGTAAGCACCCTTTTGATGCACTTCATTATATCAATCATAGCACCTAGTTGGATCTATTTCTACAATTTTTGACCATGACTGCTTATTGTGGCCTAAATCACTAACTTCTAAGGAATCTAGATTATTATTTGTACTACATGAACTATCATGAAGGTCATTTACAAGAAAATATTCAATGTGGCCTTCAAAAATTCTTTTAAAATTTTTAGGTGAAAGATGTTTGAACACACAAAATCTGATTTGTGTCAATATAATACACTAAAATAATCTTTAGCTTGGTCATAAACTCTAAAAATGTCACATTGATAGTTACGCCACCCTAAAATTTGATATTTGCCTTGTTCACTACCCTCAAGTCGTCACTTGACCCACTGAAGGCACATGCATCCTCCCTATACTTCTAGTGTGATTTTGAACCTTTGATGGATTTATGCATACTTTTCATGTCTGTAGGTTTTGGAGATTCATCTGCAGTTTTTAATTTACGAATTTTCATCTTGTGTTTTAGATTTGCACTTTTACCATAGATTTCCACTATTTTTTCCTTCATTAAACTAGGGTTTTGGAGGTTGTGTTGAAAAATGCAACATTAAAATTTAAAACTTACCTTTCTCATTGTATTTTCCACTCACATATTCACCATACCTTTATACTTTCTATGTGGTCAACATCTTCATTCCTAAATACTTAGATAATTCAAATGCAATTCATAATATGCAAACATGCATTTTAAACTTACTATCCCTGCCCACATTTTTGTGTATTTTCATGCTGACATTGCCTCTGCTAACTTTATTACCTATATTGAGTAGTGTGTGGAAGACTTTGGATTGTAATTTGAAAGTTTATAAATATGAAAAGTTGCTTTTTGCTATAAAATTCCTGCCAACCACCATGCATTGTCTAAGTTGACACTTTACTTTATTCAAAAAAACTTGTTATGTCATTTTGACATTCCATGTGCACTTAAATTTATGGCATGGGTTTAAAACATTTCTTCTAAGCTTATCCCTTTGGTTTCATATGGGCATTTGATCATTTCATGGAATTCATTGTGATCGGTGTTTATTTCTTTTTGGGTGACATAACTTTGAATAGTCTTTGCAATTTACAAAATTCAAAGTTGTGTTTGGCCTCAAAACTTTTATCATAGAACTCAGAGCCAGAAAAGCATATTTCTACTTGTAATTTTCAAAGTTGAAAATGCATTTTTTGACACCCACTAAAATCCCATCTATGCCTTTTAAACCCTCACTAGACTTTCACATGACTTCTAATATTTGAAAATTAAATATGCATTATGGTATTGTATCTTCATTACAAACCTCCTAGATTTTGAACCTTTGACCTCCATGTAGGCACTTGGACTTAGTATTTTCAAAATATTTAGTCATTAATTACTTATCCTTGCTATAATGTTTACCATGGCCCCTGTAATGCCACTAAAACATAAAAATTCCAAGTGTTAGTAGAAAGAAATTTTTGTAGGGTTTACACAACTTGATTATGGAAAACTATTTTTATGATTCTGATGGGAATTTTGTGGATAGGGGAAACAGTTAAACTCTCAGGTGCTCATTTACCATGAAGGTAAAAAAATTGATTATCTCGAATTTTGTCATTAACACTACTGACAAAAAAGATCATATAAGAGAGAAAATATAATTAAATGAGAATAATAAATTGAAAATAAATAAGAGAATCTATTTTCTATAATTAAATACAAATATACACAAAATTCTATTTCCACAAATAGAAAATATCCAGAAAACATTATCTAAATCCACATCATTAAACAAAATTTAAAGGAAAGTGATGAGAAATATAAAACAATAGAAAATGTCAAAAGAAGGTCCAAAGTATCTGAAGAAGTAGAGTTGGTAATGGTTTGCTTGAGGAAAGAAAGATTTTCAAAAAACAAATAAAACAAGTTGAAGTAAAAAAAAAACAAACCAGTTAGAATTCTGAAGAAAATCAATGATAATGCATGAGGTAAATTTACCACATAATTTTGATATATCTCCAATATTTAATTTTTTAGATTTATATGAATTCCATGGAGAAGATGATGAAGGTGATGAAGATGAAAAGGATAATTGGGAGCAATAAGTTCCAAAGAAGAAGAAAGAAAAAATAGTGCAGGTTTTGAATATGAAGATAGTAAGCACTAGGAAAGGTAATTATAACAAGTATTTCATGCAGTGGGAAGGATTACAGTAAAAATAAAACACTTGGATTACAGAATGAGAGTTGAAGAAGATTGACAAAGAAAAATGGCAGCAGTACAATCAAGGCAACTCACAGGGGCTGATTTATTTTCAACTAGAGGAGAATCATGCAAAAAAAATATGTTAACCTTTAGGAGGCCATAACTTTTGACTCGTAGCTATGTTTGAGCTCTTTCATGTGCAAAAATGACCTCTCAAAATTTTTGATTCTGCTTAGATTTTATTTTGATATTTTTCAAATGCTAAATGTGATTATCTGAGGGTCCAAAATTAGGTTTTAATACTTTTTTTGAGAAATTTTTAGAGCTGCACGTGCTTGCATATAAAACTTACTATAAATAACGGTTGCTAAAAATAGACATTTTTTTTATATTTTAGTTTCTTTCAAATTTTTCATGTAGACTTTAATTTCCATGTGAAGTATTATTTAATCATGGTTTGGATTTGTAATTATTTCAAAAAATCAATACGAATCAATTTTGAGTATTGTTTCAAGATCTTGGCCTATTGGTAATTTTTCTATTCTTGTTAATTTTTGGTTTCATTACTTTCCCATTTGGTCAATGTACTACTACATTTAGTAAATTTTTTATTTCTTGGTTTGTACAAAAAAATTAGATGTTTTTGTTTATGTTTTAATACTGTTGCATGCTTTCAACAAAACACTTTTGCTTTTATTTTTAGTGGTGTTGCATCTAGAATCTTGAAATCTATTGAATGGTATTTAACAAATTAACTCCATAATCTCCAAATCTATTAAATAATATTTATAAAACTATGTTCATTTTTATGTTAAATAAATATTAATATAATGAATTAATAACAATGTATTTTTTTATTATTGTAGGTGAGGTAGCAACTAGATTTTGAGAAAAGAAATATGTTTTTGAAATGTCAATTATGTTTTAGCAACTTTAAATGACAATATTTTTTACAAATCTAATTCTATAACTAAAATAGAGATAGAGATTTATGTAAGTTGGTAAAATAAATTTGATTTCTCTATAGATGATATATTTATGAATAATTGTTTATATTAAATTACAATCAAAATATTTTATAAATGCAATGTCAAATTTGAGTACACTAAAATCTCTATTTATTACTTTCAAGTACATTTATATATACATGAAAAAATATTTATAATAATCAAAATATAAATTAAAACGAATAATTTTAATTAAAAAATTATTAATTATAATATTATATTTCTTAATCATATTATTTTTATATTTATATTTTATTTAAATTAAACCTTTAACTACCATATATTTATTTCACAAATTTAAAATTCTACAAATTCTTTGAAAACAATATTAAACAACATACATATGTCATATAATATATGGATTTCTCATAAATATATATTAATATAATAGTTTTATAAATTTGATAATTATATATATTTATATATAAATATAAGAAGGATTAAATTAAATAAATAATAATGTTAAAAAAACATAATCCAAATATTTCCATACGAAAATTAAAATATAATTAACCATAAAAATAATAAGAATATTATGAACACCAAACGGATGAAGCAACGACCATAAGCAAAGATTCGAAAAGACATCGGAACATGATTAAATTGAAATATATACCTTTCTATGTGATTTTCATTCACACATTCATTCCGAAAGTGACAGCACCATTCTTTGTTAATTATTATAACAGGATGATAATGTGGTGTTATGTTTTAAAAATAAAAATAAATATATAAATTTATTTATTTATTATTTCTAATTTTTAAGTAAAATTTTTTTTATACTTTTTATATTTTACGATATAAAACAGGGTTTTTAAATTAAAATTATGTTTTAAATATTTAAATCATATAAATTTTAATGATGTATTTAATAATTTTTTTAATAAAATATATTTTTATGATATTTAATAATTTATGAAAAATAATTTTTTTTTTAATTTTTTTGTATTATAATTTATCAATATAAAAAACACAAAATCAATTGAAATAAAAATATTAGTAATAATAGAAAACAAAAAATAAATAAATATATAAATCATAATTGATAAAATAAAATAAAATAAAATAAATCATAATTGTTATAAACCTTTGAATATACTAAGAATACCATAAAATCATATTTGTATTTGAATTCTTAAAATAGTTGATGGGACGGTTATGAATTTTCCTTACTTTTCTTGAAAGTCACATGACAGAAATATTACAAGAATCTGATCTTTTAGAAAGATTAATGAAGACAATTTTAAATAAGGAGATCTTTGTTTTTGGTAGAAGCAAAGTCGGATATTCATTCCCTACACTATGTTTAGGGTTAAGGGTTGGAGTAGTGAAAAATGAAGAGTTATATGAAAGAGGTTTTAAAACATTTTACATGTTAAAGAGTTTGCGTTCAATAGAAATGTATTCCGTAGAAAAGTAATTTGAAGATGCTTATTTTTTTTAAATATTCTTTAGTTTTTATAAGTTAACAAGTAAATGTTTTTTCTATATTAATTAATATTTTATGATATATTATTTTTATGTTAAGAAAATGGAATTATTTTGAGTAAAATTTTAAAATTTATTATAATATTAATTATAGCAAAATATATTTTTCATTATTAATGGCCTATTTAATTAAATTTCACTTAAAAGTTTAAATGTTGATAGGTTTAAACACAAAATATCTCATGTAACCAAGAAACTACTTCAATATATTTTTCATTATTAATGGCCTATTTAATGAAAAATATGAGTGAATAGATATACATAGTCATCAAAATAGTTTTCTATACATAACTTCTTTGATATGTTCTCGTTTGTATTTAAAGATATTTTTTTCTTGTATTTTATTGATAATAATGCAATAAACACCAAGAAACTATTTCTTGTTACGGGAGATTCCTTAATGTTCGTTCATTTTGGAGGAAAACACGACATGGATATAAAATTTGTACGTGTTGCTTTAAAAAAATGAACTTTTTATTATTAAGTTATTCGGTGTTTTTATTCAAATTATAGTATTTAAATTTTAATAAGATATTTCTACATTTTATATAATAAAAATATTTTTTTGGAAAAATTGTGTCAAGTTTAAAATTTCAAATTTGATATAGTGTTTTTTTAAGAAATCTTCAAATTAATTTATTATTATTTTCAATTATGAAATCGATTTCAAAAAAATAGTCGAAGAGGTAGAAAGGGTTCTTGTAAATTTATAGAGAAAAGATAAAATTCTAATAAAAAGGAATGAGAAAATTAAGAAGGGAGGACAAGTGTCTTTTAAAACTCTAGATAAAAGAAAAAGTTCTAATAAAATGTTTTTATTTAATTAAACATAAATGATAAAAATTATTTTACAATTAACTCTTCTTCAATTGATATAAATTATTTTTATTTAAACTAATAATATTAGTATCATATTAATTCTTCTTTAATTGAAATAATTATTTTTATTTAAAATTATAATGTTAATATCATATTTATGGTATATTTAAAGTATTACAACTAAAAAATATTAATTGAACTAAAACTTGAAATTTATTCTCTTTTTAATTAAATTTATAAATCAAATTTATAGACAATTCTTGTGATATGTTGTATATTATTTTTCAAAATTAAATTTCAATGAAGAATTAAGTTTATTTTTTAGTTTTTTAAAGTTATTATTATAATATAATGTTTGTATATTAGCTTTCAAAATTTAATTGTTATTTAATTTATATTTTACTTTTATATAACCTCTATATTATTTATTAGTTAAATGTAATTAAAAAATATTTTAAAAAATTATAATTTTTATTGTTTTTTTAAATATTAATTTTTATACAAATATAATTATTTTAAATTTTGTAATACACAAAAATTCTTTACATAATTAATTATACGTTTTCTTATCTAATTTTATTAAAATATAATGATTATAATAAATTTAATTTCTATATGATAATTAAATTTATGCATAGGACAAAATTTAAATTCTATAATAGTATAGAAGAATTACTATAAAGACTTATATTTAACATATAACGTTATTTATTAATATGAAATAAATAATGTTAAGATGATTTATAATACAAAATTTAATTTTAAAATAAATAATTAAAATATTTGTTTATAAAATTAATATGCAAATTTATAATATTAAGAAATAAAATAGAACAATCATTGAAATATATCTATGTGTTATATGATTATATATAAATATAAAATATGTTATATTAAAAAATAAAATAAGTTCTAAATTTAAATTGAATGGAACGGACCAATAATTTAGATTGTTTAATTACAAAGTTAAATAAGATACATTAATTTTTTTCATGGATCATTTTTTTATGCAAATGGTTTCGAAAGAATTGAAACAACAATAATTCACATAATATATTATTTTGAATTATTATAATAAGAAATATTATAAATTAATATTTAAGAGTGAGTATTTTGTAATGAAATGAATATCTTACTTTTAATTTTAATAATAAATTTGAATGTATTCGATCTTCACTAAAAATTTTATTTAAAATAAATATCAATATCATTTTTAAAATTTGAAAAATCTATATAATATAATAAAATTAAAATATCGAATCTAAAAAAATAAAGAAAATAAAAAGCAATAGAGGAGTTATAAAAAAAAGAGTTGGAAGCGATTGTATTCCAAAACCATAAAAGTGCCAAAACTGTGTTTGAAGAAAGTAATGAAAAATAAGCATATAATCAAAGTTTATCTAATTAGTAGTTGTACTTTAATTGAGATAGAATTTGACCAAATTTGTTGCAATGCCTGCTCAACTCTCTTAATCATTTTCAAATTGAATCATGCTAAAAATGGATATGATATCATTTTATGAGTCATGGTTCACACAAACCCATCTCTCATAAGAATGAACGATGGGTTCATGTGAACTGCGACTCATGAAACATGGGTCAATGAGTTTGACTCAAAAAACTACACAATTGAATCCTGATAGCAATATCATAATTTGGCTCACTATGGAAAATACCTCCTACTTAGCAATTGACGAGTTAAAGGGGATCTATAATGAATGGTTCATAAGACACAACACTTGCTAAAGGTTTTGTAAATGGGGTAGAAAGTTAAGTGGGCTTAACCTTGGAGGAAGCTCTATGGTTAAGCACATTTGAGTTGGAGTAGTACTGGGATGGGTGACATCTCAAAAAATCCCAATGCTTCACCCCTGTGAGCATCACCTAGACTCAATGAATGCTAAGTGGACCATTCATTCTCATGAGAGATGGGTTCATGTGAACCACTACTCATGAAACATGGTTAAATGAGTTTGACTGTAAAAATTACATAGTTGAATCCTGATAGCAATATCATAATGTAACTCATTGTATAAAAATATCTCGTACTTATCAATTGATGAGCTAAAAGGGATCTATAATGCATGGTTCATCATATACAACACTTGCTAAAGGTTTTGAAAATGGGGTAATAAGCTAAGTGGGCTTAACTTTGGAAGAAACACCATGGTTAAGTGCACTTGAGTTGGAGTAGTACTAGGATGTGTGACCTCTCGAGATGGCCCAATGCTTCACCCCTATGAGCATTACCTAGATGCAATGAGTGCTAAGTGGACCATTCATTCTCATGAGAGATGGGTTCATGTGAACCACTACTCATGAAACATGGGTCAATGAGTTTGACTTTAAAAACTACATAGTTGATTCCTGATAGCAATATCATAATATATATGTTATATGACAAATCTAATATAAATATCATACTATTTATATTTATAACCATCTGTAAAATAAATATATTTAAGATATTTATAACAATCAATAACTATAAAGTTCATATGTTTTAAAATGCCTTCCCCCTGCTCCTCTTCCTGATCATCAATCAAATGGTGGAAACTCTTAGGAATCCTTTGATTTGCATATTCCTATAACATTTCTACCAATAATTCCTTCCCCTTGCTCAAGTATGAATGGATGAATTCCACTATGTTTGGTAATGTTGTATAAAAAATTGAAGTTGTGTAGAAGACTATTATCACATTAAAATAAGTTATAGAACATACAATGCACACAAATTAATTAACTCAAATTTATGAGAAAAACCAAATATGAAAAGAAGCACTGACTGGCCCTGGAGTTGTAAATAGCTCCCCTAGCCAATTCAACCATAATCTTTTGATAAGTAGACTTAGCAGCCCAAGGAAAATATAAATCATAAGTGATAGCTTATATGGATGCAAAATATTTTAAGACAAATAAAAAATTACTTATCCCATTATGTCTCAATAAAAAATCCTATTTGAAGATCTAATTATTTTTAATATGTTTATGAATCCACTCATAGTTTAAACCCTATATAGATGAAACAAAATTCAATTCATTAAGATGGTGATATTTATTTCCATCACGACTTCATGGGATAGTGAAAAACATGGTCACAAGATTAAAAAAAAATTAGGAGATCACTATATTCCTAAATAGTGGCATGATTATGCCACATAGCATGATTATGCTATGCAGCATGATCATAGCCACTCATTTCATGAAGACCAAATTTATGTACATAAAATTAATCAAATATAGATAAGTATAATTTAGAAAATTATATTAAATAAAAATAAGGGAATCTTTCTCATCTCTAATCAATGTGAATCAATGAGTTAAATAGGTAAATGAATGTAATAAATAGAAATACCTCTAGATCATAGGGTTCCATGTGATCTTTTTAGATAAAAGTGTGCATATGGACATAATTAAAATTTATATTCACTTGAAAATATCCAAGTCTGATTGGATAAACTTCTACTACAAGCAAATAATATCTCAATACACATTTGATTATGATAGCATTAAATATTCATATTATCTTCTAATTATTGAACCCATTATGATATATATATATATATATATATATATATTATATATATATATATATATAGACACAAATATACATACATATGTATATATACAACATATATTTTTATTATGCTTGTGTGTGTGTGTGTGTGAGAGAGAGAGAGAGAGGAGAGAGAGAGAGAGAGAGAGAGAGAGAGAGAGAGAGAGAGAGAGAGAGAGAGAGAGAGAGAGAGAGAGAGAGAGAGAGAGAGAGAGAGAGAGAGAGAGAGAGAGAGAGAGAGAGAGAGAGAGAGAGAGAGAGAGAGAGAGAGAGAGAGAGAGAGAGAGAGAGAAGAGAGAGAGAGAGAGAGAGAGAGAGAGAGAGAGGAGAGAGAGAGAGATTATAAGTTACATTGATCATTAATATTAAGGTTAACATTTCATAGACCAAGATATGTACAAGTGTTTTAAATTTAAAAGATAAATAATTTAAGTTTGAATCCGTAAAGACATCTCTAAGTGCTTCCCCTATTGAATCAAGAATACTTAATTTGAAAAGTTAAAATTTACTCTCTAATGTGTGTATGTATGTGTGCACACGCACGCACATGTACACGTGCATGCACGCACGCGCGCACGCACACACACACACGCACACGCGTGCACACACACACACACACACACACACACACACACACACACACACACACACACACACACACACACACACACACACACACACACACATCCCTAAAGATGTTAATCTATTGACTTTAAGAAGAAAAAAATATAATATGAAAAATGACCAAAACCATCACTATAAGTTAATTTTTTCTTGTTCCAACTCATTATGCATGTTATTACTTATGCATATTCTTACTAAAAATTAAGTAATAACAATAATAATAATTGGGATGTTTAGTACCTTATGATATATAAAACAAGGCCAAATTTATGCATGCCATAACATTTAATCCCTAGTTATATGAGCCCTCCTTTTCACCAAAATGTCCATCTTGAAAAGTTTGGTGTAGTCATAACCCGTCCTATCTAGTTGTAGAAATTTATGATATTTTATGGAGGCCATATGTGACCATTTGAGGGTTATAAAATATATCTTAATATTTTATTTGAGAATTTTCTATTTTCATAAATTGTATATTTTTGTAACCGGATGTGAACTTCAATTGATATTCATTTGATAGGTTAACTTTAGTGTCTAGTTTATTTTTGGATATTCTTAGAGCTATATACACTTGTATGTAAAACATTTTTAAAATAGTAGCTATTAAGAAATAGAAGGTCAAGTTTTATTATTTTTTAGAGTTTCAAAATTTGCATGTCAACTCCAACTCTGAGTTGATGTATTTTTATGCATGATTTTTAATTATATGAATAATTCAATATGAATCAATACATTTTATTATTTTAAATACTATATCTATTAGTATTCTACTATCTTGATAGTATTTGGACTCATTACTTTAATTAATTTTCAATATATTCATCATTATTTTGAGCATTTCATATTTCAAAGGTAATCCAATTAATACAGGTCACTTGATTAAAGAGTGGATGTTTCTTTAAAAAAAAGAAGGAATCTTCTTAGTGGTGAAAATTCTACCTCATCGATCTCACTATGAATGCTCCTGAATATGAGAACAATGATTCAAATTCATCTTTAGAAGAGCTTGGGCCACCTAACATAGATTGTGTCTATCACCAAGACTCAAAGGGGGAGTATAAGGCTGACCCTCTAATTTTATAAATGAAGGGGCTAGTTCTAGTTGTGAAAACCTCTATTGATAAAGAGGTTTTTACTCCCTCTAGTAGATCAAGGGAAGAGCCATTGGTTGTGGCCTCAATGGTAGATAAATCTAAGACATTAGAATTTATTGAAATTTTAATACCTCTAGCCTCAAATTCTATGGAAAATGAGGGGGAGGGTGGACTAACGTGCATAAGAAGAAAACTGAAAGAAGATAGGATTCCAACATGACCCTCCATTTGGGGGGAGACCACAAAAAATACAAGGTTTGATTCATTTAGTAGTTGAGGATAGTAGGACGTATATGGGTTATTCTACATGCAATCTATTTGGACCCACTTGGCTCTCTTAGGAGATCTTTAGTTCAGTTAAGTTTGGTAGAAACTTCACAAAATTTTCCTAGGTAATTGTTCCTATTCCTTCTCAGTCTTTGGTGGAAGACCCTATCTAGGGGGATCTTGTTTTCCCATTCAGTTGCCACTGATAGAGCCATTTCTTTTAGCTTTTTTTTTAATATATATTTTAGTTTATCCTTTGTACAAGGCTATGAGGACTTTCAATCTCGTATTTGACCAATCTAATAAAAAAATGTAATCCAATTAAGAAATCACATCATAAGAAACAGAGAATAAAAGTTTACACTATATCAACTTCATTTATTTCTCAAAGTAACATGAAGGTGAAACCTAGAATATTTGTATTTTATTATGAATCTTTCTCATTTTCTTTTTTGATTGGTTTTTATATGATCATACAATGATATTGGATTAAGATATTATTTGGTGTCATGATTCATCAAGCCATCCTCATGGAATGTTAACATATACCTAAGTGTGTAATAATGAATACTCTAACTAATATATTGATATGGACACACACAAAAATACACACACACACGCGCGCGCGCGCGCGCGTGCATGCACGTACGCACGCACGTACACACACACACACACACAGGTGTTAGGTTGTGTCAAGAAGAAAATTCAATAACATATTTTAGTGAGAACGTAAATGAGGTAAGCCACAAATATTCCACATATGATTTTGAATTTTATGTCATTATACAACCATTAAGGCATTGGAAGCATTACATGGTGCCTAAGGAGATTATCTTATTTACAAAACATTCGAATTTGAAGTATGTGAACACTTCAAAGAAATGAAATAGTAGGCATGCAAAGTGGGATTTTTTATTGTAGGGATTACTTTTGTTATGAAACATGTATCATAATATTAGAATCAATTTGTTAATGCTTTGAGTAAGAGAGTGGATTTATTAACTACTATGATGAGTAAAGTAGTTGGATTTGAAAATTTTAAGGAATTATATAATATTCATCCAGGGTTTGTCAAGGTAGTTGATTAATGTAGTAATCTATTAGTAAGTGAGATGAGTATTATTCATGATGAGTACCTTATACATGGTGGTTATCTCTTCAAGAGAAAACAATTATGTATTGTAGATAGAACTCTAAGAGATAATATTATAATAGAATTACATAGTGGTGTTTTGAATGGAAATTTTTGTAAGCCTAAGATAATAGCGTTGGTATAGGAGAAATTTTTTTGGCCAAAGATAAAGAGAGATGTGGAAAGGTATGTTTTGAGATGTAGAATATGTCAAGAGAATGAAGGCCAATTACAAAATATAGGGTTTTACATGTCATTACTAGTTTGAAGGGGATCATGGACATATTTGAGTATGGATTTCATATTGGAATTATCAAACAAAAATAGATGTTATGATTTAATTTTTATTATTCTAGACAACATTTCTAAGATTATTCATTATGTTTCATGCAATAAAACTAATGATTCCACTAGAACAACATAGCTATTTTTAAGGATGTTGTAAGATTGCATGGTATTTGAAAAACCATTACATCAGATAGAGACACAAAATTGTTGAGTCAAGTTTAAAAGAATTTATGGAAGAATATGGAAACTAAACTAAAAGCCAATAATGCATACCATGAACAAGCAGATGGAAAACTTAAATTTAAAATTGGAGATTGAGAAATTTGTTGAGATAAATAGTTGGATAGAAACCTGAGCAATTGGATTTAAATTTACCATAGGCTAAGTTTACTTATAATAGCTCAGTGACCAAATCCACGTAGAAAGCACCATTTCAAATTGTTTATGGGAGAAATCCTATGGGTATTTTAGATTTGGTATAGTTACCAATTGTATAATTATTTAGTGATAATCAATAAGCATTTAAAGAGTATATACAAAAGCATTTGCATAGTATATATAAATTTACAAGAACAAGTGAATAGAAAACTACATGAAATTAATGAAAAGTATAAAGCTAAAGTAGAATTTAGAATAAGGTAAAAGATAATATAAGAAAGATATTTAGTGATGGTATATTTAAAGAAACAAATATTTATAAAAATCACATAAAACAAGTAAGAGAAAAAGAAAATTAGACTATGTAAAATTATAAAAAAAGATCGATGACAATATTTATGAGGTGCGTTTACCACATAATTTTGATATCTTTCAAATATTTAATTTTATAAATTTATATGATTCTATACAAAATAGGGTGAGGAGAAAAAATATGAAGAAGTATATTGACATCAATATATTCTAAATAAGAAAAAATAAAAGTTAGTGTATGTTCTAATAAGAAGACAATAAACAACAAGCAAGGAAGTTATAACATTTATTTGGTACAGTGGGAAGAATGATAACATCAAAATAACACTTATATTTTGAAATAAGAGCTAAATAATATCAACAAATATAAATAGCATGGATATAAATAATGTAACTTGCAGGAGTCGAGTTATTTTCAACTAGAGGAGAATGGTATAGAGATTGAACAATTAAAGGCCATAACTTTTGATCGATAAGTTTATTTGAGCTCTCAATTGTACTGAAATGATCGAGTCATAAATTTGAATTCAAATTCATCCTATTCTATCTAGTTAGGGATGTTTTATAACTTTTTGTAGGACATAGGTGACCATTTGAGGGTCTAAAAAAGTATTTTAATATTCTTCTTATGATTTCTCTATTTTTATAAATAGTATTTTTTGTACTTGGACGTGAACTTAAATTGAAATTCATACATTAAGTTAATTTTAGTATTATATTATATCTATATATTTATAGTTCCATCTTAACTTGTATGCAAAATATCTAAAAATAATCTTTTAAAAGTCCTTAAAAGATAAAAATTATTAAAAATAACATATTTTTAAAAATAATTGTAAACATTAGTTAGTTTTAAGTGATATAAGTAGTTTTTTATTTACATTTTTTAATTATGCATGTCAACTCCAATTTTATGTTAAGATTTATTTAAAGATTTTTATGTATATATTTTATTCAATCAATAGGTATCCACACAAAAATTTGCTTTCATGTAATTTTTATGTTTATGCCTATTGATAATTTATCCTAGTAAATATGTGCATTCATCAATGTGTGATCAAATAAAAATTACAATGTTTATTACCATATAAAAAATAAATTCATTAACTATACTTAGCAATACATGTAGCAAATGGATTTAGCAATACATGTAACAAATGAGAATGAAATTTGGTATTATTGATAATCATATTGGTATAATAGTACAAATTTATAAATTCAACATTTTTAATAAAATAAAATTAATGAATGATGGTGAAAGATGCTTTAATTTATTTATTTATTTATTATTATTTTAACTTGTAATAGTATACAAATAAAAATATAGTTTTATTAAAATTTAATATAGTTTAAGAATATTGGTTGGGTTTTAACCATTCATAACTTTATATTTTTTATAAAAGTAAATATGATATAATAATGTTGTTTAGAATTTTTTGAATGAATTTTTTTAAGTAACAATTAAAAGACATATAAATTAAGATTGCAATTAAAATTAAAGATACTCACTCCATTACAATCCACTACCCTCCTCAAATACTATTATAAAACACTTCTTAACATAAAACTATATATAAATATAATACCCATATATATCACAATAAAACATAAATTAATTTAATTGTAAATATATATTTAATTTATAAAAAAATTAAATAAATAAATAATAATCATAATGTTACAAAATCTAATCCAATATTTGTCTATCACATATTTTTATATAAAATAAAATATACTAAACCCTAAAATTAATACTCTAATTAAAAATATTCTTAAAATAAAGTTACGTGAACACCAAATAGATGACCCCAGTAACAGCAAAAGATTCCAAAAGAGTTAGCAACATAATATAGTTTTGTTGTCGTTTAAATTGGAATATATTCCTTTTATACATGGGAAGAAAGTGTACAAATTTCAGAGACCACTTGTTTATATTATAGTTACGATTAATTAAAAAAATATAAACAAATGTAATACGAAATCCATATACATTCTCACTATAAACATATATACACACCATTCCCTCATAAAGCGAGCCCCTTTCATATTCATTTTGCTTTATAAGGGGAAACCTAACATTATTGTTATTAGTTGAAGTATTACTCGAGGATAGTAGTTTGAAAGAGAGTAATTTTTTTTGGTTATAATTACCAAGTAAGTTTTAAAAAATGTATATATTTTTTTCATGTTATATTTTTAGTGTTTTGTGATTTTTTATTATATATGAAAAGATGAAATAATTTTAAATAAAATATTTAATTTTAATTAATTTATTATACAAATAATATGATAGTTCGATGGTTTGCACAAGTCAAATTTATTGTAGTAAGTGGAAATGTGGCTCCAAATTCAATGAAGAATGAGCATGGGAATGTTGACATTAGTTTATCTGCTACAGGGCTTTCAAAGTCCTCTGCTGATGTGATTGGTACAAGTGCTCGATCCTGCTCACCCCAGCATGGTTCTAAGCCAATCCCTTGTGCCCAAGAGTCTCTTGTTGTGGTATGTGGCTTGGAGGTCATAGAAAATGAGGAGTACTATCACAATAGAGGAGTTATTTGTAGATTTAATGGGTTTTGGCCCTCTATGCCCAATCTCCACAATTGGATCATGGAGTCATGGAAGCCACTTGTTGAAGGTAAGATTGAATTATTTACCTATGCAAGAGGATTCTTTATGTTGACTTTTACTTCTTCACATCAGCGAGACTTAGTGCTTGATGACAAGGTTTGGATGTGGGGTGACCATTCCCTTTCCATCAAACCTTGGACTCTATTTTTTTATCCCCTCACTGAGCCACCTAACATTAGACCTATTTGGGTCCATCTCCCAAATCTCCGTCTCTAGTTTTTGGAGGATTCTTGCTACGAGGGCATCAACAATGCTATTGGCTACTTCCTTGAGGTTGAATCTACTACCTCTTTCATGGGACACTCCACAATTGATTGCATCCTGGTGGATATTGAGATTTCCAATCCTCTTCATGGAAAGGCCCTGGAAATACCTATTAGATTATGAGGGTATCCAATTTAGATGTAGAAGTTATTTTTCTACTAGTCATTTGGACTCTAGTTGTCCTCTCTCATGCTGCAAGGGAGCTGCAACTTGGTGGAAAGATTCTCTCTTGGAACACTTGACTATCAGTGCTTCCCAAGAGGATTATCCATCTCAAGAGGATGAATTCTTTGAAGAGGTTGAGCTCTCTGTTGGGGCGACCTCCCCTATTGTTATTGATATTAAAGATCCTAGGACTGTTGCTAGGATCTCAATCATTGTTGTTGTTGAATTACCATCAAATTTGCATGCTACTGTTGGAGATGTAACAGGGACTTGCCATGTTGCCTCCCCTACTGTTGCTATTGGGATGTCAATAGGGTTCCTACCTGATACTGCCACTGAGACCAAGACAGTTGTTGTTAGTGTGTAGGTTGTTGATGGGGCTGATGTTGTTGTGCCATTTCCCTAGGCTCTGCCCCCTTCTAAGTATTTGGTGAGTTTTTCACCTCCTTGATCTCCTAATTCTATGTTTGGAGATAAGAATGAGTATTGGACCATTGTACAAAGGAGGAAGCGAGGTCTTCTTAAGCATGTTTCTTAGACCTGCATTTGAGCCAAAGGTGTTCAACCTGCTAAGTCAAGTTTTTTTATTGTTTAGGTTAGTCGATTGGCTCTGTGCTATTAAAATGTTATTTGCGACACATCTGCGAACTTTTTACCCTGAAAGTTGCTTTGTATAAAGCTCAAGATCCTCTTTTCCTATTGATCTAATAAAAATAAAAATAATAAAAACAAATATTAATTATAAAAATATTATTTAATAAAAATTAATATTATTTATTAAATCTAATTTATATTTATAAGTAGTAAAAATAAATAATATAAATTTTAATTTTTTTACCTAATTACAGAATTAATAATTTTTTATTAATATATATATAAAATAAGATGAATTAAACAAAAATATACTAACAATAATAAGAAAAAATAATAATAACTCTAGAATATATTTATATTAAAATAAGGAATACTATCCAAATTTAAAATTTCTAAATAGTCTTTATATTTATATTTATATTTATATATATATATGTATATATATATATATATATATATATATATAAACACTATTGGAGGAATCTGTACTTTTGCCAGGACTGATGGCTATAATTCAAACAATGAAAATTCTCAAAACCCACATAAAGTCAGGAGAATTTATTGTCCCCAAAGTAAGTACATAGACACCAGTCTTTTACGTGAAAATTGTTTATTGGATGAAAGAGGTTTTAACATTTTCTAAGATGTTATTTATGAATAAATTCTTTGCATTCAATGCTATTCAACTTAAACACCAGTCTTTTACGTGAGATCATGTATTCATATTTATATATTGTGTTACTCTAATAATTCTTTATATATACATATCTACCATAGTATATCTTTAGATATAAATATAAAAATAAGTAATAAAAGATAAAAAAGTTACATATAATTTTTAATAGTATGTCACATGCACGATAGTTTAATTTCTGTGTCAATGATATTTGACAGCATGTATTCGAAGGAGAAGTGCACGAAATTTGATTGCAGGTGATTATGATTGTTTGGTATTTTATTCATCTAAATAAGGTGTTCATTTTATTGTAATATTTGCAGGTCTATTAAAAGCGGAAGCACGGAAAACGGATACTCTCTGTGGGATATGAGTGAGTAAATATAGTTAGTTATTAGAAATGTTTGTTATTCATTGTTTTTCCGAGCTGTTCTCTTTTATGTAAAGATTATGTTTTCTTCTATTTTGATTGTCATAATGCAATCATTTGCAAGGGACTTCGTGAATGAACATGACAAGATAAATATAAAAAATATTAAGTTTTACTAAAATCAACATTTTATCATTAAATTTTTTATATAATCATTATAAAAATAAATAAAAATTTAATTATAATTTTAAAATTTAATGATTAATTTACTGTTATTTTTCAATCAAGGAATTGATTTCAGAAAGATAATTTGAAAGTGTTAAATTTGTAAAAATATTCTCTACTTTTATTGTTTTGCAGAAGTAATTTGATTTTTTTTTTTTTTTTTTTAATTTATTAAATATTAAATTAAGATCTTTGATTTCATTATGAAGTAAATGTTTTGTCAATATTTTTCTCAATATTTAAAAGAAAATATTTTGT
Organism: Torreya grandis; assembly: GCA_037957365.1. Classification (NCBI taxonomy): domain Eukaryota; kingdom Viridiplantae; phylum Streptophyta; class Pinopsida; order Cupressales; family Taxaceae; genus Torreya; species Torreya grandis. The sequence continues at coordinate 1,832,411 of JARHVA010002683.1, forward strand.
ACATACATTTTATATTTTATGATCTTCTATTAGTATATGGAAAAGATTGAATTTTAAGTAAATTTTCTAATTTTAATAAATTTATATAAAAAAATACAATGAGAGTAATAATAAGAAGAAAAAAAACAATTAAATTTTTTATTTATAGTATAAAGAATGAGTATCAGAAAATATTAATATGAATCTTATCTATTTAACTATTTGACTATGTTTGAAGGAAGAGCCAAAGATTTTGTGCTTTCATGGTCATATAAATCAATTACAATTTTGTTAGAATACTTATATTTTGAAAAGAGGTCATTTTCAAGAATAAAATTTTAATATTTATGATTTTTTTATATAAACAACATACTAAACTTATATATATAAATAAATTTTAGAATATAATTATTTTAAAATAAAAAATCATATGAAAATAAATTTGTTTTTGAATTATTTAAAATAGTTAGAAATGAAAGAATGGTGATTAAATTTTCAGACAAATTTAAACAAAGAGATTTTCTCTACCCACACAAAAACTGGACAATTTAAGCTGTCTAATGTAAGTTCAAAGTAAAGTAAGGTTGGAGTATCTAAACAATTTAAACTAAAACTGGACAATTTAAGCTATCTAATGTAAGTTCAAAGTAAAGTAAGGTTGGAGTATCTAAACAATTTAAACTAAAGTGTTGTATTATATATATATATATATATATATATATATATATATATATATATATATATATATATATATATGATATTGATATTTAGAGTTAATTTTTTTAATACATTTAATGTTATTTAATTTAAATTAAAGTGTTGTATGAGAGATGTTTTAGATGTTTTAACTCTTTTTTAGTAGTATTTAGTGTTAAATTTTTTGTGTTCAATGTCATTTAATTTTTTATATATAAAAATAGTTAATAAAAATATAATAAATTTTTTGTTTTGTTGTTTTTTATTTTATTTATTTATAATGATATTATGGTTAAAATAATATTTTACAAGATATATTTGAGAGAGAAGTGTAACTAGGAGAATGGATAACAATGTGGGAAATTAAGGATAACAAGAAAACATGAAAATTCATATACACGTATTTTTTCTTAACAATTAATTTGTTTGATATTTTATTCATTTAAAATAAGATATTAATTTTAAGTACTTACAGGCCTATTAAAAATAATATATGAGTAAGTATATATACTTTATTATCAAAATAATTTGTTTTTAATTGCCTCCTTGACTTGTTATTTCTTCTAGAAAAAATATTTTTTTATTCTATATTAATGTTCATAACGTAATACAGGGAACTTTATGAGGAAACACCATCTTTTTAATGGAGATTCGATACAAATCTTTTGTTTCCGTGACGAACAAGACAAGAACAAAAAATATGTAAATTTTTTAAGAAAACTAATATTTTATTATCAAAATCTTTACACAGTTACTTCAAGATTTATTTTCATTTAATTACAGTTTTTAAAGTTTAATAATTTTTTTTTTATTTTTTTTCAATCTGGAAATTGATTCTAATATGGGAGATTTTTATTAATCATACATAAAGACTTTTTAAAACTATATTTTTCTGAATAGAATTAAACTTTTAAAAATATATTTTTCTGAATTAAATAATTTGTTTTAAACATAAATAAGTTAAGTGATTTAAATCTTTTCATTTTTTGGGGGCAAATCTAAATTTATAGATTTTATTGACTTTATTACATTATTTTTTTTAATATATAAATTTTTAAATTATACAAATTGTTTGTTTATATAATACCTTGCTCCCGATCATGTTTAATTATTAAAATAAAATTATAAGTAAATTTTAATTAATGAAGATTCTTTATTTTAGTGTCTTAGAAATTTCAAAAATGGCCTCTCCCACTCCTCTTTCCACCCATGTGTCTGATTTTAAAGGTTCGACTGCTAGTACACTCCTTGGATCTGCTAGAACTAAGCCTATTGTAGGTTATTCTATGGCTCCTAGTGTGTTGTTTAGTGTTGTTGTTTTAACATTGTCTGAGCCAAGAGGTTTTGCTATTGAATATGCATCGCCTAGTTGATTCTCTTCTAGGACGTTCCCTGCTACTGTGGCTATGGTGTATTCTTTTATTTTAGGTTCTTCCTCTAGTGATCCTAACTATTTTTCTAACGTGGTTCATGCTAGAGTCTCATCTCCCCAGAAGAAGACTACTCATTCTTCTCCTATCGCTGGGGGTATACTAAAACCTTCTATACTACTCCCTCCTATTGTTGTTTTAGGGGATGAAGTATTAAAAAATGAAGAATATTTTTATCAAAAGGGATTGATATGTATATTTCATAGATTCTGACCATCGCTCCAGGATCTAAACCCCTGGATCTTTGAGTAGTGGCATCCCCTTCTAGAGGGGAAAATATAAATATATCTATGTGCTATAGGATTATTTGTAGTTGGTTTTGATTCAGTCATTGATCAAAATGTTATTTTCAATGGTTGGTCTTAGTTTTTGAGACAACATGCACTTCTTTTAAAGCCTTGGGTTTCCACCTTTAACCCTCTCATAGAATCTTTCAATAGGCTACCAGTTTGGATTCATCTTCCAAATATGCTTCTCCATTTTGGTGTGAATCTTACTGTAAAGGCATTGGTAACTCAGTGGGCCATTTGATCATGGTGGATCAGGGCATGAGTTTCTTCTCTCACACCACATATTCTCATATTTTAGTGGATTTGGATTTTTCTATGCCTCTCCCGGCAGAGGTTATATTACAAGTTTTTGATCACTCTTCATTCCAACATTTCGATTATGAATGTATCCCATTTCATTTTTAGAGGTGATTTAATACACACCATTTGGATTCCAAATGTCCCACTTGAAGGTTCCTTAGACTTCATCTTGGTGGAAGGATGCTCTTCAAGAACATCTTATGGTAGCTATTGATGTCAATGAGTCTGACTCAAATGTTTTTGAGCCTCCTTCTGATGATGGGAAGGATCCCCTTCCCCCACTACATGACTCTTCTATTGCTAGGACTATTGCAGGGTCCTTCCCTATTGTTGCTAATGATTTTGAGACTATTGTTGGGATGTTCACTATTGCTACGACTATTGGGATTACTACATGGACTTCCCCTACTACCGTTAAAACTATAACAGGGTCCTCCCCTACCACCTCTTGTGATATTATTATTGCTACTACTATGGTTGAGACTATGGCTACTACTGTTAGTGCACTATTTATAGTTGGGGTTGATGTTATTGTGTACTCCCCCAAGCTCTGCCCCCTTATGAGGAATTGGTGAGTTTTTCACCTCCTTCATTTTTTAATTCTATGAAAGAAGATAATACTACTTATTGAATTGTTGTCCAAATAAGCAAATGAAGTCGTCCTAAGCACGTTTCATAGAGCCACTTTCAAACAAAGGGGGTTCAACCTGCTAGGTTAATGTCAATAATTGTTTAGTTTGTTGTGTGATGTTAATGTTTTGTTTCTGGGACATTTGAGACATTTCTATGCTACGGGCCACTTTTTATAAGGTTTAAGACCCTTTTTCCTATTGATTTAAAAAAAAACAAATGAATATCTTGTTCACATTCATGTTTAATTATTGAGATAGAATTGCAAGTTAGACTAAACACATATATGATAAATTCAATCAATTTATTTATGATGAGGAGTTATGATTAAATTTTATTATTTAATTACTAATTTATATATAAAATAATTAAGTTGGAATGTTTAATATATATTTATTTCAATAATAATTAATCACAATAATGATTTGTTTTGGATACGATAAATAAAAATTATCTAGAAAATAAAATTTAAATTGAAATGACGGAACTTGTCCTAAAATTCATTCATCTCAAAATAAAATTTAATTGTATTATGTAATCATGAAAATGTTATATATGTGAGAAATATGTCAACATAATGATATTTATATAATTTTCAATTGTTTATATAATATATAAGGCAAGGTCTATAAAAACGTATTGATAAAGTTCCTAATAGTATAATGTAGAATTAGTACCATGTTTTAATTACTACATGATATGGATTGTGCTTCTTCTAAAACATAATAAGTTTGAAAAGTACAAAACATAACAATCACAATGTTAAATAATAAGATTAAAATTTTCATAGAAAAGATATGTTTAAATATTTCATAGGAAAATATTTTACATAGAAGGCCAAGGGGAAAATACAAAAGAATTAAATAATGTCAAAAATAAGCTATATGATAAAATGTCACACACAAAAATGGCCAAGACACATAACTAATAAACATGTTCAAAATTTTTACATATCAAACAATGATCCTATATAGATTCTCAATAAATTAATATTTAAAATCCATGGACCATACACAATAAATAAGCAATATCTATTCTAATATATATAATGAGTAACATCAATAAAGCATATAACTAAAAAATAGTGTTCAATAAATATGTGTGTGTGAGAGAGTAAAACATGATCATATCATCTAAGATATTATATCTATGTATATAATGAAGAATAAAGATATAAGGAAGACATTTCTAATAAATATATATCCGATCAATTTAGAGTCATAAAATGATAACAAATTTAAATATTATAAATCATGGATAAGATACCCTCAATTTAGCAAAGCTACTAGATAGAAGTAATTCAAATATCTTAATCCATATAAAAGTCTATATATCTTGCATAGCATTTATGAATATTAATGAAGCGTATGTGTGATAGAAAAAATTACAATATCTAATAATCATTAGATAAATAATATATGACAATGATGTAAAATATATTTCTAATCATTTTTTGGTCTTGGTTTTAGATTTTTAGAATATTTTGAGTGTTTTTTGTATTTTTGTAATATTTAAATTTTTTTTACTTTTATATTTTGAAACTAGTATAAGAGAATTGTGCAATGGTGGATTGGATGGACAATTTACTAAGATAAATAAAATAGCTTTGGTGGAGGAGAAGTATTTTTGGCCAAAGATGAAGAGAGATGTGACAAGATATATTTCAAGGTACAGGATATGTTAGGTGGTTAAAATACATGCACATAATATAAGGTTATACATATCATTACCGATTACAAGAGGACCATGGACAAATTTGAGTATGAATTTTGTGTTGGGATTAACAAAAATAGATAAGTAATGATTCAATTTTTGTTATTGTAGATATATTTTCTAAGACAATTTGTTTTATTGCATATAAAAAAATCATTGATGCCACTAGAGTTGTATAAATATTTTTAAAGATATAGTGAGGTTGCATGGTATTACAAAAATTATTACATCAAATAGGGACATGAAATTTCTAATTCATTTTTGAAAGACTTTGTGGAAGAAGATGGGCACTAAACTACAATTTAGTAGTGCATATCACCCCCAAATAAATGTACAGACATAATTTATAGATAATATCTTGAAAAATCTATTGAGATGCATAGTGAAAGAGACCCCAAGAAATGGAACTTGACTTTAACACAAATTAAGTTTGCATATAATTGTTTAATGAATAGATCAATAGGTAAATTAACATTTTAGATTATTTATGGTAGAAATTATATGAGTGTTTTAGATTTGGTATAGTTATCAACTGCAGAATGAGTTATTGATGATGCAAAAGCATTTTTAGTATATACAATGCTTATAGCAAGTAAGAATACAATTACAGGAAAATAATGATAAGTATAAAGAAATATCATATGTTAGAAGGTCAAAGATATTTGAATAATGAGATTTAGTAATGGTTTATTTGAGAAAAAAGAGATTTTCGAAAGGCACATATAAAAAGTTGAATTACAATAAATTGGACTATGAAGAATTGTGAAGGAAATCAAAGACAATGCTTATGAGGCGAGTTTACCATATAATTTTTATTTCTCTCTCTAGTATTTGATGTTTTATATTTATATAATTTTTATTGGGAAGATGGTGAGTGTGAATAATATGAAGACGCAGATTGAAAATAATAAGTGCCAAATAAGAAGAAAGAAAAGATAGTGCAGGTTCTGGATAAGAAGATAATAAACACAAGGCATGGATTTTATGATAGTTTTTAGTACATTTGGAAGTATTACAACATTAATAAAACACTTAGATTATAGATCAGGTGCTTGAAAATATTGGTAAGATTAAATTCTAGTAGTACAATCAAAGCAACTTGTAAGCGCTGAGTTTTTTTCAACTAAATGAGAATGATGTAAAAAAAGTGACTGAACTTCTTGAAACCATAGATTTTAATCCATAGCTTCTTTTGATCCCTTCTTCATGCCAAAATCACTAGCTCAAAAAGTTCAATACTTTCATAACCTACCCTTCTAGTTATGTGATGTTTTCAATATTTTTAAGAGGTCAAACGTGACCATCTTAGGGTCTACAATTGCAATTTAAAATTACATTTGGGTTTTTTCTATTTTTTTTTTCTAACTGGACTTGAACTTCAGGTTAAGTTCCTTTGATAGATTTATTCTATAATTTACTTTATTTTTATATTTTTTTAGAATTGTGTATATGTGAAACTCACTAAAAATAAAAGTTTTTGAAAATAAGAGATTGAATTTTATGTACTCTTAGAGTTCCAGATTTTTTAAATGTAAACTCTAATTCAAATTTAAAACTTACTTATACATTATTTGTAATTATTTGAATAATTCAATATAATTCAATACTAATTATTATTCAAAATTTTGATCTATTAAATTTTTATTTATCTTAATAATATTCTAATTCATTGCTATAAAATATCATTATCATATACACATATACATGTAAATATTTTTCCTTATAAATAATTTATATAAAAACTTTATAAAACATGACTGAACATGTTTTACTTTAGAGTTAAAAGTTGTACAATTCATAGGAAGATCTTCCTCTTTAAAAATATTTTTGAATAATGTATTAATTAATAAATAAGTTGATCATTATTCGAATATGTCATTTGTCCATTATTTTTTGCAAATAGATATGGATAGGGTCATTACGATTTCTCTATTTAAATTAAATTTAAATGAAATGTTTAAACACTTCATTTTTAATATAAAAATATATTTAGAAATAAATATATTAAAATAATATTTATTTAAATTTTTTTTAATGGATAGATTTTTAAAAGATAATTAAATAAATATTAAATTTAAAATATAAATTAAAAATGAAAAATACATTTTATTATAATCTACTTTTTAATATAAAAATTATTTGTTTAATATTATTAAATTTAATATAAATTTTAAAAAATAAAAATAAAATAAAAAATATATTTTTATAAGATTTATAGCATGTATGGTTTTCGTCATCTCGGAAACAACCTCCATCAGTTTAAAAAAATTAAGGTTTACGATAAAATAATTTAATTTACATAGCTAAACTTCATGGAATTCACAAGGCTAATTTTACGGAAAAGAACATGAGAGGATACAATATGATTGTATTACACCTTATATAATTTCAAGTATGTTTATAAATTCTACCGTTTACACACATCTGAAATCTTAATAATGAAAATTGTATTTCCATAGAAAGATTGGCTAAATTTTACCGTAAGAGAATTGTATACGTGGTTTTAAAACATTCAAAATTACTTTATAAAATTTAAATAGATTCTTTTGGCTATATTACTATTGGAACATAGTAATATTATTCAAAAAATAATAATGTAAATAATAATAATAAAAAAATAACAATGCAAATAATAATGTACAATATACGGTGGTTATAATAAAAAATAGCTAGTAGTAAGATATGGTCTATATTTCATTTTAAAGGAAAAAAATTGCTTCAAAAATAAAAAGTGATAGTAAAGTACAATAACTTAAAACAACCCGATGATGATGATGATGATGATGATGATGATGATGATGATGATGATGATGATGATGATGATCATTTTAAAAGAAAAATATAAAGTAAATTTATCTGATCAATGTTTTCTACTCTAAGTGAAACTCTTTAGAACTATTGTATAATTTGAAAATATTCTTTTCAACTTCTATCTGTTTTACATTTCTTGCTTTAAGATCAATAGACACTTTTTAAAATATAAAGAAACAATTATTTTTAAGTGAAACTTAACCATAATGTAAAATGATTGGTTGGTAATAAATAGAAGAATCGACAAACATATTTCAAAGCATGCATGAAGTTGAAATGGTTATATCATTGTAGTTGAAACAAATAAGTTACCAGATCGAAATCTATCGATGAAACATATTTTTACATCAACATAGTCGATGATTAGTATTTCTGCTTGTTGATATGCTCAGGGGATAATTCAACCCATCTTAGGCTTTTTCCTTCTCATTTGGAAGAAATATTTAGGGTTGTTTTTACCCCTTTCTTTTCAATTTCTTAAAAAATTTCAAATTTGATATTTTCCCGCACCTTCTCCCCTCTGGCCTGCCCCCCACCCCCCTTATTACCGACTTATTGAAAATCATATTTTTCCATCTTCTTTTCAACCATTGCTCTTACAAAGCAATCTTCAACTAGATGTCTATGGACATTGCACAACAAGCACTAAAAGGTATGACTTTCATAGTCAACATATTTCTCAAACATTTATTCTTCTAGATATTTTAACTATACTTTTTTATAAAGAGGTTTACTAATATCTATTTGAAAATAGATCTTAACATAAACTGTATATTTGTTGCTACAAGTTTTAGTGTAAATGCACATTATTTCTTCATAAAAATTAATAATCCTATTGATAATGGATTCTACCCACAAATATACAAAGCTAAATAGTCTTAACTAAACTAGAAAAAAATAATTAAATCTTCTTATATAAAATCAAAATTGAGAATCCATAATATCATAAATAACTTTGACTTACCAAAAAACTAATACCCATATCTATTTATCAATTCATTTTTTAATATATAAAATCTAAAATCCTAAATTTTATTTACATAATTTTCAAACCATAAATTTATAAATTAATATTAATTCACTTAAAACATAGATTTCTTATTCAACTATCAAATTTTACAGAACAAACAAACAAACACAAACTAAGTTCCTTACATTAATTGTTAGCATGTAATCTTAGATTTCCAATAAACTTGATTTTTTAGGTACCAACCTTGAATAAACCCATGTAATCCATTAAATACAAGAGAAAAAATGTAGTCGTGTTGTTTCCCTTCATCCTTGACTATTTTAGGGATGTCCCACGGAGATTGCTAGTGTCATCCTCGTGTAATTCCTAGGTTGCTTTCATCACTAATATTCTCCTCTACTTATATTAAGTAAAATAATTATAGCTATTCAATAAAAATATGATTTATTATTTTATATGTTGTAGCGTATTATTTATATATATTTATATTTATATATATATATATATATATATATATATATATATATATATATATATATATGACAACGTAAAATTTAATTTCCAATCCCCTTTCATGCACATGCATGTGGATAATTGAAATAGACCTCAATCTTTCTAAAGTATATAAATTTTGATTCTAATTATAACTTTAACGATTCTCTTAAAATTTGATTTCCAATCTCCTTTCATGCACATGCATGTGGATAGTTGAAATAGACCTCACTCTTTCCAAAGTACATAAATTGCGCTCTTTTGTAAGGGGAATCCAGGAGCAATAACAATGCCAAAAACGCTTCTTAGATGTATTCAAATATGACATATGGCTAAGAAATGGTCTTCCATTTTAGATAATGAGCTCTGTTTTATTACTTCTCTCTTCCACAATCTCTCTATATATTTTGAATAATTTTAAGTATCAAAAGTGATTATATTTAAAAATATTATAACCTTCTAACTATTCCAAATATTAATATATGAATATTTTTTTAATGTAATAAATATTTTAGTTTACTTATATGATTTTATATTTTTACTCAATATAAAATATTTAAAAATATTCATTATGTTAAAATTAATTTTTCTTTTTTTAATTTTTAATATTTATAATTTTTAAATTTAATAACCAATATAATAATTCTAATATATCATCTTTAAAAACAAATAAAAACTATAATATTTAACTATATATAAATAATAGATTTGATTTTTATTTTTATTTTATTTTATTTAAAAAATTTCAATTGATATTATTATATTATATTATATTTTACAAAATATATATATGAATGTTTTTGCTTAATCTTTAATATTGTGTATTTTCAAAAAAACAATTTTGTTTCTATCTAAGATTAAAAAATGTATTTTAAGTAGTGTTACATCTAAATCCCCAAATAAATGAAATGATATTTATAAAACTAAATTCATAATATCCAGATCTATTAAATGGTATTTATAAAACTGTGTTACTTTTCATATTTAGAAAAATACTTATCTAATGGATTAATAACTATGTTATTATTTTTTTCTTAGGTGAGATAGTGGGTAGAGTTTGACAGAAGTTTTTTTTTTAATAAATATCCATTATGTTTAATAACTCTATTCACAATTTTTTTTATAAATTTAGTTATATATAATCGAAATAAAAGTAGAGATTTATATAAGTTTGTAAAGTTAATGATTTATTAATAATTGTTTATATTACATTAAAATTAAAATATTTTGTAGATGTAATATGAAATTTTGAGTACACTAATCTATATATATATATATATATATATATATATATATATATATATATATATATATATATATATATATATTCTTTAATATTTCTAGTTTTTATTATAATTTTTATAACTAATATTAAATAAAAAATGTTTTAAATCTATTAAAATTGAATATATCGTGTAATAAAATTGTAAAACTTAAATGTTTATTGAGTGAAGTTTATTATGGATAAATTTGGAACGAACATAACTTATAAAATAACTCTCAAAAACCTTATACATTATTTTCAAGTATAATTGTATGTACCGAAGAAAATATATGTAATAGATAAAAGATAAATCAAAATAAATAATTTATATAAAAATAATAATAATTCATATATATATATATATATATATATATATATATATATATATTAAATTGTTAATTATTTATCATAAATTAAATAAAAATATATAAAAGATAATAAAAAATATCATTTTTTGTAATATTTATTTCTCAAATCTAAAATTATATAAAGTTATTAAGAAAAAAATGATATAAAATATATATAATAATTTTATAAAAATAATTAATAATGTTAAAAAATATAATCCAAATATTTCCATCAAGAAATTAAGATATAATTAACTATAAATTTTTTTTTAAAAATTTATAAGCAAAAATTCCAAATATGGACTTTTCGAACATAATATTATTGTGATCTCCTATAAATTGGAATATATATCTTTTATGTGATCTTCATTCATACATTTATTCTGAAAGTGACAACTCCATTTTTATTAATTTTCCTTACTATTTTAACATCTTTTAAAAAATAATATCCTTTAAATTGAAATTAAAAGGTCCTGTAAATTGGAATATATAGAGTTTTTAATGTAATCTTAATTCACACATTCATTTTGAAAGTGACAACACCATTCTTATTAATTTTATTTTGTTAGGAGAAATACAAATTTCTGTTACATTAGTTGAAGTATTATCCGAGGACAATAAAGTGGAGGAGTTAAGTTATAGTTTTTTTTTTTTTTTTGGTGTGAGAAACAAATTCTTTACACTTTTCCTGTTTTATGATAGAAAAGGGAATTTTTAAAATTGATTTATTTTTAGTGTATTTAAATTATTTATATAATTATAAATTTTAGTGGTTTGTTTGAAAATATTATTTTATTATGTAATATCATATGAAAAAAGTGGAATTGTTTTCAAGATTTTTTTTCAACTTTTTTCACAAAAAGTGAATTCAAACAATAAGAAAAAAAAAAGAAATCAATAATAGTTATTACAAATTTCTAAATATAATTAAAAAAAATATCATAAAATCACATTTGTATTTAAATTTATTAAAAGCGCTGAAAAGATGGTGATGAATATTTCTTACTTGCTTGAAACCTAGGTCTACACGAGATAAATTTTTTTTCAAGAATCTGACCTCGTAGCAAGACTGATGGAGACAATTCTAAATAGAGAGATTTTTTTATTTGTATTAATCGTTCATTTTCTCCATGATCAAAACAATGGTATGTTTTGGTGGGAAAAAAATGTCATCGTATTATTAATAATTAGAATTGAAAGGATATATTTGTAATTAAAAATATCATTTTTTCATGGTAGATCTTACCGCTACTCATTTTTCTCACATTATTTATGCTCTTATATTAATGGACTTAGATTTGTCTATGCCTCTCTTAGTAGATGTTGTTTTGTAAGTTGGTGATCATTTTTGGTGCCAGTGTTTGGATTATGAAGGTATCCCATTTCATTGTCAAAGATGATTTAATATGAGTCATTTAACATCTAAATGACTCCGCTCAAAGCTTACTAAGTCCTCATTTTGCTGGAAGGATGCTCTACAAAAAAACCTTACGATAGATGTAGATGATGATGGCTCAAGCTCATATGCGTCGGAGCCCTCTTCTGATGCTGGGAAGGATTCTCTTCCCCCATTACATGACTCCTCTATTTTTGAGTTTGCTACAAGGACCTCCCTTGCTATTGTTGTTAATCTCGAGACTGTTGTTCAGACTTCCCCTATTGCTGCTGCTACTGGGATTTATTTTGGGGTCTCCCCTACTATAATAAGGACCTCCCTTGTCATCTCCCCTGTTGTTGTTGTTGTTGTTGTTGTTTCTTGGACATTCTTAGAAATCTTAGTTGTTAATGCTAAGCATAGAACTGTTGATGTAGGCATGCAATGTGCTACTGACACTGATGTTGTTGTGCCCACTTCACAAGCTCCAACCCCTTCAGAGGATTTGGTGATATTTTCACCTCCTTCATCTCCTTCCTTTGTGATTGGAGATCTAGATTCCTATTGGAGTGTTGTCCAAAGAAGGAAGCATGGTCTTTCTAAACATGTTTCTCAAATCCGCATTTGAGCCAAAGGTGTTAGACCTACCAAGTCAGGTCCTGTTATTGTATAGTTTGTAGCTTAGCTTTTTTGGCTCTGTTGTCTGACTGTTGTTGGTGCGTTATTTCTGTTATGTGGTTGGTCTTTTTTTATTTAGCCTTGTGGGTTGCTTTGTATTGGACATAGAACCCTTTTTTCCTATGGATCTAATAAAATACAAGGATATATTCATAATTCCTTTTCATTCTAATTACAATTTTTAAATTTTGATGATGAATTCATTGTTATTTTCAATCAAGGTATTGATTTCGAAAAGGTAATTTGAAGATACTTATTTTTTTAATAAAAATATTATTTGATTTTTAGAGGTTAATAAGTAAATGTGTTTTTTATATTTTTTATGTTTTATAATTTTCACATATTAATAAGTAAATGTGTTGTCTTTTTTCTTTTTCTTTTTCTTTTTCAATTTTTTTTTTTTTTTTTTTTTGTTTTTAATTTTTTTTTAGTTTTTATATATTAATAAGTAAATGTGTTGTCTAATTATTTAATATTTTATGATATGTTATTTTTCTATTAGGAAGATGAAATTATTTAAAGTAAATTTTTAAATTTTATTATAACATTAATTATATATATTTAAGAAAAAAAAATTAAAAAATATATATATTTTTTAATTTTTTATGTTTATTTATAATATAAATAAAATATCAATGTAAATTTTATTGTTCTAACTATTATATAAGTAAATATGTTGACATTAATTTCTATTTTTTTAATAATTTTCTATTAATTTGTAAATAAGATACCAAAATGAAACTATAAGGTTTTCAATTTTTATGATCTTTTTACTAATAATTAAACAATATAAAGTAATTTTAAAATTTATAATTATAATAAAAATCTAAATAATAATTATATATGGATGTCTCTTAAAATCTATTTATATAAAAATTGAAAGTTAGAAAATAGTGATGAAATTCGCGTATTTTTCTTAGAACATGGATTGACACAAAATAAAATATAAAAAATTATATATATATATATATATATATATATATATATATAATTTTTTATATTTTATTTATAATAAAGATAATGACTAACAGAAAAATATCAATATAAATTTTACTATTCTAACCATCAAGTAAATAAATGATTTTACATTATTTTCTATATTTCTATCATCTTATATTAACCTCTAAATAAGATAGAATCATTTTCAGGGATAAAGTTTTCAATTTCTATGATTTTTTACTAATAATTAAAAAATACAAAGTGATCTTTTATATATAAATATATATACTAAAAAATCAATAGTACTATATCGATATATATCAAAATAAAGATTAGTATTAAAATATATTTATTTTTGAAATTATTAAAATTGAAAGTCAAAGAAAGGTGATGAAATTTACTTATTTTTCTTAAAACTTAAATGTAAACCAAATAATATATTACAATATATATCTGAATAACGGTTGTACTTTAATTGTGATAAAATTTGACCGTGTTTGTTGCAATGCCTGTTCAGTAGCTTTCTTCCTAAAAATGGATATGATGTCGTCTTTGTAAGCAGAGTAGCTTTCTTCCTTCTCTTAATCATTTTTAAATTGTAATTAATATAATTTTTCTTTAATTTTAAATTTTGTTTTTCCAGATTTAAACACATTTTGGGATGCCAAACTGAACCAGAGTTTTCTCCAAGTTAATTGTTACTCACATCGTAGCACTGCATTGCTGGCTTCTCACCGTCGCAAGGCACACTCGCTCCTTTCGTAGCACTGCACTCGCTTTGATTTCAATCGAAATAAAAAAATAAAAAAAACTCTGTGGCGCCCTCCACCGAGACAAGTGCAAGTGCAGTTCATTTATAGTCTTGTATTATTTATTTGGATTTTATTTTCTTCCACGCCTCCCCTGACCTGAACTCTTCTTCGTAACATTTTTTATTAACTTTTAAATATTAAGATTTAAAAGTTTTCTGCCTCTTGTGAGATCAACTGTAAATGTAGGGTTAATATTATTGTAAATGTCTTGTTTTTCCCTCAAACATTTTCAAGAAAAAACAATAAACAAATCATCCTTATCTTGTAACTCGTACCTGTCATGGAAATAATATAGCATTAATGAAAAATATGAGAATTAAAAATGTCATTGATTGGTTAAGAATAAGAGTCCAGCGAGTTTAACATTTTGTTTAAAAAAAAATTTGAATTACATTTTTAATTGATAAGAATTTCTAATAAATTATTATAATACTATATAATAAATATTATAGATAAATTTAATATAAAATTATAATATTAAATCAATATATTTATTTTAAACAAATCTTTAAAATAATATGCAATTTATATGATAAATTTAATGTAAATGTCATGCTATTAATATTTTTAATCATCTTATAAATAAATAAATTTAAGATATTTATAATAATTAATAGTTATAAAGTTCATACATTTCAAAACGTTGTCCCTCATTTCTCTTCTCTATTTCGATTTGCATGTACTTGTAACTTTTTTGCCACAGTTCTTTCTTCTTGGTTGGGTAGGAATAGATGCAATCCTTTATGTCTAACAATGTTGGGCAAAACATTGATGTTGTGCAAAAGACTATTGTCACATTGAAAGAAGTTGTAGAAGATACAAGGCATACAAAGGACTCAATTCAGATCTACTAGCAGAACCAAACATGGAAAAAAGCACTAAATAGCCCTAGGGTTGTAAATAACTCCCCTATCGGCCATAATCTTTGATTAGGTGACCTTAACAACGCAACCTAAAGGAGATTATTGGCACCATCTACTGGTTGACATGACATTGTGTTCATCATGCCTCCAATCTCATACAATAAATTAATTTCTTTGTCATGATCCTCCTTGGATTGATCAATAGACTTTGTTCGTACTATTATCTGAAATTGAGAAGCCCTATGCAATTCCTCATGCTCAGCATCACTCTTCAATATGATCTCGACAACAAGGGTATTCATATCAATTGATTTTACAGCGATAAATTTGGAATAATAAATGTTTAAGGTTTGAATTTCTCCTTCATAGTTATTGATATGCACTTTCAAAATATTCTCCTTCTACATGATGATTCCATAATGTTCCATCATTGCTGCAATAACCTTATTGCCTTTAGTAACCAGTTGCTCGAACCATTCTTTCATAGCCCTTCCCATGTGAGCATTCTCCCGAACAGAATAAATTGTAACCTTATCTAGACTAATTGGTTGTACTACTTTTGGTTGTTGCGATGATTCATTGGGTTGTATGAGTTGATTCAATGCTTCTGTAAAGTGATCTACTTTTCTCTTCAATTCATCATTATTGTCTTTTCTCTTCAATTCAGATATATGTGTGTGTGTGTGTGGAAGATAGTGAGAAATATCATTTTTATATATTTATTTCACAAATTTAAAATTCTACAATTTTTTTGAAAATAATATTAAACAATATACATATTTATTATTTATATAAATTCATATAATAATTATAAATTTGATTATTATATATAATTATAAATACATATAAAATAGATTAAATAAAATAAATAATAATATTAAAAAACATAATCCAAATATTTTTATACAAAAATTAAAATATAATTAATGGTGAAAATAATGAATATTTTGAAGAGTCTTTCGATGAACACCAAATAGACAAGCAAGGACCATAACCAAAGATTCGTAAAGACTTCGGAACATCATATTATTGTGATCTCCTTTAAATTGAAATAGAAATATATACCTTTTTATGTAATCTTCATTCAAACATTCATTCTGAAAGTGACAGCACCATTCTTGTTAATTTTTCTGTCACGAATTTAAATGTAAAATTCACTTATTCACTTATATAAGGTGAAGTATTACAAGAGGATAATAATGTGTTTTTAAGTTTTAAAAATAAAAATAAATATATAAATTTATTTATTTATTTTAATTTTCAAATAGTTTTTTTTTAATACTTTTTGTGTTTTATAATAAAAATAAATATATAAATTTGAATGGTTTGTTAGATAATATTTTTATTATAAAATATTATTTTATGATGTTTAATAATTTATGAAAAATGAAAATTTTTTAATGATGTTTTTTTATTTTTTAATAATATTTTATCAATATAAACAACACAAAATCAATTGAAATAATAATATTAAATTTTATATATATATATATATATATATATATAACATTTGTATTTGAATTTGTTAAAAGAGTTGAAAGGACGGTGACGAATTTTTCTTACTTTTCTTGAGAGTCACATAACAGAAATATTACAAGAGTCTGATCTTTTGGTAAGATTTGATGGAGAGAAATTTAAATACGGAGATTTTTTATTCCTACATAAGCACATGAGTATTCATTATGCCCAAAGTAAGTTTAAAGTCACACTTTGTTTTTGGTAGAAGTAATGTGTGATATGAAAGAAGACTTTGCGTTCAATAGAAATTTATTCTGTGGAGAAGTGCAGCTAGATGAATGGGTAATGATGTGGGAAGTTAGAGAACCAATTTTATTTACAGGTGTTTTTGCCAAACGATTAGTTTGTTGAGTTGATTATAATTGCTGGTATTTTATTCATCCAATTACTGTGTTAATTTTATTGGAATACTTGCAAGTCAATTAATAGTAGGGATGCAGGCATGCTGTGTGATATGAGTGAGTGGATATACTGAGTTATTAAAATAATTATTTATGGTTTGCTATACTTGATCAAAACACGACCTTGTAATATGGGGAAAAAGATAAAAATAAAAAATATTTAAGTTTTATAAAAAAAGTCCAACGTACTAAGAAGACATTTTCATAATTTATTTGCATTTGAATTAATGTTTTTAAAGTTTAATGATTGATATATTATTATTTTTATTGATAATTAATTTATTGTTATTTTTAATTAAATAATTAATTTTGATAAAGTAATTTAAAGATGTTTTTTTTTTTTTCAAATATTCTTTAGCTTTTACAAGTTAATAAGTAAATGTTTTTTTCTATATTTTTAGGTTTTATAGATTTAGTATATTGTTAAGAAAATATTTTGTTTATATTTTTAATATTTTATGATATGTTATTTTTATGTTAAGAACATTTAGTTGTTTTCAGTAAATTTTTAAAATTTATTGTAACATTAATTATATATTAAATAAAATTATAAAATAATCTTAAAATAATTTTAATTTTTCATATTTTATATGTAATATAGATAATGAAAAATAGAAAATATTTAACCATTATAAGAATAGGTAAGTAGGTGACCTTTTGGTAGAGTGAGCACATGAGTACCCTCCAATGATGATGATCCTACATGTATTCAGAAATGAAAAAGAAGGTGTGCAACAATTATCTATTGTATTGAATTATCTTACTTACTAATTATATGCACTATTACAATGGCATGGTGAAGAGGAATATAAAGGAGTAGGGAGAGTTAACTCACAAGATAAGTCATATAGGACTGAGTTTAACTCACTGTAGAATTTTAGGTGAAACTCACCCACTTAACCTCTTATCACATCTAAATAAGTTGAAACTACATGTGTAAGGATTATCTATTTAATAAGTAAATAGAATAATTAATATCTTACACCAACACCTCCCTCTCCCTAAGTGTAGGTTAGGTGGGTGGAAAAGAAAAGATGGGACCTGACAATAACGTCGAAAGAGATACCCACATACAATGCAAGTCTCAATAAGTGGAATAAAAGAATAAAATCCAGTGAAAAAAACCTCCCCGCACCGCCCAAAAAAAGAGAGATAAACAAAAGAAGGAAGAACTAAAAATCCCACTCACATCAACAAATGTAAAAAATACTTGACCCAGTTACCTCTACATGTACTTTTCTTTTAAAAGTCTCTTTAAAAAGTTTTTTAATTAAAAAATTAAAAAGATATTTAAATAAAATTAAAAACATGCTTTATTTTTTAATTCTTTTAGGGCAATTTAGGTTTTGACTTAATAGTAAATAGAGAGAAAAGAGTTGGTGCTATCATTATTCAAAAGGAGCGGTTGACCACATATTTGAGTTGTATGATCTTATGCATGCATAGGTCTGCCCTGCATGTACATGTCTTTAACAGGGTGGAGGTGCCTGTCGAAGGATGATGTTGCCACCATATACACTCATGAACAGTGGTTTTAACAGGGTGGAGGTGCCTGTCGAAGGATGCTTGGAGGAAGAACTAAATTCGACAGTAGGAGGCCATTAAATGTCAACACCAAAAACTAGCAGATGTGAACCAAAAATACCAAAGTTGTCAATGTTGTCATAAAAGAGGACGATGCGGTGTGTAGAGACCAACTAGATGAAGTTGCAAATAAAGATGAGATCATCTAGGAGAATATGATATTTGGTTGAATATGTCACCGTCGGCTGTTGCGATGAGTGGATCCTCCGGGAAGGTGAAATAGCTGCATGATTCCCTCTACAACCAGGTACAATGGGCTCGATTTGACAAGCTAAAAATAAGAGCAAATGTCGTCCACAATATTCTCTTTCTTGGGTTTATGAATGGCTTCCAAGTTGTCGACATAGAAAATATTGATAATGTGTGGGAGCTGATCTAGAAGTAGGTGGGTTGAGTTACATTTTTGCAAATGCAGCCAACGCTGATCACCACAAATCTGAGGCAAGGGTAGTTGGAGGGTTTCCAAACTACGTAGGAATATAGAATGTAAACTCATGCCTTCAGATCTGTATATCACTTCTGGCAAAATCATGAGCACACGTGCTTGTTTGCTTGTTGTATTCTAGCTCTCCACACAACCAAACCGCCTTTTGCCAAGCTCCACCCCTCACCAATCTCCTTCCAGCGCTTTTCACTTCAACCACCTCTCCAACAAACCTTTGTACACCAATACACAAGCATGAAAATTTTGATACAAGTAATATGCATATTCTTTTTTAATAAATTTAAGATAATACAAAAATAGAAATCAAACAAACAAACTGATGTTCATTATCAGAGTTTATAGCTCTGATATTATATGGAATAGGTCAATATATAATTTTATGGTAGAGTGAGCATACAAGTATTTTTCAATGATGATGGCTTTGCTTGTATTCAGAAATGAATAAGAAGATGTGAAACAATTGCTTGTTGTTTTGAATTATCTTGCTTACCAATTCTCTGCACTATTACAATAGCATGGTGAAGAGAAATATAAAGAATGAGTATGGAGAGTTAACTCATAGAACTCATATGGGACTAAGTGTAATTCATTGTGGAATTTTAAGTGGAACTCACCTTCTCACCCACTTAACTTCTTATCACACCTAAATACACTGAAGCTACATGTATAAGGATTATCCTACACCAATAACTATCAGGGAAGAAAATCGTTTGATATTATTTTTTAAGTTTTTATGATCTATTTAACCTATAAATAAAATAAGAATTATTTTAAGGAATAAAGTTTCCAATTTTTATGTTTTTTTAATTAATAATTAAACAACATAAAATTATTTGATATATTTATAATAATAATAGAAAAAATCATAAGTAATTATATATATGCCTTAAAGTGTACATATATAAAAATAAAGAATAACATGAAAACACATTTATTTTTCAAATTATTAAAGTCAAAAAATAATATTAAAATTTATATTTTTTGAACTTAAATCGACATAATAAAATATTATAAAATATTAAAAATATTAAAATATTTTTAATTTCTCATATTTAATTTATAATATAAATAATGACTAACAGAAAATATGAATATAAATTTTAATATTCTAACCATCAAGTAAGCAAATGATTTTCTATGTTTCTAACTGAGCCCAAAGTAAGTTTAATGCTTCACTATGTGAACCAATAGATAGGCAATTGATTTTTATATCCATATGTACTCATCAATGGAATTGACACATCCTCTTTTGGATTTTGCATCATTCTTATATACCTTGTCTACTCAGGTTTACACCGTTAGATTAAGTAGTGAAGCAGTTGAAAATGAAGTGTAATATGAAAGCCTTTGCATCATTCTTATAAGTAGTGAAGCAGTTGAAAATGAAGTGTAATATGAAAGCCTTTGCATTCAATGTCATTTAACTTAGCATACATTTTTTTAATGTGAGATTCTTTAATGTGAGATTTTTTAATGTTCGTTCATTTTGGTGGGGAACACGACGGGGATATAAAATTCGTATGTGTTGTTTAAAAATTGAACTTTCTATTATTAAATTCTTCAGTGTTTTCTTCATTTTAATTATAATTATAGTATTAATGTTTAATAATTAACTTATTTAAAGATTTGATATTTTCATAATTTATATAATAGTAATAATTTTGGGAAAAATTTGTATCAAGTTTAGAATCTTAAAATTTGATGTAGTTTTTCCATCAAATTATTACTAATTAAATTATTGTTATTTTCAATCATAGAATCGATTTTAAGAAAGTAATAGAAGAAACAAAAGAGAGTTCTGATAAATTTCTAGAAAAAATAGAAATTTCTAATAAAGTGGAAAGAAAGAATTTTATTGATTTTACAGTAGCTGAGGAAGAAGAAGAAGATTTTAATAAACCTTGAATAAAGGAGAAGAAATTAAACAAAAATGGAAGAATTTTATTGATTTTACATAATTGTAAATAATTTTTTTTTTTTTTTTTTTTTTAATTAGATTAAATAATTATTCTTTAAATATTTTAAAAAAAAAAAAAAGTTAATTGAGTTAAATCTTTTAGTTTTTTGTCTTTTCTAAGTTCAATTAATCTTTCAACATTTCATTTATATTTTTTAAATTAAATTTATAAACTCTTTGTTAAGCTATAATATATATTATTTATAAAAATTTATTAAAATTGTATCTTCTAAGTTTAATTTATAAATTATTTGTTCAAATAAAATATATTTTATTTATAAATATTTAAAAAATAAGAAGAGAGGATAAACGTCTCTTCAAACTCTAGATAAAGTGAAAAGTTTGAATAAAATTTAAAAGAAGTGTTTTTATTTAATTAAACATAAATGATTATTTTACAATTAATTCTTCTTCTATTAAAATCAAATTTTTATTTTATTTTATAATATTAATATTATATTAATTCATCTTCAATTGAAATCAAATATTTTTATTTAAACTTATAATATTAGTATTATAATATTAGTATCATATTTATGATATATTAAAGGTATTATAGCTAAAAAATATTAATTGAATTAAACCTATAATCCTATTATCTCTTTTTATGTAAAATTTATAAATCAAATTTATAACAATTGTTGTGATATGTTTATACTATTTTTAGAATTTAAATTTTATTGAAGAATTAAACTTAAATTTAGCTTTTTAAAGTTATTATTATAATATAATATTTGTGTATTATCATTCAAAATTTAATTGTTATTTAATTTATGTTTTATTTCTATATAATCTATATATTATGTATTAGTTAAAATATCATTAAAAAATATTTTAAAAATAAATTTATAATTTTATTGTTTTATTTAAAATATTGATTTTTATACAAATATATTTATTATAAATTTTATAATACATTAAAAAAATTATTTACATAATTAATTGTACATTATCCTATCTAATTATATTAATATATTTTTATTATAATAAATTTAATTTTTATATAATAATAAAATATATGCAGAAGAAAAAATTTAAATTCTAAAATACTATACAAAAATTACTGTAAAGACTTATAATTAACATGTAATGTTATTTATTAATTAAAAATAAAAGACTTATAATTAACATGTAATGTTATTTATTAATTAAAAATAATAATGTGAAGATGTTTTATAATATAAAATTTAATTTTAAAATAAATAATTAAAATATTTATTTATAAGATTAATATGTAAATTTATAATATTAAGAAATAAAATAGATTAATCATTAATTATATATATATATATATATATATATATATATATATATATATATATATATATATATATATATATATATATATATATATATATATAAAATAAAATAAGTTCAAAATTTAACCAATGATTTAGATAGTTTAGTTATAGATTGAAATATGATATATCACTTTTTTTTATCAATCGTTATTTTAAGCAATGATTTTAAGTTAAGAATCAAAGATCAATAAGTATAGTCTCTTTAAAAACTAAAATTGAATCAATTGTTCACATAATACTTTATTTTAAATTAGTATAATAAAAAATATTCTAAATTAATATTTATTAGTGATAATGCTTTATGACAAAGTGAGTATGTTACTTTTAATTTTAATATTAAATTTGAATATATTTGATCTTCACTTAAAAAATTATTTAAAATAAATATCAATATCATTTTTAAAAATTGAAAAATCTATATAATATAATAAAATTAAAATATCGTGTCTAAAAAATATAAAAGAGAGAAAAATAAACAAACTAAAAAGGAAAGAGAGGAGTTGTCAAAAAAAGTTGAAGCGATGGCCAAAACTGTGATTGAAGAAAGTAATGAAAACTAAGCATAAAATCAAAATATAATATTTTACATAAATGTAATGGTTGTACTTTTATTGTGACTGAATTTGACCATGTTTGTTGCAATGCCCACTGTGCTCTCTTAATCATTTTTAAAATGGATATGATATCATTTTTGTAAGCATAGTAGTGTTCTTCCTTTGCAAAGCAAATACGCTCCTTTCGTGGCACTACATTCATCACCCAAACAATCGCTTTGACTTCTTTGGCACCCTCCACCAAGAGAAGTGCCATTTAATGTAAATACATCTCTAAAATAATATATAATTTATATGGCAAATCTAATGTAAATGTTATGTTTTTGATAAATTAAGGCAACAAAACCAAGGGCCAAACCCTTACAAAATAACTCACAGCAGGGCCAAAAAAGGCTCACAAACAAAAAGAGACACTATCAGCTAAGATAGCAAACACCACTAAAAATACCATATGGTATTTTCCACCAGTCTAACAAAAAAAAGAAAGAGAACAATAGAAACAAGGCTAATTGGGAACATCCTGCTAGCCTTTAGCAAGAAACTTCTACATATTATCAAACGCTTTAGCTTTCTCCTCATCAACACCCTAGGTAAAAACCTCCAATTCCTACAAAAGAGTCAAGCTAACCAAAGTTGGGTGACAAAGCATGTTGTTTAAGAGGTAGCCAAAGGTGGAAAGCCTTTTTTCCAGAAGATCCACATGGTTCCTTAGAATTGAGATGTCCTCCACTTGTCTGATATCTTCCTCCTCTTCCACAAACATCTTTCCTTCTTCAAGGTGTTTTTGGTCAATAGGTACTGAATCATTACCAATGTCCTTAGAGTGAAATTATTGAGTCTCTTTCTCTTCAAGTCTCTCAATCTCATTAGAGTCAAACCCCTGCACCTCCGAGTCAACCCCCTTAGATATCTTGTCACCTACCTGAGTGGTAGAATCAAAGCTACTTTCAGATTTCTCAATCATCTTAGTTTTGGGGACAGGTCTACCCATGATTCTCCTAGAACACCTCACAATAGAAAAAGTGCTCACAGTTATAATAGACTTAGTTTTAACCTTTTAGATGGACCCTCATCATCACTTTTTAAAGTTTTATGTGTCCTAATGCCGCCCTCTAAATTAGTGATCACAATAATTTCCTCATCCCCTAGCTATTGTTTCTTTCCTTTGGGGGGGAGGGGCTTGAAAACACTCAATAGTTGTTACTTCTAGGATATCAGACACAAAAGCATCTTTAACATGCAAACTAAAATGGGTAGAATCCAGAGGCTTCTCAAAGGTAGAGGGATTACCTTTAGGGGAATCAACAATCAGGGGATTAGGGTTTGACAGACTTAAGGCTAGATGGAAATGATAGAGCCAATGAATGAGACCCTGATGAAGTGGTATAGGCTTCTTGGTAGGTTTTTTTGGCATACTTGGCCTTCACATGGAGGACCAAGAGATCAAGAGTGGACATCAAATAGAAAGGAAAATTGATAGCCACATTTATTCTAAAATAATTCAATAGAGGAAGGTGATAATTATAGACCTTGGTAAAATGTCCCTCCAGAGTGATGTATTTCATCATCAAATATCACATCTCACCACAAGGTTTAGGTAGCTTGGCATGTTTAAAGCCTCCCTGGTAAGGCACTAGCTCTTCTCCTTCACTGAAAAATAGACTCTAGCTTTTAAGGTCAGTGACCCTAGTTCTCCTTTTTAGTTTCATACCCTTAGTGGAAAGGCCCATGGCCATAGCAATGACCTTCTCTAAGACATCAAACTCAATAATTCCTATTTTCACCCTGCGATTGTCTGATGAGAGTGCACATTATAGTGAGATATTTTCATCATGACCATTGAGGCATTCTAAAAAAGAAGAAATGCCCCCTTCTTTGCAATAGTGCAAGACAACAACATTGTCTCTAAATTTAACAGAAGATAAGGTCTCAGTTCTGATTCTATCCCCCCATAGTCAAATTATTAGAAAAATCCATTAACATAGTAAAAAAGTAAACCCCAAAAACCACAACTGAAATGGCTTCTTTCAAGAAAATGCAGCTTTCTAGGGCTTCACCACAAGGGTAAGTAAAAATGATTAAGGACATAAGGATAAATGAATGTTCAGCCCATTGGTAATTATTATGAGGACATGACACCATATTAAAAAAATAATTCCTCCCTTCTAGCATGCTTTTCTCACACTTGTAAATATGCTTGTTGATCTTCCAGTCCACATCAGGCTGCCAGCTTAGCATACATAAGAGCTGCACCAAAGTGGAAAAAAAAGAAGGTGATTTCATGGATTAGATTTATTGAAGGAATATTTTGGCTTTGGTGCCAACATCGCTTACTTTCAAACTGCTAACCATGATTAGCAAGGGCATTGACAACCCCATTAACTTCCCTATAAATATGGGATATAGTCATCATAGGGAGACCACTTATAATGGTTTTGATATCCATAATAATATATTTTAGCCTCCAACCACTTACAGAGACTTAATTCACTACATCAATAATTAAATTAGAGTCCCCCTCATATTTAACTTTTGTTTACCCAGAGTGACCGCCAACTTGAATCCCTATAAAAGGGTAGAGGCCTCAACAAAATTATTGGTTTGATAACCAAGACCCCCAACATAAGCTGCAACAAGCTCCCCTCTGTCATTCCTGATGATTCCACCCCCACTAGCTTTACCATTGGATTTTGAGGCCCCATAAAAATTTATTTTGAACCATTTTGGCTTTGCATAAGACCACCTAGTATTCAATCTCTTAAGTTTCTTGGAGTCATCATAAATAGAGATTTGATTGAGAATACCCCAATTGGTGGTTGAGATAATTTCAAAATGGCTATGTAGTTTGTCAGCAATCTTAATTCTAGAATTAGCCACATTTTCAATCAAAAGTTTGGAGAAAGAATGATAGACTTGATTATGGTTCTTGGTAATATCCCTAAATATTCTATTATTTCTTTCTTTGCTAATAATCCATCCCATGAAAGGGAGAGTTTGATTCCATAGCTCCACTAACCAGGGTTGAGAAAAAGGAGAATTTTAATTAATGATGACCGCTTTTACCTATTGATTGCACACCCATGGCATGTCAAAATTAAAAAGAATTCTACTCCAAATTTATCTACCAAAATCACAATGAAGAATGAGGTGAGAGATAGTCTCTTCCTCTTTAAGGCACAAAACACACCTATTAACCACATGAAAAGATCTTTTTTTGAGATTATCATGACTTAATATCATATTATGAACCATAGCCCACCAAAAGAAATTAACTTTTGTGAGAAGTTTATGATTCCAAACTTTCTTCCAAAGGTCCTCTTTTTGACCTACATCAATCAAAAAATGATAAGTAGACTTAATTGAAAAAATATCTTGTATTCGCAGCCCAAAGTAACTCATCAAGTCTTAGAAAAAGAGGGATTCTAACTCTCTAAAGTAACTATTGTATAACATTTATATGAGGGAGAAGATCCTAGTGATTCTGATAGAATTGAAGTATATTATTCCATTGTCTAAAGCCATGTCTCTGTTGAATATACTGGTTAGCATTTGTGCCAAAAATTACTTAGAAAACAAATCCAAGGCCCCATTACCTTCTTGAGTTGAATGCACATGATCAGCCAACCAAGGCTCATCCTAAAATTTTATATTGGTTCCATCCCCAAGTTTCCACTTCATTCCTTTCCTTGTTAAGCTCCTAGATTTGATCATCTTATTCCAAATAACAAAACCTTGAGCGAGGCTCTCTAAGTTTATGAAATTAACAATGTTATGACCTTGTAAATATTTAGCTCTCATGATTTCCCCCAATATTTTTTATTATTAAGAAAATTCCAATTTATCTTAGATAATATAACTTTATTCATTTTTTTAATGGTTCTAATGTTAAGGCCACCATGATTTTTAGGGAGACAAATCTTCTCCCATTGAAAAAGAGATATTCTCCTTCTTTCCTCCAAACCTATCCATATAAAATATCTTTGGATATGTTCAAGTTTAATCGCTAGATAATTAGGCATTTTGAAAAGAGAAAGGAAATAGGTAGGGATACCTTGCAAAGAAGCTTGTGAAAGATGCAAATTTTTAGAATTTTTTAATAGTTTTGCTTTCCAGCCAACCAATTTTTTCTTAGTTCTTTCAAGAATATTATTCCAAAATCTAGGGTTAACCTCCTTAATAGTCAATTGGATACCAAGGTAGGTTGAAGGTAAAACTGCATAAACACACCCTAGGATGTTAATGATTTTCCTCTGAATATCAGTAGGAGTGTTGAAATAAAATATATTTCTTTTTTGGAAGCTAATATATTCACTTGAAGCCTTAGCATAATCATTAAGAATCTTTCTCCAAATATAGGATTCCAAAACTGAGGAGATGCCAAAGAGAATGGTATCATCCACAAACTACTAAATAGATATAGGACGAAGAGTAGAGGCTAGCTTAATGCCAATAATTTCACTAGAATTGATCATAGAGTGAACCGAGCTCCCAAGGGCTTTAGCCATAATAATGAAGAGATAAGGGGATAAAGGATCCCCCTATCTGATACCTCTATAAGAAGAGAAGAAACATCTAAGGACTCCATCAACAAGGATAGAGAATTTAGCAGTGGTGATAGCTTCCCAAATAAGGAGAGTCACTTTTTCATTAAATCCAAAATTTTGAATGACTTGAATAATAAACTACCAAGAAACCCTTTCATAATCTTTAGAAATATCAAGTTTGAAATCCATACCTACTACTCTAGTTTTCTCCATAGAATGAATAGTTTCATGAGTAGAAATAACAACATCTAGAATCTATCTCCTAGGCACAAAACCTTTCTGAGAGGGAGAGATAATTTTATCCAAAAATGGTTGAAATTTTAAAAAAAGGAGCTTGGTGCATATCTTATAGACCTTATTATATAAACTAACAGGTATATAGTCATCAAGCAACATAGGGTCTGGTTTCTTCAGAACAAGAGAAATAAAAGTGTTATTGAGTTTTTTAAGGAGCTTCCCTATTCTGAAAAAAATCTTTGATAGTAGCAGTAACATCATACCCCATAATGTCCCAAAATTCTTGGAAAAATATGTGAGGAAAACCATCAGGGCCAAGGGTTTTGAAGGGACCCATAGACCCCCCAACCTCCTCTTCAGAAATAGGTTTCAATATGTCAACATTGTCCTCCTCAGAAATCAAAGTAAGGATATTATTAAGGAGCTGCTCTCTAACCAACAAATTATTAACATTAACCACTTACTTAGATAACAAATTCTAGAAAACATTAGTAGCCTAAATACCAATTTCCTTATCTTCAGTGATCTCCATACCATCCTCCAAAGTCAATTTAGAAAGCATTAGATTTCCTATGTTTCATAGCCACAAGGTGGAAAAAAGAAGTATTACGATCTCCTTCATTGAGCCACTGCACTCTAGATATTTATATATAAAATAATTCCTCCTTGATCTTAAGGTTTTGCCAGTCCCTAATTAAGATGCTTTCAGCTTGAGTAGTTTCTTCAATAATATCTCCCTGGGCCATACTATTCTAGATATCAGCTAATTGAACACATATAGTCTTCTTTTGAGCAAAAAACATTCCCAAATCTATACATATTCTAACCCCTCACCTCTCTTTTGACATGAAGGAGCTTTTGATTAAGTCTAAAAATGGGGTCCCTTGGACTGGAAGCTACCGCCATCTAGAAATAATATTTCTAAAATCTAGGTGTCTAATCCACATAGCCTCAAATCTAAAAGGAAAAGGTCCCCTTTTGCTCAATTCCACCCAATTTAGGAGAATAGGATTATGATCAGAAGCAGTTCTTGGGAGAGATTCCATGTTAAGAGTGATAGAATTATCCCAATTATTGGAAATGACAAATCTATCTAACTTATCCTAAATCAAATGATCCCCCCTTCTCTTATTAGTCCAGGTAAAGTTTTGATTCATCAGCTCTATATCTAAAAGCCCAAAAGTATTAATGAAGTTAGCAAGGTCAAGCATACTATCTTAATAATCAAGGATGCCTCCAGACTTCTCAAAAGGGTATAAATGGGTATTGAAATCCCCCACCAAAATTGAAAAGGTGTCAAGATTAGAAAGAATATGATCAAATAACTCTTCCTATAGAGACTTCCTCATCACCCTAGTGTTTGGGGCATATACATTGAACAAAGTCTAATTGAAAGAAGGCAGAGAAAAATTAATCACAAGACAATGTTTATTTAAAAGGGTAGGTATACCTCCAACATTGGTAGCATTCCACATCATGATAATCCCTCTAGAAGCATCAGCATTAGGGCTGATACAAGTTTGGACTTGAAATTGTTTTGAAGGTATATTAAGACCCCTCATATTCCATGACATAATTTTCATTTAAATAATTTTTAAGACTAAATCTCTAGTGTCTTTTGTTTGCCACTAGCTATGTCCCTTGTTGCCTCTCTTTTCCTTGTTTCCCTTAGAGAGAATCTACCCAATTTTGGGTCTATGCCCACATCTACAAACTTCATTATTTTACAACATTTCTTCTCGGGGGTAATCCAATCATCCTGATCACCATGTGTTTCACTAGGTCTCATACCTGAGTGGAGGTGTGAGGAACTAGTCTTCCGGTTAGGGGATTATGAGAGAACATTTCCCCCATGGTGGGAGTTGCATCATGAACTCCACTAACTTTTGAAGATGGCTGAGGTATTTCTTATTAGGGGTAAATCCTTCATTTACCAAGGTAGTTTTCTATCCTAGATATGGAGGGTGAAGCTCTTCACTATTTAGTCTTTGAACTTTGTGATTAGCAGTTGAAGCATGCATATTTCCTTCAAAGCTAATATCCTCCAAGTTAGCATTAATCTCACCATCTTCTAGATTTTCTAAGATTATCTCATTTTAAATTTGCTGAGGGATTTCCTCAATGTTCTCAAGTTCATTAGGATCTCTAGGCAAATCCCAAGAATGAGATTTAGGGTCGTCAAATTTATCCTTAGATTCCTCATCTCTCTTGAGCATTAAGTGTCAAATAAAATGACCCTTATTTTTGTAGAGCTGACAACAAGTGGTTGCATTCTCATATAAAATGGGTTGTGTCCAAACTCCATACTTAGAGTTTAGGTTTATAGACAAGGGTAAGATTTTATGAACTTCAACATTAACACAAAACCTAACATAAACAAGTTTGGATTTGACATGGGTAGTGTTATCCAAAGTAAAAAACTGGCCAAAAGTAGAAACTATTTAAATAAACACTAATTCATCCCAGTATTCCAAAGAAAAGCTTGAGAGTCTGACCCAAACTAGGTAGCTATATTCAGATCGGTACTAGGATCCAGCCTAGGTCTCCAACCACACAATTAAAGTGAATGTGTGCCATACAACCATGGCCCACCTACTAAAATAAACAACATGTCTTCATTGCTAGTAAAATGAAATAAGCAAAGACCCTGTGCCATTGTGTTGACAGTTACATGACCCTTGAGGTGCCATCTATTAAATATCCACTTCTTAATCATTTAAATTTTAGGGTGCAAAGAAAAAACTTACCCACCAAAGTAAGATCCATGGAAGCAATAATGTTTTCCACCAGATCGTCAAGAACCAAAAGCACTGAACCCTCTAAAGTCTCCATCTACAAAGGGACCATAGTTTGAACCTTAGAGGTAAGTTCATCCTATCATGTGAAGACATTTTTCCAAATATTAGGGTTTCTGACAACTAACACTGGGAGGGGCCTAGGGGTACTGCTTGAGGTAGTACCCACCATACCCATGAGGTACGAAGATATGAAGTCAAATCAAACCCTAAAGAAAAAAGTAAACATGTAGAGCTTTTCAGACTTATTCACAATATTGTTATGCTATTAATGTTTCTAATCATCTTTTAAATAAATATATTTATGATATTTATAATAATTAATAACTATAAAGTTCATATATTTCAAAATGCTTTCCTTCATTTCTTTTCACTCTTTCGATTTACATGTATCTTTAATTTTTTTGCCAACAATTACTTCTTCTTGGCTGAGTAAGAATAAATGCAATCGTAAGTAATAAATTATATGCATGCAAAATAATTTAACACTAATAAAAATATTAGTTATCCTATTATGACTCGATAAAAGAATTTATTTCAAAGATCTATTTATTTTTAATATGTTCATGAATCCTCTCAGTTAATATTAAATTAAAACTTATATAAATGAAACCAAAATTAAATCATTAAAATGATAAAAATTATTTCCATCCTAACCTCATAAGATCATATAATACACATAATTTTAAAAAAAATAAAATAAAAAATTAAAGAGATCAATATATTCTTAAATAGTAGCATGATTATACCACGTAACATGATCCTAAGTACTCATTCCATGGACACCAAAATAAGGTACATAAACCTAATCAAATATAAATAAATGTAATTTATTTAAAAAAAAACCTTAAAAATGACATTAAACAAAAAAGGAATCAACCTCATCTCTGATCAATGTGAATGATTGATTTAAACAGGTAAATGTCCCTGATAAAAAGAAATAGTTTTAGGTCATGGGTTCTATGTGATCTTTTTAGATAGAAATACGTATATTGATATAATTAAAATGTATACTTACTTGAAAAAATCAAAGTTTGATTGGATAAACTTTTATTATAAACGAATAATATTTTAATATATATTTACTTATGATAATATTAAATATTTATATTATATTTTAATTATTGAGCTTAAAAAATATATGTTTTACAATGTGCATTAATAATTTAATTTACATAATTAAATGTTATATATATTTTA
Organism: Torreya grandis; assembly: GCA_037957365.1. Taxonomy (NCBI): domain Eukaryota; kingdom Viridiplantae; phylum Streptophyta; class Pinopsida; order Cupressales; family Taxaceae; genus Torreya; species Torreya grandis. The sequence continues at coordinate 1,864,536 of JARHVA010002683.1, forward strand.
AAAATAAAATAAAAAAAATTTACATGAACATCAAATGGATGACCCAAGTGCTATAACAAAAGATTCCCAAAAAAAAAATAGAAACATAATATAATTGTGTTGTCCTTTAAATTAGAACATATTCTTTTTATACATTTAAAGAAAGTGTACAAATTTGACAGACCACTTGTTTATATTATAGTTGAGATTAATTTACAAAATAGAAACAAATGTGATACGGAAGCCATATTCTCATTGAAAAAAGTATATATATATACCATTCCCTAGAAAGTGATCCCCATTCATATTCATTTTGCTGTGAAACGTAAAATTGTTGTTATGAGTTGAAGTCTTACTCTAGGATCGTAATTCGAAAGAGTAAGTTTTTAACCCGCAAAATTATAAAGTTTTTCATGTTATATTTTTCAATGTTTTTTTAATCTATTATTATATATGAAAAGATGAAATATATTTAAATAAAATATTTAATTTTAATTATTTTATTATATAAAAATATTATAATAAAAATAAATATTAAAATATTATTTAATAAAAATAAATATTAAATATTAAAATATTATTTATTAAATTAAATTTATATTTATAAATAGTAAAAAAATAATAATATAAATTTTATTTGTTTAATTAATTATCGATTTAATAAATATTTTTTTATATTTTTAAGAATATATATATATATATAAAATAAAATAATAATTATAAATATATTTATTTTAAAATAGAGAATACTATCAAATTATGTTTACTTTTATATTTATTTAAAAGTTGATTTAAAAAAAAAAATTGATAAATAAAACTGTTGTAGGTATCAATACTTTTGCCAATGCCAAGACTAATGGATATAATTCTAAACAAGAAGATTTTCAATACCCACAGAAACAGTGGACAACTTAATATGGCTAATGTATGTTCAAAGTAAAGTAAGGTTGGAGCATCTAAATAATTTAAATTGAAATGTTGTATGAGAGATGTTTTAAATTTATTTTTAGTGGTATTTAGGATTAAAGTTTTTGCATTCAATATCATATAATTATATATATAATTATATATATATATATATATATATATATATAAATATATATATATATATGGGGTAATGAATTATTTTTTTAATTATTTAATGATATAATGGTTAAAATAATAATAATGTACAGGATATATTCGAGGGAGAAGTGCAGTTTTGGAAATGGATAACGATGAGGGAAATTAAGGACTACAATAAAACATGGAAATTTATATACAAGTATTTTTTTCTTAACTATTAATTTGTTTGATATTTTATTCATTTAAATTAAGTTATTTATTTTATTGAATTATTTACAGGCCTATTAAACATAAAAACAAAGATGATGAATACACACTTTCCGATATGAGTAAATACATATAGTTTATTATTAAAATAGTTGGTTATCCATTGCCCTCTGACTTGTTATTTTTTCTACAAACACTATTTTGTCTTCTATATTAATGTTCGTGACATAATAACTTGCAGGGAACTTTATGATGGAACACCATATTTTAATTGGAGATTCGATACAAATCATTCATTTCCATGGTGAACAAGACAAGAACAAAAAATATGTAAGACTTTTAAGAAAACCAACATTTTATTTTCAAGATCTTTACATAGTTACTTTCAAATTTATTTTTCATTTCCATGGTGAACAAGACAAGAACAAAAAATATGTAAGACTTTTAAGAAAACCAACATTTTATTTTCAAGATCTTTACATAGTTACTTTCAAATTTATTTTCATTTAATTACATTTTTTAAAAATTAATAATTAATTAAATTATTTTTTCATTCAGGGAATTGATTTCTGGAAAGCAACCAAATGCCTAGGACAGGGTTCTGCTGAACCTCTGCAGCAAGGGAAAAGATCTAATGCTAGAGAGTTTTATTAATTATACATAAAGAATTATATTAAATTTTTAAAATTATATATTTTTTCAATTAGGGAATGGATTTCTGGAAAGCAACCAAATGCCTAAGAGAGGATTATGTTAAACCTCTACAAAAAGGGGAAAGTTCTAATGTAGAAGAGTTTTATTAATTACACATAAGGACTTTTAAAACTATATTTTTTTTTAGAATTAAGTTAAACTTTTAATTTTTTATTTTATTTGTTGAATTAAATTAAATAGTTTGTATTAAACATTAAAAACAGTCAAGTGATTGAAATCTTTTACTTTTATTTTTTGTGGTTGATTTCTTTTAAATTAAACATAAAAAACTATTTACCATTAACTCACATTTGTGATAATATTATATCTTATTTTTAGAAATCTATTTTTTTAATTAAATTTAAATTTAAATCTATTAATTCTTATTTTAATATTTTTTGCTACAATTTAATTATTATTTATTAATTAAATATTATTATTTTTAATTCAAAATTAAATTTATAAATTTTATTGTTTTTATTATATCAATTTTTTAATATAGAAATTTTTAAAATATAAAAATGGTTTGTTTATATAATAACTTGTTAATGATCATGTTTAATTATTAAAATAAAATTATAAGCAAATTCTAACTAATGAAAGTTTTTCTTCATGATCACGTTTAATTATTGAGATAGAAATGTAAATTAGATTGAACACATATATATGATAAATAATTTCAATTTATTTATTTATGATGAAAAGTCAGGATTATTTTTTATTGTTTAATTATTAATTTATATATAAAATAATTAAATTGTAATGTTTAATACATATTTATTTCAGTAATAGTTATTCATTATAATGATTGGATTTGGATATGATAAATAAAATTTGTTTAGAAAATAAAATTTAATTGTATTACGTAATCATTAAAATGTTAAATATGTGGAAAGTATGACAACATAATAATATTTATGCAAATTTTAATTATTTATATAATATATGAGGCAAGGATTTTATAAATGTATTGATGAAGTTCATAATAGTACAATGTAAAACTAGTACCATGTTTTAATTAATACATGATATGGATAGTGGTTCTTATAAAACATAATAACTTCAAAAGGTACACAACAAAACAATCACAACGTAAAATAATAAGGTTAAAACTTTCATACAAGAAATATGTTTAAATATTGCATAGAAAAATATTGTACATACAAGGTCAAGGGGAAATAAAAAAGAATTTAATAATGTCAAAAATAAGTTATATGATCAAATGTCACACACAAAAAACGGCCAAGGAACATAAGTAATATGCATGTTCAAATGTTTCACAAACCAAACAATGATCTCATAGAGATGCTCAATAAATTGACACTTAAAATCCATGTCCCATACACAATATACCAACAAGATCTATTCTAATATGTATAAGTCGTAATATTAATAGAACATAGAACTAGAAAATAGTGTTCACTATATACATGCAACATGGTCATATCCTCTAAAATTTTATATCCATGTACACAATGAAGAATAAAGATATTAGGAAGACATTTTTAATAAATATATATCTCATCAATATAGAGTCATAAAATGATAATTATTTTAGCAAGGCTAATAAGTAGAAGTAAGTCAAATATATTAGTCCATATAAAATTCTATATATCTTGCATAACATTTATGAATATTAATGAAATGCATGTGTGAAAGAAAAAGAGTACAATATATAATAATCATTAGATAAATAAAAAATGACAATGATGTAAAATGGATTTTTAAATATGTTTTGGCCTTGATTTTAGATATTTAACATATTTTATTTATTTTTTATATTTTTGTAATATTTGATTATTATTTTTTTAATGTTTAAATTTTGAATGTTAGTAAAAGAGAATTGTATAGTGGTGGATTGGATGGACATTTTGTTAAGACAAAGATAATAACTTTGGTAGATGAGAAGTATGTTTTGTCAAAGATAAAGAGAGATGTGACAAGATATATTTCAAGGTGTAGGATATGTCAGGTAGCTAAAGGTTATGCACATAATGTAGGGTTATACATGTCATTACCGATTACAAGAAGACCATAGAAAAATTGAAGTATGGATTTTGTGTTTGGATTAACAAACACATGGAGAGATAATTATTGAATTTTTGTTGTTGGAGATATATTTTCTAAGATAGTTTATTTTATTGCATATAATAAAATCAATTGTGTCAATAGAGTTGCATAAATATTTTTAAAGATATTGTGAGATTGCATGGTATTCCAAAAATTATTACATCAGATAGAAACATCAAATTTCTAATTCATTTTTGGAAGACTTTGTGGAGAAATATGGGTACTAAGCTACAATTCAGTAGTGCATGTTAACCCCAAATAAATGGATAAACATAAGTTGTAAATATGATCTTGAGAAATCTATAGATATGCTTAGTGGGAAAGAACCCCAAACAATGAAACTTGACTTTAACAGAAATTAAGTTTGCATATAATCATGTAATGAATAAATCAATAGTTAAATCAGCATTTTAGATTGTTTATGGTAGAAATCCTAAGTGTTTTAGATTTGGTATAGTTACCAATTGTAGAACAAGTTAGTAATGATGGAAAAACATTTGCAGTATATACAACGCTTATAAGAAGAAGTAAGAAGAAAATTTTAGGAAAATAATGATAAGTATAAAACAACATCAAATGTCAAAAGAAGTTCAAATATATTTGAATAATAAGATTTAGTATTGGTTTACTTGAGGCAAATGATATTTATAAAAGGCACATATAACAAGCTGAATTATAATAAATTGGACCATGAATAATTGTGAAGAAAATCAATTGCAATACTTATGAGGTGATTTTACCACATAATTTTGATCTCTCTCTACTATTTAATGTTTCATATTTATATAATTTTCATTGGAAAGATAGTGAGTATGAATAAGATGAAGAATTAGATTGGAAGCAATAGGTGCCAAATAAGAAGAAAGAAAATATAGTGCATGTTTTGGATAAGAAGACAATAAACACAAGTCATGAATTTTTATGACAAGATTTAGTACATTTGGAAGTTTTATAACATGAATAACAAACTTGGATTAAATAATGGGTGATGAAGAATATTGATAAGAACAAATTGCAGTAGTACAATCCGAGCAACTCGCAAGAGCTGAGTTGTTTTCAACTAGAGGAGAATGATGCAAGAAAAGAGGTCAAACTTCTAGAAACCATACGTTTTAATCCATAGCTTCGTTTGATCCCTTCTTCATGCCAAAATCACTGGTTCAAAATTTTCAATACTATCATAACCTGCTCTTCCAGCTATATGATATTTTCGATAGATTTAGGAGGCCAAACGTGACCATCTTAGGGTCTACAATTGTAATTTATATATATTTTTTAAATTTTTAAATTATTTATTTTTGTAATTAAATTTGAACTTCAGTTTAAATTCGTCTGATATATTAATGTTATAATTTACTTTATTTTTACATATTTTTATATTTAAGCATGCTTGCATACAATACTTACTAAAAATAAAACCTTTTAAAAATAAGAGGTAGAATTTTATTTATTTTTGAAGTTTCAAATTTTATATATAAACTCTAATTCTAAGTTAAAATTTATTTATATACAATTTTTAATTATTTTAATATTTTAATACAAATCAATATTAATTATTGTTCAAAATTTTGATCTATTCAATTTTTATTTGTTTTAATAATATTCTAATCCATTATAATAAAACATCATTATCATATACACAAATACATGTAAATATTTTTCCTTATAAATAAATTATATAAAAACTTTATAAAACATCACTGAACATGTTTAGAGTTAAAATATGTACAATTTATAGGATTTACAAATATTTTGGAATAATGTCTTAATTAGTTTAACTAATAAAAATGTTTGATTGTTTATTAAAATAAATTATTATAAATAAGTTATTTGGTCATTAAAAAGGTATTAGAAATTTATTTTATTTGATATTGGAATATGTCATTTGTCCGTGATTTTTTTAAAATAGATATGATAGGGTTTTTACAATTTCTCTATCTTTATTAATGTTAAGGATATTCAAGTCATTTATTTTGTAAATTAAATTGAAATTAAATTTTTAAATATTTTATTTTTAATATCAAAATATATTTAAAAGTTAATATATTATAATAATATTTATTTAAGATTTTTTTTTAATGAATAGATTTTTAAGTGATAGTTAAATAAATATGAAATTAAAATTAAAAATAAAAATGAAAAACTAGTTCTATTATAATCTAATATACTTTTTTAATTTAAAAATTATTTTGTAAATAAATAATATTTTATATAAATTTAAAAAAAATAAAATAAAAATTATTTTAAAGAAATTTATAGCCGTGTATGGTTGTAGTCATCTCGCAAACAACCTCCATCAGTTGATAAAAGAACGTGAGTGGATACAATATAATTGCATTACAGCTTATATAATTTCAACTCCGCGGATAAAGGGAACTCGGCCTAAGTTTTTAAATTCTACCTTCTACACACATTTGAATTCTTAATCATGAGAATTTATTTTCCATAAAAAGATTGGCTAAATTTGACCGTAAGAGAAGTGCCTAAAATGCTGTATATATGGTTTAAAATTAAATTATGGCATTCAAAATTACTTTATAAAATTCAAAATTAAAAAGTGATGGTAACGTAAGATCACATAAAATAACAAAATATATATATATATATATATATATATATATTTAAAAAACATTATATATTTTTTAAGATGTATAATAAATTTATTCCTACCAATATTTTCTACTTAAAATATTAAGGATCCAAAATGAAACTCTTTAGAACTACCCATAATTCAAAAATCCTCTTTTCAACTTTTACCCGTTTCTCATTTCTTACTTTAGGCTCAATAGACTCTTTTAAGAACATAAAGAATTAATTATTTTTAGGTGAAACTTAACCATCATGTAAAAATATTTGTTCGCAATAAACAAAAGAATTAAAGCATGCATGAAGTTGAAATGGTTACATCGTTGTACTTGAAACAAATAGGTCACAAGATCAAAATCTGTTGATAGAACATATTTTTACATTGACATAGTCAACGATTAGTACTTACGCTTGTTGGTTATGCTTAGGGGTTACCCTAGGATCTTCATTGATGTAAGCAGAGGAAATATATGAATGAGAGTAGCAAAGCCCTGCTATTTGGTTTGCAGTAAACAATTGTATAAGAGGTATGCAGTAAATGATTGTTTAAGAGAATAACGTAGCCCTGCATAACTTATTAAAGAAGCATGGGATAGAAGCATTGGTAAAATAACTACAATTGCAGCCAATGTTCCACATGAGAATGAGGACAATGAAATTCAAAGTGAGAATCCTAATACATAAGTAAATATTCCTCAATATCCACTAGTAAATGTTCTTACAACACCTTTTAAGGTACCCACTACTCCAATTCTATCTACTCTAGCTAGTAATAACAACAGTGAATCATCTAATCCAATACTTGCATCATTGAGATCATAGTCTAGAAACACTTCAAATAAGACCCATAGTCTAAAGGATATTTATGATGAGTTTCAAGAAGATGAAAATATGGATTTCTATTATGATTTTGCAATATTAACACAAGCTAATCCAATTTACTTTAAGGGTGCAATTAAAGATTATAATTGAATTGCAGTTATGGATGAATAAATTCAATCAAATGAAAAGAATCAAATGTGGGATCTTGTAGAGCTTCCTAAAGGAAATTGCATGATTGGATTAAAATGGGTTTATAAACCAAAGTCTAATGCAGATAGAAAAGTTGAGAAACACAAATCAAGACTAATAGCTAAGGGCTTCACACAATAACCAGGTATAGATTACAACAAAATATTTATACATGTTGCAATACTAGAAAGTATTAGAATGGCATTATATATTATAGCTCAAAAAATTTGGAAGGTTTATGAAATGGATGTCAAATCAAAAATATTTAATAAAATTTTAGAAGAAGAAGTTTATATATAATAACCACCTAGTTATGAAGTTATAGGAGAAGAGAACAAGGTCTACAACTTGAAAAGGGCCTTATATGGATTGAACCAAGCTCTTAGAGCTTGGTATAGTAGAATAGATTCTTATTTTGTAAATAATGGATTTTATCAAATATGGTAATGAACCAAATTTGTATGTTAAAGTGAATGATAAAGGAAACATTTTGATAGTATGTTTTTATGTGGATGACTTGAGTTTTACCCAAAACTTGTCATTTGAATCATTTAAGGTGACCATGAAAATTAAATTTGAGATGACCAATTTTGGGCTTATGAGATATTTTATTAGGACAAAATTAAGTCAATCCAAGCAAGGCATGTTCATATTTCAATCAAAGTATGTTAATGACTTATTAAAAAGGTTCGAGATGTTGAATGTTAAATCAGCTCCTACACAGGTTGCAATGGGTTTAAAACTTATCAAGGATGACAAAAGTTCAATTCTTGATGAAACTTTATTCATGAGATTAGTTGAAAACCTCATGTATTTGACCACCACAAGACCCAAAATTATGTATAGGGTTAGTCTTATCTCAATATTCATGGATAATCTAAAAGAGTCTCATTATAAAGTTAGAAAAAGAATCCTGAGATATATAGATGGAACAAAGTGTTTTGGGATCATGTGTACATCATCAGATGATTTCAAGATGATTGGTTATACAAATGGTGATTGGGTAGGTAGCATGGACAATACAAAAATCACTTCAGGATATTTTTTTCATCTTAGATTGGGTGATATCTCTTAGGCATCGAAGAAGTAATCAATTGTGACACTTTCATTAGCTGAAGCAAAATATGTTGCAGCCACATCAGTTGCTTGCCAAGCAATGTGGATGAGAATATTACTTTTAGATTTGATGCATACTCAGAAAACTATAAAGATATGTTTTGAGAACAATTCAGGAATTGCATTATCTAAAAATCATGTGTTTCATAAACGCATCAAGCATATTGACACTAGATATAATTTTATTTTTGAATTGGTGAACAATGGTGATATATATCTTGAGTTTTATAAGAATGAAAAGCAACTAGAAAATATATTCACAAATACACTTTCAAATAACATGTTTGATCATCTTTGGAAAAATATATGGATAATTGATAAACATGGTAGTGAATATTAAGAGGGAGGTTGGTGAACATGAATGTATAGTGCACCAACATTAATCTCCCTTGCCATGTCATATCACTCTACAACTGTGCCACCAACTCATATTTATCTCATATCAAGTATTAATGTTTTAGTACATTACAAATATCTTTATATATCCCTTATTTGTAGCTGAACTTATGGATTGTATTTAATGTTTTTACTAACAATATTTTCTTATTATTTTAGGTAGCATTTCAAGAGACTTGTAGGCTATATTGTTGAACTGATTTGTTTTGCAAATAATATATATCATATACTCTATTTTTATCATTGTATGTAGAGGAAATATATGAATGAAAGCAGTAAAGCCCTACTATTTGGTATGTAGTAAATGATTGTATAGGAGAACAGTAAAACCCTGCATAACTGGTATAAAGGATTAAAAGTCTGTATTACTCTTGGCAGAAGATTAGTTAAATTTAACTATTTAATATTTATTTTTCTATGTATGTTTGTTTATTTCTTATGTTTTTCTGAGGCTTAAATCTAACATAAAATCCATGGAACATACAAAATATACAATCAAAATCTATTCTAATATAGACAATTAATAACATTAATAGAGCATAAAACTAGAAAATAGTGTTCACTATGTATGTGTAACATAATTATATCCTATAAAGTAGTATATCCATCTACACAATGAAGGATAGAGATGTTAGCAATACATTTCTAAAATATATATATCTCATCAATATAGGAGTCATAAAATGATATCAAATTTAAATATTATAAGCTATGGATAAGAAACCCTCAATTTAGGAAAGTTACTAGGTATAAGTATTGGTCAAATATCTTAGTCCATATAATAGTCTATATATCTTGCATAATATTTATGAATACTATTGAAATGCATGTGTGATAGAAAAAGAGTACAATATCTAGTAATAATTAGATAAATAAAATATGACAATTATGTAAAATAGATTTACAATTATGCTTTGGTCCTAATTTTAGATTTTTATAATATTAAATAAATATTTTTTTTACATTTTTATAATATTTGACTTTTTTTTACCTTTGCATTTTGAAACTTAGTAAAAATAGAAACTAATTATAATTAAGGATTTTAATGTAGAATAAAGTGTATTAATCTAACTAATTATCAATGTTTGTCTATGTGAAGTATGCACTAGAAATGATGTCATCACCATGTATAAATTAAAAAAATTCAATTGTAGATGTGGTTGTAACTTTGAACATGTAAGAACATAATGAGCATGTAGAGGAAATATTTTATTTTCTCATCTAATCAAATGTATATTTTTTGAATTATATAGCATGTCTAACAATATAACACAAGAAAATAATGCTTTTAATGAATAAATATTGGTTTGTATACTAGAACAATGTGAATATCTAAAAATTGGCAAAATTAAGGATTTATGTGCTAAAATTTTGATTTTATATAGAATTTTGAACAAGTCATGATCAACTAACAAAGAATGGTATTGGTAATTGATTTTATCTCTTACTAGTCAATATCACGATTGTCATAAAATATAATTTATAGTGAACATTGTTAAATCAAAGAGTTAAATATAAACTCAAATAAGTGATTTGGGCTATTCGTATATAGAAAGTGAAAAGGAAGAGAGAAAAGTATAAGACACTATCAACAACAAAGGGCTTAGAATAAATGATTAAATTGAGTGTAGACGAAAATAATATAAGAACATAATGAAATAATGAATAATCTATGTAAAATCATTCGTTATTTTTTATTGAATAGTTTGAATGTTTGTGATTATATTAAGTATAATATTTGTGTAAGTGCATGATGTTCATAGATTTTTACATATATTTTCATTCCTATGTAGCTAACCAATAAGCCATTGTACCAACTTTTTATGTAATGATAAATAGACCCAACCAATTAGATTTGAATTTTATTTCATTTTCATTATCTACATTTGTATTTTCCTAATTTTTAGTTAACGCTAAATATCCCACATGAAATTCTTGATTTTTTCCATATGCTTATTTGATGTGATATTGATAGACTTTGAGTTGTTCAATAACATGAATACACTTTCCATCAAACATTTCTAATTCATGTCATTACTTTTCTTGATATTAATTATCTTTGATTATGTCTTTAAGGGAAACCAGAAAGGATGTAATTTCAATTTCAAGTGGTAATGCTAATTATTTAATATAAACAAAATATTATGGTGTTTCTTTTCAGATTATGCACACTTGTATGATATCCTTAGACTACATAAATAAAAAGATTGTGCCAATCTATTTTGTGCTTTTCAACTATTTTTTTTAAAAATATTATCAAGAGTTTTATTTGTAGCTTCTATTTGACCATTCTCGTTAGGATAACATGGTATATAAAATGTGTGATAAATTATATATTTTTAACACAAATTCTTAATTATTTTGATTTTAAAATATGATATGTTATTTATAACAATAGATGATAGAACACTTTAACTTGAAATATTATGTGAAATTAATAAGTGATAGATATATCCACCTTTAGTGGACTATGCAGGTATGGCTTCAACTCATTTTTTGAAGTACTCTACAACAAAAATGACAGACTTTTGATAGTCTAGTGATTCTATATTTAATTTTTAAATTACATTAAATTCCTTTGGAGAAAATAGATAAAGAAAATAATTGGTTATAATTTATGTTATGACGTGTGATTAAGGTTTGTATGATTTTGACATTGTGGAAAAATAACTTAATGATCATAAATTGTTTTACCATTGTAAACTAATAATAACCTTATCATAGTAATTTTTGAGACATAAAATTAAAATTAAACTTACCATTATGTGGACTATCATTTAATTCAATTATTGCTAATTTAGATTCTAAACAATTTCAAAATATAATAAATTTCCCATCAAGTGATATTTTAAATAAATATCCATAAATAAGAGCATAATGGGTAAAATCAATTTTTTTAATTTTTCTTTCATTGGGTGCAATATTTTATGGTTGATTTTATTTATATAAATATTTATATAAATTTAATTTTTCTTTCATTGTGTGCAATATCCTAGTTCTTTTCATCCTATTTCTTGATTTAATTCAATAGGATCAACAATACTTTATTCATGTGTTCCTAACCCTTTTCCTATATGTCCAATTTTGGTAGATATGTAGACCCAAATCCATGTTGACCATATTTAGTTGATGATCATATTAAAGTAGTAGATAAAAAATCTGGTTCATATAAATTGAATTTTTGGTTATGTAGTTGCATGTATAGAATATGATGATCCTTAGGTTGCATGATTGCATAATAATTTAATGGTTTTGGTCCAATGGGAATTTATAAATGTATCCTTAATAAATTAAATTTATTCATGCATGAATAATATATGGTATGGCATAAATTTCATAAATCCACGGTATTATTAATAGTATATTGTAATTTAGATCATTTGGCATAACTATATTTATTATTCTAGAAGCCATTTTTATACAAAATGTACCTTATCATAATACTTCAATCCACTATAATAGAAAATATAATTTATCCTAATACTTTAATTGAGATATTATAATATTCTTGAATGTTCATATTATAATGAATTTTATCATTAGTTTCCATACCCAATATTTTCATGAAAAATATGTTGTAAATATTTAACCATGGTCAGTTATTATCCAAAACAACTTTGACTACATTATTTTAAATTTGCACTTGGATATATAATGGAAGGTGTGAATATATTATATATTTTGGAAGTAAATATTATTTTCAAAATGAAATATTTTATTCCATCCAACTTAATGTATCAAAATTAGAAGATATTTAAGGAGGTTCCACATCATTTGGTACCATTATTTATTTCAATTCCATATGAAAGAGATTTATATATAAGCATTGCCCAAAGTAAACATAATAAAGAAACGTTAGAATGGGTATGTTATAAAATTTCAAAAATATCATACCCTATAGTTGATGTTTTGGAGATATAAGGTGTATACATATAATATTTTCAAAATTTATAAATTGTTAATGCTTTTTTTTGTTACCGGAACTCATTGAGTCTTAATATCTCTAAGTACATGACTTAAAGGGTACACAGGGAAAGGGGTGGGAAGACCATTCATGATTCATAGGATTGGTTTCCTCTATACCACCATTTTCTATCTACACAAACTTCTCCTAAACACTTCCCTAACACTTGTTTCCTATCTTGCAAACTTTTCCAAGTATTCAACACCATCATTACCCACTTCCTAAGCCTAAAACAACTTTTAATAGTTTAATTTAGACTATTAGACCCATTGAACTTATACTCAAATTGATAAAATACATTTAGGGTCTAGGTCGGCCCTTGGCTAACTTAGAACAAGACAATTTATTTTTATCAATAACGTTACAAAGTTGATTGGGCTGACCCTATTAGCTAAAATGTCAAAAAGGTTTATGATTAGATTCAACTATACATACACATCAATTTTATTCACTTAAAAGGAAGAGAAGAATAATAATATTATATTATGCATCTATTTATCCACCATTCTACTTGAGGATCATAGTTTAGGTTTTCAATACTTTCTTTACAGATACAAATATTGTCTTGTAAAATGAAACCTTTGTAGGTTTTCATTCACACTTTTATTTTATCATCACATTATATTTTTATAGTACTATATCAAACTAGTTAGTATAGTTCTATCATTTTGTGTGTAGGCTTAACACACAATCAATCCAAAATGACTATGTTATTATTGTGCACATCTTTTGCAAATATAGATTATTAAATCTATCAGTTTAATATAATATTCATTTTTAGTTATATATTTTCATACATAATCAAAAAAATTGACTATGTTCCCAATTATTTTCTTTCTGCATAAGTCTACAAACATAGTCAATCCAATCAACTCTGTTCATAGTTTTTTCTTTAGCACATAGGTTTTACAAACTCCATCAAACTAGTTGACTCTGGTAACATAAATTTGAATTGTAATTTGAACATCATAACATAAAAATTTGTAATATAAACATCTTTAATCCCATTAAGATTAATTATTTCTCTCTCTATCATTTCAGTTCTTCCTTTTTAGTACTATTTTTTTATAAGTTTGCAGTCTTTAAATTTGCATCCCTATAGACAAGTAGGTTAGCCCATTTGACATAGTTATATAGCATATATTCTATCTAAAAGACATGTTTTGCCTATTTGACAATGTTTTTGTAGATATTTATTTTATAGAACAACAACGACCTAGTCAACTTTGTTAAACACTATTAAGTGTTTACATACAATATCACATAAACTAAATCTGTACTCTTCTCAATACGTAAATTAACCTCTTTTTAGTAGTAATTAGTTCACCTTTTTTTAGTTTCTTGAATGCTTAGAGTAACAAAAATAGATTAATTAGGTAATTTTTTAAATTATCAATTTAGTCACACTATTTTTTATCTTTTGCACACACTTACAAATCACTAAACATTAAAAATTTATCTTTCCAATGTCTACCTACTTGGATTTCATCATCAACGGAGATGCTGATTTGGTTTTATATCCAAGTATAAACACATGGCTAATGGTATGTATTAAAAACATTTCCTGACACCATTATCATTTTGATGTTTTGAAGTGAGGGATAGGCCCCATTATAAAGCTAGTACCATCACCAATACAGATCCCTTTCAGCCTAAACAGCTTGAAACCAACCTAACACTGATTTCTAGTTCTTCATTACAACCAACTTACCATCACATAAAAATTACATTTAATTATAACTTGATAACCCTTAGGATCATAAATTAGTTAGCATTTACTTTCAAATTGCTACTTTCTCTTTGATCATTGTATGTTATATTCAAAAACTTACATTAAATAAAATTGGTGCAAGGTTTGTGTTGTGTGTTCCAATTGGATAAAGTCATATTAATCCAATTACTTGTATGCTAAATTCTGATTTATTAGATATTATCTTGTAACACCTTTCTCTATTTCAGAACACTATCATTTTTATCGACACACTGTCTTATAGACTATGTATCTTATCTACCTTTAGTACATAGTTGACATATCCAACTATGTCTCTTTATCTCCCTATTAATTCCCTAGTTGAAGAAATACATAGTTGACCTATCTGACTATGTCTTCGTATTTTCTTAGCTTATTCCCTATTTAGTAGTGCACAATAAACCTATATGACTTTATTCTCTTTATCTCTATTATGTTCCTTTGTTTATAGCATACATTCAATTAGTTTAACTCTGTATCCTTTTCTAATTTTGTATTTTCAATACCATTTTAGCCTCCTTTTCTCATCATGAACTTTTTATTTGAGGATAATATAGAGTTGAATCCATGTAATGTACCTAGATAGGGGTATAATAGTATATTAGTAGAATAGTGAATAATCCTGCATGCATTAGAATGAAGAGTGGGGTAGGTAATAGATAATATAAATAAAGGGACATACGATGTTATAGATCACGTAAAAAGTGATTTTTTTTTCTTGTTCAAAGGAGGTAGTCCCCTCGAAGTGGCCTGTGATACATAGTTGTTCCTTCCATAAAAGGAATTGGTGTTTGCGTGTAATCAACATTTGATTTCAATATATATATTCTAGATTATTATTGTGCAAATATGAATACCAGCTTCCTCTCATCTAGTATCACAGCAGATCTAGTTCATGTGGACTAGGGTGTAAGCTCTTATGATAACAAACTTTTGGTGTATTTTGCATCCATTCTAACTGCACCAATGCATTTGTAGCACCTCAAAACATAGGTGTGCATATCTATTTTGTCTAGATCTAACATTTGAAGCTCAAGAAATCAAATCCCCAAATTTATCAAGTACAAGTTTTGGTTATTATTATGTTTTAAATAAATATATTATTTTAATTTTATGTATAAAACATTGGATACACACACACACACACACACACACACACACACACACACACACACACACACACACACACACACACACACACACACAGATATATTGGATTTCTCTCTTTGAGAGCTTTCCTAAAAGTATGCATTTTCTAAAAATGGATGAACAAGGCACCTATGGCATGCATTTGAAGATAACAGTACATTCTGGTGTGACATGCATGTTGCACAGTCACTGACCACTATAATTAACCATCAATGTAAATTGCCTCATTTGAACATGTAAAACCATGAGTACTTAACCACTAGTGGTCACTTTGAAGGTGATTTGTACTTGTTATCACTCTAGAGGTGATATCTTTAAAACCATGAGGCTTATAAACCTCTAACGTTTTTGTTGGAATTGTGATTATGATTTAGACTTGGTAATGGTATTTGATCATTTTTTGGAGCTCATTTTATTATTAAAAAAATAAATTTTCTTTGGGAGAACCTTATTTTCTACAGTTTGAAAGTACCTTTTTGGATTCATACTTGAGATCTATAAGGAATTTTTAGGTAATGTTTTTTTTTAAATGTATGTTTTTTCAAAAATAATGTTAAATAATTGATTTATAGCTATACTAAAAAGATTTATATAAATTTATGTTTATCCACTTTTTTTAAGAATTAAGTATTGTAACTCAAAATTGCACATTTATAAGTAGTGAGAGATGGAATATATCCTCATATGGCTATCTAATAGCCTAATTTGTGTTCCCTTATTTTATATTTGAGCATCTAATTGTCAAGCTTCAAATATCTATGCTAGACTATAACCTTCTAGCTAACATGTCTTCCATTAAGGTTATTTCATACAGAGCTCTCTACGTACTTCCATCTCATGCTATATTATTTGTATTAACACTATTCATGTCCATGTTTATATCCTAGACTTGATAGAAGAAGTGGAATTAGAGACAAATTAGTGGCAAAGCTTCTATCTAGTCTTCAACCTATTTTTTATTTGTATGGTTTAGCCTTTATTTGGTCCTCCTCATATTTCTTATAATGTTTTAAGGGCAAAACATCTTAAAGGGGGGTGGAATGTACTGTACCTAGATAGAGGTATAATAGTATAATAGTGAATAATTTCACATGAATTAGAATGAGGAATGGGGTAGGTAATAAACATTATAAATAAAGGGGCATATGATGTTGTAGATAATCAAATAATTGAATTATAATTGAGCCTTGCTCAAAGGAGGTAGCCCCTTAAAGTGGCTTGCAATACAGAATTGTTCCTTCCATAAAAGGAATTCATGTTTGTGTGTAATCAACATTTGATTTCAATATATACAGTTTAGATTATCATTATGTGAATGTGAATACCAGGTTCCTCTCATCTTGGTATCAGATCTCTGACACCAAATGTAACAAAATGTTACACCAAAACCTTGAGACATTAATGAAATATACCCATCGAGATAATAACATCCCACCACATTTTTAAAGCCTAGACTCTGGGCTACATTTTTTCTTATACACTAGGATCTTGTGCATGTACAAGCACCAAAAAAATACTTCCATGTCAGTTTATCCACCCTCTCTACAACTTAAACATAGGTGGAGGCTCTAATATCAAATGAGAGGAACCTGGTATTCACATTCACAAATGATAATCTAGACTATATATATTGAAATCAAATGTTGATTACACACATTTTGAGTTTTGATAGTTATTTTTTGAGTGATCACTCTATCATTTTATCATTTGTAAGGAAAAGTTTGTGCCTCAATACAGTGGTTATGTGATAACAGGAAGGGGTATTAAATAACATGCGGCCATGGGATTCCATCTAACAAAAGATGAAAAGTATCTAGGAGAACCATGCCATGGGTAGAGCCATGGTACCCACATTTAAGATTGGATGAAAAGGCTTGATGGATAATCACACAAATCTGGTGTAACCACATGTCACTAAGAGGAATAAAGTAAGAGCATCAGTGAAGTTAGAAGTTTTTAAAATCAAAGGATGAGCTTAAGTTAGATAGCAAGGTGTGTTAGAGAGGCATTAGCAATACAAAGGTTAAAATGTGAAGCATTTAGAGGTTTTGGTTTGCCTTCAAGAGAGGACAAACAATAGGCTCCTAATCCATACTTATGGGTTATAATATAGGGTCTGAGCCAGTTGAAGGAAAACTTACCCCTTTTGGTTTTCTCCATGTTAGTGACACGTTGGTTTTCTTTGAGGACAAGGTCTCCAATGTTGAATTCTTGTATTTTAAAATGTTTTTTGTAGGCTCATTTGATATGATCTTGATAGATACAAAGGTGATTAAGGGAAACAAGGTGATGTTCATCAAGGAGTTATAAGCTTGCTAATCATTGTTGATGATAGTCAGTTTTAGAAAGAATCTCCTACAAGTATATATGAAGAGATGGAATTTGGACTTCAAGAGTTATAACTACTTTAGCTCCAAAAACTAGAGAAAAAGTTGTAGCACCCATAGCAGTTTAGATAGTAGTGTGGTAGGCCCATAAATCAAATGGGATATGGAGGTGCCAATCCTTACCCAAAGCATTAAACACCTTGGTGAATATTTTGATGAGGGTTTTTTTTGAAGCTTCATCCTATACATTAGATTGTGGATGATAAGGAGAAGGTAAAATTAGTTTGATTCCAAAATCCTTAAAAAGATCCTGGACCTTTATTTTCTTCAAGGATTTTCCATTATCAATGTTGATTTTATGAGAGACACCAAAGTGGTAGAGGATGTGATGGGTAATGAAGTCAATGATTTTTTTTAACTTTGATTGAGATCAACAAAATGGCTTCCACCTATTTGGTTAAATACTTTATGGAAGTGATGATATATTGGTGACATTGAGAGGAATGTGGATTGATCTCATCAATAAGATTAAGACCCCATTGTGAGAAAAGCCAATAATCTACTGATACCTAGAGACCATGAGGAGGTGCATGATGGAAGTTAGCATGTTGTTAAAATTTGATGTATTTCTTATCATTATCACAAAAATATTAATTAAGTGTAGGCCAATAGTATCCCAAGCATAGATTATGCTTTGCAATATCCAAACCATTGAATTGTCCTCCACATATGTCATCATGTGTTTCCTTAATGGCATGAGAGGATTAAATGTTATGAAGGCATTGAGGAAGGAGGCCATCAAAGCCTTATTTATAAAGAATGTCCCCTTGTATTAAGTAGTGAGAGGTGATTTGAATGAAATCTCTATGAGAATTTCTTGAAAGATCAGGTGGAAGGATACCAACATTAAGGTAGTTAAAGATTTGGTCATACCAAATGTTCAAATGAGATTTTTCCACCTGGAAAATGGTAGGAAGATAGAAATTAAGGTAAGATGGGGTGACAAATTAGTGTATGGTGATAAATATTTTAGAGTTAGTAGGTTGGGATGGAAGAGAAGCTATTGTGTTTGTAAATTTAATTATAGAGTGAGGGACAAATTGAATGGTATAGTGGTTAAATGATGCTAAAATTTTGTCCATAAGTTGTTTATATTTTATAAGAACATCATTTTTGCATTGATAGGCTCCTATGACTTGGTTGATAATAAGTTAATAATATCCAAAGACCCATATATTTTTTATGCCTAAGGCTAAGGCAGTTTGGAGACCTATGATCAAGGCCTCGTATTCAGCTATATTATTGGTACATTTGAAATCAAGTTTGAAAGAAAGAGGGAGAGGTTATTAATTAATGGAAATGAGGACTATGTCGGCACCCCCACCATTTTGACATTTGGAACCATAAAAATAAATAGCCATTTGATAGGTGGGATCTTCTAAAGAAAGAGTAGCTATAAACTCATCTAGAAAAGGAAAAAGAGGAGTTTGATTATCAGGGAGAGGGGCTTCAACTAGTTGGTCCATAATGACCTATCCTTTAATGGAATTTTACATAATAAACTCAAAACTTAACTCAGCTAAAATCATGATCCACTTAGCCATACATTGGTTATGATATGGATTCGAGTGCATAACTTGAGGGGGTTAGTATTGGTAAAGATATAAGTTTTATGGTTAAGAAGATAGTGATGAAGTTTAGAGGTGACAAAAACTAAGGCAAGGTAGAGTTTTTTTGGATGGATGTATTCAGTTTCATAGTAAATGAGGGTATGACCGATGTAATAAATAGTTTTATCCTTATGCTGGTCATTATGATGAGTGAGCATGGCTCCCAAGGAATGATCAATCCCAGATAGATATAAATAAAAGGGTTGATCTTCTTTTGGCAGAATAAGGACAGGTTGACAAAGAAGATACTCCTTGATTACATCAAAGGTTTGTTGACACTCCTTGGTCCATTTAAAGGAGGTATCTTTTTTTAGGAGGTTTTGAAAGGATTGACAATGATTAGATAGTTGGGAGATAAAATGGCGGATTGACTGAAGCTTGCTTTGTAGGCTATGAAGTTATTTTAAGTTAGTAGGAGGCATTTTTAGAATGGATTTGAATTTTATGGGGTCTATTTCTTTTCCATTAAGGCAAACAAAGAAGTCGAGTATTTTTCTTGATAAGTCCCAAAGATGCATTTCTTCATATTAACCCTGACATGATAATGGACAAGTCAATTCAAATATGATGGCTAAAACAATGAGGTGATCCTGACAATGTTTGGATTTTCAGAGCAAATCATCAACATAGTCTTCAACTATTATATGATTGAGGTCATGAAAAATTTAGGTCATGGATCATTCATATGTGGCTCCTACATTCTTTAAGCCAAAAAGAATGACATAATAGAAGAAAGCTCCCCATGGGGTGATAAAAGATGTCTTATGTTAATCTTGGGGGGAAGTCAAGATTTGGTTATATCCTAAAAATCAATCCATGAGGGATAACATTTAATGGCCAGTGGTAAGATCAACAAGTTTGTCAATGTTAGGTAGGGGAAATTCATCTTTCGGTCATGCAAGGTTAAGATACCAGAAATCCACATAAAGGTAGTGTCCCCCAGTGGGTTTGGTGATAAGAAAAATGTTAGAGACCCATTGTGGATAGTCAATGGGTTGAATGAAATTAATAGATAGAAATCACTAAAGTTCTTCTTTGACAAAAAGAGCTACATGGGGATGGATTCGATGATTTTTTTTGGATTGGCTTAACCTCAAGATGATTGATGATGTTATGAAGGGTAATGGATGGGTCAATACTAGGTATATCCTAATAAGACCAAACAAATGATATCCTATGGTCATGAAGGAAGGTAGCATAGTTTATTTTTTCCTCAAGGGTTAAGGTTTAGCCAATCTTTAGAATATGAGGTTTCTCATAAGTACCAAAATTAATTTCTATGATTGATTTACTTATCATTGTTTGGTTTTCAAGAGGGAGGGATTTTTAAATAGAAGAATCCTCAGCACCCAGATAGGTAAGAATAGATTTGATATTTTGACATTGGATGGTGTTAATGGTAGGAGAATCATGTGTGATCATTCTAGGGTGGATGAGAGGAATGGTTTTAGTTTGACTCCCCTGTTGATAAATTAGGGAACCTAAACTAATAGTGTTGATAAAATAAATAAATTAGGTGGGATAATGTTGTTGTCTTCAAATGGAGTTGGTGAGGGTGGAGGTTATTCAAATTATAAATGTGAGGTTGATAAGGGTAGAAGTTTCTTGAATGGTAGAGGTGAGGTTAGTGGTTCCCTAAATGGGATAGGTAGAATTGGTGAGGCTAGTGGTTCTCCAAATGGGAGAGGTGGAATTGATGAGGTTGGTATGGGATCTTCTTAGGGAACATACCCAAGGCCAAAGAACTCATGAGGTCCTTGTTCATAGAGGCCAAACCCAAACCCTTTCCAAGTTCATCAATGCAGATACATTTGGGAAAAGATCAGGTTGCTAAGATAGTAAAAGTTAGAAGTGAATGGATAAATACAAGGCATGATGGTGGGTGTAAGAAGTAGTTTATCAAGTCCCCCATAGACAAAATATGTTATATTATTAGGAATACCAAAGAGGACAAGGGTACCACTATTGGGATCACAAGATGGATCATTATAAAGGTTCCCAAATTCATGTGGAGAGGGAAAAACATCCAAATCTAAAAGTTGATATTCCTCAAGCATAAGTTATTGGAACATGGATTTTAAGGGGTTCTCGACTGAGATTTGTGATGAGGGAATAGTTGAACTAGTAGATGCTTCACTATTATTGAAAGTATAAGTGTTGGTGTGTTGGTTTGACATGGTGGTTTGGCTAGTAGTTGGCTATGAAGAGGGTGAAGGTGGAATAAGAACATCATTGGGCCGATACATCATATTACAAAAATAAAATGCACTTGGATCATCTTTGATTGTAATGACTTGTCTCTCATGCTCAAACTTGATGCATCAATGAAGGGTAGAAGGGATGCATGCCATGACATAGATCTAGGGGTAACCAAGTTACACATTATATTTAAAATCTCCCTCTATGATGTAAAATTCTTCAAGAATGGTTTAAGGCCCCAAAAGGATGTGGAGAATAACTATCCTGAGAGTAGGGGCCAAAGTATCATTGAATGATCGGATAACCACCAAGCTTTTTGACATGATGTTTTTAGGTAGTTGAAGTAGATCATAAGCATGGGAGGAGATGACCTTTTTACATATGTATGATTGATGGATGCTATGATAAAAAGAGGGGGATTAGGATATTTGATATGATATGGTGGGATTTTAGATTCTTGAAAGGTGACACTGGTAATGCATTGGATAGATCTAATCAAATATGTAAGAGGTTCAGGATCATCTAGTTGAACTTCTATAGAACACATTGCTTTAATTAAAGCTTGATGATGTTGAGGTGAGGTGTTGATTAAGTCACAAAGACTCATTTTGATGGACATTTGGTGAAGTTGTTTTATCACAAGGAATTAGACAAACAAAGGTGCATTGGAGGAGGAAGGGGCTCCGAAAATGGAGACATTAGGCTTCAAGGGTTGTGAAGGTGAAGGTGTAATCTATTGGGTTTGGTTTGTTGGTTGAGGAGTTGAAGGGTAAGACCATGGAATGGTGTCCTTGTCTTTACCATTTCTATTTTGTTAGACCCTTTTACCCTTATCCTTATGTTGGGCTCTAAATTGAGTTCCCATATGAATAGTATGGATAAGGGGAGTAATTACTTGCTTTAGTTCGTCTATTACTCTTATTGGTGGGATTAGAGAAAAAGATGATTAGTAGGAGGATTAGATAGGTGGTAAAAGAGGTGAAGGGCTTAAAGAAAGTTCATATAATAGATCATCCTCCTCCAAAAGGCCATGAATGATAGTTTGGAGAGACTTACAATTATCTGTATCATGCCTAGGGGTCTAATGGCAAAGAAAAATTAGATTGTCATTGAACCAGGTTGGATTTTTATGAGTGGGGTCAAAAGGCTTGATGGGGGGTAAGTTAAAGGTAAACGCTTGCAAGATCCTTTGTAATATTATTGTATAAGAATTTGATAAGGATTTTAGAGATGGTGGGTTTTGGTTTTTTGGTTAAGGTTTCTTGTTGAGTAAGGTATTTTTAACAATAGGTATGGTTAGTGGGGTAAGCCTAGCTAGAGGTTTCGAATGAAATATATTAGTTGTAATTGATTTAGAGATTGGGGGTCTAAATGATAAGGGTTTAATAGATGGGAATGTCGATGGGAAAAGGTTGGTGAGGAACGATTTTGGACTAGGAGGTGGGCTTGTTATAGGTAAAAAAAAGGGAGATGGGTTTTTGGAGGACGAGTCAGTTACAAGTATGGTGGAAGGACATGGTCCTAAAATAGAAGGTAAGGGTGAAGGAGCTGGTATGGTTCTTCCTAAAATTTGAGGTCTAGGTAATCCCTCATTCTTAATGGGCTTAATTGGATTAGGTTTTGATTAGATTAGTGTGGTTAGATCTAGTCTCAAAGGAGGGTGAGTGGGATTTAGCATGGGAGGGATCCTTAAGGTATTGATTGGCTTGGTGAAAGAAGCATAAGATGATTTAGTAATTTTACATAGGGGTGATTTAGTTATCCCCTTGGTAACTTTAGGAGAAGTAGTTGGTGTGGTTGTAACAATAGGATCAAAAGTGGATTCCAATGAAGTAAAAGGTTCAATTTTATTTTGATATAGGATTCCAAGCTGATGCGAAAAGGTAGCTCTATCAAAGTTAGGTTGGGAGGTGAACTCTAAACTTTGAACTAGCTAGGAGAAGGGTTTATAAATAGGATTTGTTCCGTGATATTTAGCTTCAAAGTGTAAACCTTTGGGGATGAAGAACTAGTGGTTTCAGTATTTTTATCCATGCTGGAAGGTTCCAAAGGCAATGGTTGGGTAGGTAGGGGTATTGTCTCTTGAGAGATGGCTTTCATGGAAGATACTGATGATTCTAAAATTGGTGTGGTAAAGGTAATGGTTTTAGGTGGAAGGGTTGGTTTATCTTTCTCCTTGGTTTTGTTTTTTAAAGGAATAAGCCATTTTTTGAATTGGATTGGAGGAGTGAATAAAATAGTTGATGTAGTGACCATCTCCTTTGGTATTTACACCATAGGATGGGTGGGTGAAACCATGGTTTCATCTAAGGAAGTGGAAGGGATAGTCACTTCCTTAATTTGGGAATTTTAAGGGGTTGGTGGTAGGTGGTTCTCCTTAATTTGGGTGATAAAAGTAATAACTTCTTTGATAATGGGCATATTACTGATGACATTGATTACATGTGCCTCATGTGAATTGGAGGATTTAGGTAGGTTTTCATGGTGTTAGGATAAAGGTGGATGATTTGGAAATGGTTTTCATAAAATATCAAGGGATTGGTTTGAAGGAGCATTTGGGTTGTCAAACATAAGCTCCCCTTTATCAATTAGGTCCTGGACAATGCTTTTAAAAGTATTGCATCTATCAGTATCATATCCAACAACTTGATGATAGTCACAATGATCATTTTGATTATACCACCTATGAAGGGGGTGAGAAGTATTAAATTATTGAAGGGGATTGATGTGTGAAAGTTGGATTAGACTGGCCTTGAGTAGTTTCTCCAACACAGATTCATAAGATTCTCTAATCAGGGTAAGTGGTTTTAAAGGAACCCAATTTTGAGTACAATTTTGGTGATTGGAAGGGTTATTGGTTGGAGGTGTTTGGTTGATGGGTGGAGGAGGTGTGGCTTTAAGAATGACTAAATGTGTTGATGCTTTCACTTTATAATTGGTTTGGTTCATAGTTTTGGCATAAGATGACTCTATTGATTTGAAACTAGAATTTTTATTTCAAAGCTTCAACTTCACTTCATCAATAGCATCATTTTCAAATTTATGGGCCATAGTAAAAGCTTTGTAAAATGTCCTAAAGGTTTGGAGTTTGAGAGTTAGAGCAGTGTGTTTAGCACAACCTCAGGAAAATAATTTGATTAATTCAGGTTGAGGTAATGGGAAAGTTATTTGATTAATAAGACCTCCCCATCTAGAAACAAAATCAATAATGGACTCATAATCAAATTTTTTGATGAAATATAGGTCTATAATGGAAACCTTTTTATAGATCTTTATAGAAAAGAGTTCCAAAAAGGTGTGTGCCAATTCAGAGAATGAAAAGTTAGAATGAGTTGTAAGAGCACTATACCAGTCAAAGGCAGCCCTAGATAATGACATGGGAAAGTTTTAGAGGAGAAGAGCATCATCATAAGCAATCAAGAAACATGCATGTCAAAACTCTCTTAATTGTTGTTGAGGGTCCTCCTTACCTTGGAATTCAATTTTTTTTGTCAAATCCCATTGAGAAGGATAAGCATGAATAGGTACGGATGGATGGATAGTCTCATTACAAATTTAGTCTTCAGATAATAGATTAGTTGAGGCAGAGATGGATGACTCCAAACTAGTCATTTTATCCATCAACATTTTGATTAGGTCGGGATACGGTTGAGAAACCACATAATTAATAGGTACATTTTATTGAGGTTGGTTCATGATAATGTATGAATAGGCATCAAATGGTAATGACAAAGCCACATACTAATACGTGGTGCCAAGAGGTTGATATGGCAACACATAAGAACTCTTTGGTATAAACGTTTTGGTGGTGGTTGGTATGTACCTTTTTAGGTTAAGGACATACTGGTAAGTTGTCATAGGAACATGTTGAGGAAAATATGTGGTTAGTATGCTTAAGTTAGGAGGAAATTTGGAAGGTTGAGGTTGGGTGGTTATGCTAGTGCTAATTGGAGGAAGGTTTTGAGGTATGGAGAACACCAAGCTTAAAAGTGGAACTGTGGTCAAAGGATTGGTTGAAACCAAAGGGAAGATATAATTTAAAGTGGAGGATAATTCCATAGTGGATGGGTCATAGGTAACCAATGGTAAGTTTAACCCCCCATGGGGTATAACTGGTGGTATTTGGTTAGGTGATGGAAGGTTGGTTTGGTTTTGGGTGGATGGGATGTTGGAAGAAGTCTGAGTTAATGGTTGAGTTGAAGTGGTTCCTACCATGAGGTGGGATGGCATACCAAGAGAAGATTAAAAAAATGGAACTAATGTAGGAGGGGTATGATGAGGTAAGGTGTTAAGGTAATTTTTCAAGGCAATTGGATTATTGTCAAGAATGGTGGTGACGTCTGGATCTCCTTTAGATATGATTGGAATTTTAGAGGGAGATGGTGGTGGAGGAGAATGGTGAGGTGAACCATGGGGAGATTTATTTGCATCTCAGGTATAATCCATGGATGAAGATGAAGGTGGTGGTTGATTAATTTGATTTTTCATTTGTTTCTACTCAAAACCATATGAAAAATTTGGAATTAGACAATGAACCTTTCACCTCAAACAATGATCAATCCATGAAAAACTCAAAGCAAACAAAGCACACACTAAAAATGAATTAATCATAGGATTTATTTTAAATCACTTTTAGCTTATGCCTTATAGAGTGTGAAAGCAAAAATTAGCTTATGATTTTGGTACTAAAAATCCATCTAAGGATAGTTTTAGGTTATTTTTGGGTTTTCAAATAATCTACACTGGATCGAGTACGTGCCTTGGTACTAGGGGCTTGCTCCCCACACTTCACAAACCTGAAGTTGAGCTAGCCCACTTATCCAATAGATACCATTTGTATAAAGTTTATAATCCACTAGAGAATGGAGAGGGTCCTCCCCTTGGTGGTAAAATATAAGTGAGATCTCTGGGTAGGGTAAGGTGATCCAAAGGGTGATGAAATACCAATGGGCCTTGTCTCTAGTATGTTTTGATGTGTTCTTTGGTGGAATGGTTTGGTAGTGTAACATTTGTGTTCTACAGTTCATTTAAAATGCCATTAATTAATTTAGGTGAGATAAACATCAAATAGGCAATTTAATGGATGCACTTAATTTTAGCTTGAAAGGAATTCTTTGGTTTATTTGAATGTAAACAAGGAAAAATGCAATAATGCAAGATGACAATGCAAACTATCCCTAAAATGAATTTTGCACTCTTTTTTTTAGTTTGTTTTGATTTTAGGAAAAAAAAAAAATTATACCTTTTAGAATTTAAATACTTGAATAAATGCAATAAAAATGAGATTCACTAATGCAACTATATGAAATAAATTAAACTATGAACCCTTAAGGGGTCCCATCAGGCATGCCATAATGTTTCACTTGATTTCTTGCTCTAATTATTTTTACATTGAAAGAGGAGATAAACAATAGATAATAGGTGTGTACTTGGTTGTATGTTGCACACGTTGATATCTAGATGAAGTGGGAACTCTTATTTGGTAAGGGAATAATGACCTGTAAATCACATGAACTCATAAAAAATATGTTAATAGAAAAGTAAGGGGCTGCTTGGTGAGAAACCAATCCCAAGAATGGAATATGCTGCCTTAAAAGGATTGTTCAACATTCAAGTTCATTGATAAAAGAGAAATTACAAATAGTAGATATGAAAATGATGTCAATGAACAATAAAAGATGTCTAATCTATGGCAGGGTTGATATTATCAAAATAATGGTTCCAAAATGCAGTAGCCTCATCAATATCCTCTTGGATTATGGCTAAATATTCTTATATATCCTCCAAATGGGGTGTGATAACCACAATATGAAGGGATAACTCAAATTCAATGTCACTTTGATCAATAAATAGAGTTTCGGGGATAATAGGAAGGTCAAAGACACTATCTATCTCATGTGCAAGTCCTGGTAGGGTCATCTACATGCAATAAATAAGTTAAGGTCAAGTCCAAAAAAATAAAAAAAAGTGTTCAGGTACAGGTTAAGGGATGGCCATAAGTATGAGAAGGTGAAAAGGAGGGTCAAAACAAAAATATGTAATTTTGGTTGACAGTGACCATCAACAGTCAGGGTGATCAATGGTGGTTGTCTTAACCATAAATAGTTGGCTGATAGATGGTGGTTGTTATAACTAGCAATGATTATGTTAATTTTTGGTGATCACCTACTATAAACATGATGAGGACTAAAAATGAGCTACATATAGGTAACTAAGGGGCCAAAAAGGTTGTATAGGTAGTGTGGGTAAAGGAAAAGAGGCAAGAAGAGTATTCAATAGAGAACACACTTACAATAAGCAAAGAAGGATAAAACTAAATAGAGAAAACAAAGTGAGGTACCTTTTCTTTTAAGATTTCAATGGTTGAATGCTTAGAGGAATTCAAGTAGTATAATGGTACCTTGATGAGATAATCACATAGACAGAGCTTCAGGTTGTTGAATGCCTACATAGAAAATTAGAGAGTCTAGATGTATAAATTTTGGTCCCATATCTCTGTTGGAGATCAATCAACAATATGATTACAATATGAAAGCAATAAACATGGAATTAAATCAGATAGATAAGTAACTAAAATCAGAATTAGCAAGAAACAAGAGATACAAGAAACCACCCTGAAAACTTGTATTCAACTCTTTACAGAAGGAATTACAATTGAAGAAACTTATTTTCTTCCACACCTCTCTCAGATGTATATATCTCTTCTTAAATATCTTTCCCTCAAGAGTCCTCTCTCTTAATTACAATCACAATTCAATCCTTGAATTGTCTATCTTACAATATCTTGTACTGTTCAATTAAGCTATGAAGACTTAATCCTATATTTAAAATAAGGAAACATGAGCATGTACTTACAACCACTAGATGCACCTCCTAAACAGGGGCTCTAACTAGTTCTACTCAAATTAGAAACGTAGACTTATAACAAACAGTTTGTCCTTAACATGCAAACATTCTGTTTATGCACAAAAATAGATTTCAGACATACACAGGTGACCGACGTCGTTCCCTGTTAGTCCACATGTGACCGACGTCAGCCGACCAGCTACTGATGCTAGCAGCTTCTGGTCTGCTAGTGACTGTCGATGGTGACTGTGTTTCCAGTAAGTCCTATACTTTGCTCATGAGGTGAAGATTTTAGCTCCATACCCTAATAATCTCCCACTTGGAGATAAATAGCTACACCAGTACCTATACAGGAACATCTTATAGCTCCTCCATCTTCAACTCAATCATGAAGACCAACGAAAGTTGAATGAAGATTAAACTTCTCCTTTGTAACCGGCTTAGTTAACATATCCTCAGGATTCTTATCTATATGGATCTTCTCCAGCTTCAACTCACCATCCTCCAATACCTATCTAATGAAGTAGTACCTAAGCTGTATGTGCTTTGTTCTTGAATGAAAGGCTGAATTCTTATCCAAATGAATTGCACTCTGACTATCACTGTATAGTCTACAACTCTCTCGCTCCTTTCCAAGCCTCTGTGACTATAATATATTCTGCTTCTATAGTTGACAAGGCAACAACCTTCTGCAACTTTGATATCTAGCTAACCACCTTTCCACCTACAGTGAAAACATATCCTATGGTGCTTCTCCTACCATCCAAATCACCTGCCATATCTGAATATACATAACCATGTAGAGAAGTATTTGAATCGCCATAACACAGGTGCCTAATGCTGGTTCCTTTCAGATACCTAAGGATCCACTAAAATAATTTTCAGTGTTCCTTTCCTGGATTGGCCATATATTTACTTACAACTCCCACTGCTTGGGAAATATCAGGCCTAGTACAAACCATTGCATACATTAAACTTCCTACTGCAGAAGCATATGGAACTTTTCTCATGTACTCTACCTCATCATGTGAATTAGGACATTGTTCTTTACTTAACTTAAAATGTCCAGCAATAGGTGTGCTTACCAGTTTTGCCTCCTGCATATTGAACCGTTTCAACACCTTGTTCGCATAATCCTCTTGAGACAAAATCAACCTGTGATTTTTCTTGTCTCTCTTAATATTCATGCCAAGGATTTTTTTTGCTGCTCCCAAATCCTTCATGGAAAACGTGTGAGCTAATTTCACCTTAAGCTCAGAGATATCATGCATGTGTGATCTTGCAACAAGCATATCATCTACATACAACAATAGAATAATATATCTAATATTATCCAATCTCTTAAAATACACACAATGGTCAGATTGACATCTACTATAACCATGCTCAGTCATAAACCTATCAAATCTCAGATACCATTGTCTTGGAGCTTGCTTGAGGCCATACAAGCTTTTCTTCAATCTGCACACTAGCTTCTCCTTACCTTTGACCTCATATCCTTTCAGCTGTTCCATATATATTTCTTCATCCAAATCTCCATGAAGAAATGTTGTCTTAACATCAAGCTGCTCAAGATGCAAATCCTCAATAGCAACTAAAGACAGTGCAGTCTGTATAGAAGTCATTTTAACAATAGGAGAAAAAATCTCACCAAAGTCAATACCTGGTTTCTGTGCAAATCCTTTCACTACCAACCTAGCCTTATATCTCATCTGTTGATTCTCACCTTCTTTCAACCTGTAGATCCATCTATTCTTCAGTGTCTTCTTTCCTACTGGCAACTCAACCAAATCCCATGTTTGGTTCTCTTTCAAGAAATCTATTTCCTTATTCATGCCTAGCTCCCACTGATTCTTGGATTCCACCTGTATTGCTTCATCAAAACTCTCTGGTTCTCCACCATCAGTAAGCCATAAATAGAATAACGAAGGGGAATATCGAATTGGAGGTTTACTTACCCTATCTGACCTCTTGTTGAGCATTTGAGACTCATCCACAACACGCTGTCTACCCAAATTCTCTGACAGTGACCGACCTTGGTCACTTCCAGGCCTGTAATTGATTGTCGTCAGTTCTGCCCGACTGACATTAGTTCCTACCTGGCCAACATCAGTCCCTATACGGCTGACATCAGTCCTTGTACTACCGACATTGGTTCCTACCTGACCGCCATCAGTCTCTGTGTTTTCCTGTCTATGATTATTTCTTCCCACGAGCTCATTTTAGACCGTCACTTCATCCAATTCTCCATTGTTCTACCCAGATTGATTCAGCTTCTTGAGTTGATCACTATACATCACTTTTTCATTGAAAACAACATCATGACTCCTAATTATCTTGTTAGTTTCTATATTCCAAAACCTGAATCCAAACTCATCAGAGCCATAGCCAATAAATGTGCACCTCATAGACTTAGCATCCAGCTTCTTTCTATTTTCCTTATCAATGTGCACAAAGGCTTCACAACCAAAAACTTTGATAAATGATAGATCTACCTATTTACCTATCCATGCCTCTTCTGGAATTCCACCATCCAGCGCTATAGAGGGTCCTCTATTAATCAGGTACACTGCAGTATCCACGGCTTCTATCCAAAACTCTAAGGGCAATCCAACATGAAATCTCATACACCTTGCACGCTCCATGATTGTTCTATTCATTCTTTTAGCAACTCCATTTTGCTGAGGTGTTCTTGGAATAGTTCTTTACCTGTGGATCCGATGCATATAACAATACCAATTGAACTTGTGGCTACAGAACTCACCACCATTGTTAGATCTCAGGCACTTCAATCTCTTGCCTATTTCATTCTCAACCATAGCTTTCCAAATCTTAAAGGTGTCAAAAACATAAAATTTCTTTTTAATACAATAGATCCATACCTTTCTTGTAGCATCATCTGTGAAGGAAACATAGTACTATGATCCTCCAATAGAAGCAAATTGGGCTGGTCCCCACACATCTGTGTGAACAAGCTACAATTTGTGCTTCTTTGTTGACCTAGTCTTGATAAAACTCACTCTCTTCTATTTTCCAAAAATACAGTCTTCACATAAATCTAGATCTATGCTTTTCAAATCTGGAAACATACCTTTTGACTTAAGAATTGTCATTCCCTTCTCACTCATGTGGCCAAGCCTTTGATGCCACAACTTTGCATCTACATCTGAAGTAGATAATACAAAAGGAGAATTGTCAATAATACAATTACATAAATAGAGAGTACCTACTCTCTTACCTCTGGCTAATACAAGTGCACCCTTGGTAACCTTCCAAGATTCAGCTATGAGAGTTACTGTACAACCCTCATCCCCTAACTTTCCTGTAGAAATCAAATTTCTCTCCAAGCTGGGAACATGCATCACGTCTCTCAACACCCATGTGTTGCCATTCTACATTTTCAGCTGCACTTTACCTTTGCCAATAATTTTACAAGGCTCATCATCCCCTAGATAAACTATTCCAAAATCTCCATGGACATAGTCACTGAAATATTCTCTATTAGGGGTTGCATGGAAAGATGCACCAGAATCTAAAACCCAAGATTTTATATCATTATGGAAAGAGAATATAAGAGCATCTTGTACAGAAATACCTACCACCTTTTCTTCTTCTTTATCATCATGCTATCTGTCCTCTTTAGGCTTTGACCAGTAATCTTTGCCTATGTGCCCAATCTTTCCACAATTCTAGCATTGTGGCTTCCTGCCATTTCTGGATTTGGATCTACCATTCATCTTGGACTCAGATCTTGATCTCCCTTTCTTGCTCTTCTCTTTTTGTCTTCCCCTGCTCTCAAAACTTAAAGCGTTCCCTGATGTCTCCTCTGTGCTTTTTCTGCAAATTTCTTCATTCAAGATTACACTAACCACATCATCTACTTTTAAAATATTTGAAGCAGAAGCGGTATTACTAACTGCCATTACCAAGCTATGCC
>JARHVA010002683.1:1902500-1910000 GCA_037957365.1 Torreya grandis
GATTTTTATTTGTTTTAACTTGGTGCAACTTTTTTACATGGTTTAAAAATATTTGTTTCTTTATACCATCTTTTGATTTATTATATTTAGTCATCTTTTATTATTACATAGTTCCCTTCATGATATAGTGTGTAGTACATTTGTTTTTATTACTTATACTTTTCCAAGTCATTTTTTACTTTTTTAGTCTTAGTCATGCATGTGTATCACATAATATTAGGAATAAAAACATGTGTCACGTACTTCCCATATCACCGTATAAAACAAAAATAAATTTCATGTTCTAGAAAGAAATATATCCATGCATCCACAACCACATCCTAGTGAAACTCATGAGATAAAAATTATAACATTAATGTGTGTGTGTGTGTGTGTGTGTGTGTGTGTGTGTGTGTGTGTGTGTGTGTGTGTGTTTTATATAAAATAAAAAATATAAGAGATCTAAATCTAAGGATATGCTCCATTATGCCTATCATGTGGCCTAGACATGCTACCAATAGGTGTTTATGACTATCCCATTTAAATAGTGCACTATAATTAGGTAGTGTGGGATCCCAAGAAAACAACCTATCTCTATAAATTTTCCTCTTAGGCTTGTAACTATCTGAACTAGATGGTGATCTCCATGTGTGACATTATCTCTTATGATAGGGCCTATTAGGCATGTACCTCTCGCTCTCTAACCCCTGATAGTGGTTGTAACCCATCCCCACATTTTTATAGCTACCTCATGGCCTCTCCCATAAGTCTAAACTAGCCCACTTGGGTTAGGGCAAATGGAACTACAAGATCATCTAAGGTGATGGGGTTATATGGATCTAGTACCCTATCTAAAAAGTCACTGTGGGAAACCATAATTAGCGATACCCATATAATATCCTCTATTATAGAATCTTAAAAATTGAAACTAAATAGGCATCAACTCATATATATATATATATATATATATATATATATATCATTTATCTACCATAATCACAATGCAAGTATTGTCCTATGTCAAAAACATAAATCAACATTAAAATATTTCTCACCAGTATTAGTGTCACCAATCATGGTCTCTCCATCTGCGCACCCATTAAGCACTTCTTATGTAGGTTGTCACCACAATAGATTAAACCTAGGAGTAACCACTCAATCATTCCATCATCCTCTCCTTAGGGGTGACTCTATGGACCAACTATTATTTGGAGTGACTTCTAAATCCCCCTATATTTTAGCTTTTGCCTACATCTCCTCATGTTGATGGTGCTTCCATATCTAATATAGATGTGGTGGTCATTGATCCCTCTACTATGGTTCCTATTGTGTGTATACATCCACATCCATCACCTCTCCCCTATTGGATATATTATCTTCTATTTTCATTATTGACTATACATGATCTAACATGTTAAGTCTTGATCATCAGTATCTCCATAGGTATCCCTCTACCTTCCCTCCCTCTTATCTCTCTAGCATGTCATGCCCAATAAGCAGGTACTACTAGAGGGGCCTCTAAATTATGGAGTCTAAAATATCTAAGTAAGCATGTAATTAGATGCATCTCTACACATGATTTTAGAGTCCTGTGATCTACACCCACGTCAACCCTATCATAATGGTTGCCCAACTAGTCGATATAACCACTATGTGTGTATAGGGATGCCGCATGATGTCCCCTCATGTCATTGTTTGTAATGCTAGCACATGGGGTATGACCCATTATATATGGTCACGTCTCCACCTTAAGACCCAAGGCAACCTATTGTCAACCACATGGGGTAACCCATGTCGCTAATACATGTGAAACCTCTCATATATCCATGTACTTAATAAAACCATGAGACCCGTGATATTCTACCCTCTAGATAACATTCCATGCATATCATGAATGAGTTATACCTAGATGATAGCCCCAAAGTCATATATTACTCCCTGATATAATATATACTAACACAAGACTACCACATATAATGGTACCTTATCATCTACCTTGTAACACATCACTCATGATGTCACAAATCCTATCACTACCTTCCAAATGTTCAAAATAGAGGTGATGTAAACATCAAATAGGTTCTCCCTTAACCCAAGATAAATCCTATCTAATCATGTATCCCACTTGGTTAATACTCATCTCTCATCCAAATACTTTGATGTATCAGTGATCATTAGTGTCCCACCTATAGGAATTCGAAGTAACACATAGACATCCTCCAAAGCGATAGCCACCTCAATGGTGTCCCCATCCACCTCCCATCATAAAGTGTTGGTAAACCATTCCCTTGACCCTAGGAACATGGCAATGAGATCAACACTCAAAGGGATCTGCCTCATCTCCATAACGCCATTGAAGCCCAAGGTGACTAGTCGAGATCTATCCACATCACTCAAATGATCTATAAAATTTGGTATCATTAATGCTTCTATCAGGCAATAATATCACTAATGTATATAAAAAATATCTAAAAATAAATTATGTATCAACTCTTCATGTCATAAATACTTAAAATACATTCTTAAGAATTTTCAAGTTAACT
Source organism: Torreya grandis (assembly GCA_037957365.1). Lineage (NCBI taxonomy): Eukaryota > Viridiplantae > Streptophyta > Pinopsida > Cupressales > Taxaceae > Torreya > Torreya grandis. The sequence goes on from JARHVA010002683.1 coordinate 1,905,023, forward strand.
CCATTAATTTGTTTGATTTAGTTTCTAATATTTTCTAATTTTCCTACATAATCAGCCCATTTGATACTAAATCAGCCCTGTACCCATCTTACTAAACATAATTACCCCATTTGATACTAAATCAACCTTTTTGATACTATATTGGCCCTTTTTTCAAATCTATCATAATATATCGGTCCTATGGTACACAGTCAACATTCTTGTACAAAATATATCATCCCTCTTTTACCAACTGTATTGGCACTCAGATATGTAATCAACCTTTTTTTCCTTGTAGACTATGTTAACTTATTACAATGTAATCTGCCACCTTTAACAATATTATGTCAGTCAACTTCTATGTAGTTAGCCTTTTGTCTTCTGCTCACCTTAAAATCTAAGCTGACTAGGTTGAATCTGTTCTTTTATTACGATGACTTTTGACCACTTACCATAAATTTCTTAGGTATTTATTGGTTTGACTTGTTCCTACATAGTACCCCATTCTACACCTAGTCTACCTAAAACTTTCTTATCGTTAGTTTTAGTGTCTAGATTTTGCATACTAGTTAATTTTCTATATCTATCTCAATTTCAAATAAATTACTAAAAAAAATCAAATTAAATATTACTTCCATGTGCTACACTCTCTATGACTACCAAGTGTCCTCTCCATCTTAGTTGTCATCTCCTCACCATGATGGCACTGTAGTTTCAAATTGGGTCTCTCAAAGCTCTATTTTTTCGTAATATTAAAAATAACAAATGATTTATTTTTCACCCTATTTATATTTACTATTAAAAATTATTCACCTATCAAATATTTAACACCAAATTATTTTTGTTGATCATATATTTGATTCTGCTAGCTCTTTTTTCAAAGCATAAGATGTTCTAAAATTTTGATATTGTAGATAATATTTTCACATACTACATGTATATTTTACAAAAAAAATATTTTTCTCTCTTTTTCACTAATTTTTCTAGGTTCTCCTAATGTTCCTTACATTGAACACCTTCACATTTTATTACACTTCATTCTTGATTTATAACAATAAGTAAAGTAAAGGTATGTATTTTAATTATGTCCTTTCATTTATATTACTTTCTTCTTACTGTAATTTATTTATCTTTAGCATTATGTATTGCTATGTTATTTTCCTAAAACACCATCCCCTATTACACCTATATGACACATGATGAGCTTTGAGTGGGGCTTATGTATACGTAGAATATTCTCAAAGTTAATCAATTATTGATGCTTTATCTCTTATATGAACACATTGAGTCTAAATCTCTCTGAGTGTATGCCTTAAAGGGTGCACCAAGAAATGGGAGGGCAGACAATTGGTGCTTCACAATATTATTGTCCCCTATACCACAACTTTTTATCTAACCAACTTTCTCCTAAACATTTCTCTAAACATTTAATCCTCTCTTACACATTGCTTCAAGTCTTTAATGCCTTCATTATCCCCTTATTAAGCCTAAAACCCTTTTAATAATTTACATTACACTATTAGCCCCATCGACCTTGTACTCAAATTGATAAAACACATTTAGGGTCTAGGTTAGCCATTAGCTGACCCAGATAAAGACCTAATTTGTTTTTTTCAATAAAGATACATAGTCTATTGGGTCAAATGTATCAACTAAACTTTTTAGAAAGGTTTATAGTTAGATTCAACTATATATGCAAATCCATTTCTACCATTTAGAATTAAGATAAGAAGAATATTATTATATTCGACATCTTCTTATCCATCATTCTACTTGAGGATCATACCTTAAGGTTTTAATACTTTTTTGGAGATACATATCTTGTCTTGTGGAGAAGTCTTTTGGATAGATAGATAAGTTGTTTATCCTAGAGCCAACTTATCCTTTTTATATTTATGCACCACAATAACCTTTTGTGAAGCACTTTATCCAAGAGAGAGATTGAGACTTAGTACGTTAATATTCAAAGGTAAGTATTCCTAGCTTTGGTCCTCCTTTGTAAGAATAGATATATTTTCATTTGCACTTCTCTCCCATGCATTAGGATTTACAATATATTGAAGTGAGTACAAATTTTATATGCATATTTACTTTTTATGTATATTATCCTCACTTTGTGCCATAAGATTTGGTGAAACTAGATTAGATTTTACTTTCCTTGTCATTTAATCTTTTGAAATGAAAATATAGGACCTAACTAGGGTTATTGCTTAGTGTTGTTTGACTAGAGGCTTTGAAACCCTTTCTAGTGATATTATTGTGGTAAGAGATACCTTGGTTAGGTCTAGTAAATCCATCTTGGTCATGACCCTGAATATCTAATGTATTAACAATTGAAGTATAAGTAGGATTTATATTCTTTGATCTAGGATTGATTAATAGATTAGGTACATCTCCCTTTATATACATAAGGTATTGAAGAAGGTTTGTTATAATGAAAGGGATTATTTTTCACCTTCATGTAGCTACATTGATACATACATTTTTCATATTATAAAATGACATTATGATATATTAGAAGATCATTTATTAAGTATATAATCATTATTGGATTTAATTTTGTATACTACATGCCTTTTTAGAATACTACTTATTAAGGGGAGACAACATGTAATATAAACTAAGATACCTTCTAAAAATAAATGCTCATATACTAAAACAATACTTTTGTTGAAAATTGGAAAGTGAGTAATTGAAATTTTTAAATTTAAATCCTACAAAAGGGAACATTTTATGTATGGAGATTATTAAATTCTTATGAATTCCAAAGTCAAAATAAAATGATTTCAATATTAGATATCAAATCAAAGGGAAAAATATAAAGATGTCAATGCAAATTATTAAATTTTAGGTCAAAATAATGTTATTTTAGTGTCATATATTAGATCCAAGGTTGAGAGTAAGTTATTTAGTGTTTGATGCTCAGGGATTCATCTAAACCCTATGAAATTTTTTTCAATAAAAATTTGACTAAAATAATATCACCAATATGTTTTATCAAAATTTTAATTAACAAGTGAATTAATTACAAGTCAAATATATTTAATGGAATATAACTAAATTATTTAAATTAACTTATAACAAGCAAATCGGAAGCAAAATACTAAATTCAACAAAATGAAATCAAATGAAATAATACTAACTATGGACACAATGGAAAACTTAGATATTTGTTTATACGATATGACTATGTGAATTTAGAAAACAAATAAAAATATCAATAAAGAACTAACACTAAAAGTCCATAGAAAATTATACTGGAGCTAATAAAGGACAAAATTATCCATCTTTGGATAGGATCAACTATCACTATAATATTGAGTCAATCGATATTATACTCTACTAAAAATAGGAAACTCAGGTCATGGTCATTTATAATAGATTAAATTAAGTATGTATGTGGATATTTCACATTTCAATGTGTATATAAGACTTGAAATTGAATTCTTCAAGTTTGAAACACTAACAAAGCTTATAATGCCTAAAAAACTAAAAATACAAAAATGGGGGAATGTAATAGGTTGAGTTGACCTCACTCACCCCTAAAATAACTGAAAACTACCTACATATCAAATACTCTAAAGAGAATCATCAATCTTTTGACTATATTATGAATGTATCAAGTGATGACTTGAATACATGATCATGATTTTTCTTTATCTTGGATAAAAAATGATTTAGACTTGGTTGAGGGCTATTTTAAGTGATTAGAATTAAAATTGGGAAGAATAGGGAAATTTTTTCTCAATGTGTATTAGTTTAAGTGTCCCTTTGTATCAATATTTCCAAGTTTTAGAATAAATGACTTGAGTGTACCTTTATATATACCTATATGGGGAAAACTTCATGTCATTTATCCTAAAAATATTGAACACATTGTAATATATGGTAAAATTTTGAAAACTTAGCCATAAAATGTATAATGAAAATAATGTCCCATAGGGGATATGAATGTTTTCCATTGTTGTCCACTTTTGGATTTTTTTGTCTTTATTGCAAATGTGTGACTTTTAAGTCCATAATTTTTGTACATATGCTTATATGTTTTTAAAATATTTATAAAGTTTATATACACATCATTTATTAATTTAGATTATAAATAGGTATGTATAGGTGTTTAGGATAAATTGAGGTAAAAACAATAGGTCCAGATTAAGTGCTTAAGTTAATTAAAGGGGAATATGGATAAAACTGACATAATCAAGTATTCATGACTAAATTAGAGTGATTACATAAATAGAGATATAAATATTAAATGAATATAATTTCAATCTTATGTTTCAAAAACTCCCCCTAAATCTTGACTTCCCATATGAATGTCAGCCAAACTTTCTCTAATATGCTCAAAAATATCTCGAGTCTTTGTGAACATATATGTAACTTAGTCTTTTGATTTGAAAATTAATATGTATGTTCCACCACTATTGATGAGTTATTTTATAAAAAAGATATGTTTTATAAATATGCTTGCTAATTTCATGAAAAAACATTATTTTTTTATAACGTTATGTTTGAATTATTATCACAAAGGATATTTTTTACTCCTTTTTGATATTGATTCAAATATATAAATATTATTCACATATATATTTCTTGACAAGATACTAACGTAACAACTATATAATCAACTTATATTTTTGAAATTGTTACAATGAATTTTTTTTGGAATCCCATGACATTGCTCCTAATCTAAATTGAGAAACATATCTTGAAGTGTTGTTTTTATCATCAATGATTCCTTCAAAATCATTGTTTGTGTAACCAGTTTTAATGAATTTAATTGATCACATATAAAAAATAATATTTTCTTGATCCATTTATGTATCTTGAATTTATTTTACTTGAATTCCAATGTGATTCTTTTGAATTTTCCATAAACCTTAAAATTATAGTCACTATCTACATTATGTTAGATCATAAAATACATCAATTTCCAACTAGTATTTTATATAATGTTAGATCAACATTATTTTATTATCCTCCATACTAACTTTCAAAC
>JARHVA010002683.1:1917500-2035000 GCA_037957365.1 Torreya grandis
TCATGATTAGTGGATATCTTTATCAACCACCCCTAAATTATAATCAATTGGGTTTATGAGAGCATCTTTCCATACTAGAAAGATAATATAATAAGAGATGTCAAGGATATAAGATCCTCATGTTGGTTATATATAGTGCCATTTAGAACATTTCCCCAAGTAGTTTGGATTTGAAATTCACTAATCTGGTGGTCTTATTTTATCAAGAGATGGTTGATTAGTGGGTTATATAGGGAGTGTATTTCCCAATGGCTGTTAAAGAGTTTCAGGTTAGAGATAGGTAAGTCCATGTATAGGTTCACCCCATATATAGGATTCCACATTAGTTTGGTATTCTTGTTGAAGATAACCTCATGTTACCTCTAATAGTATATGGGGACATAAAATAGGCTAGGGATTAAATACTTAGGAGTTTGGTTTGACATACATTAACACAAGGCATGCTTATTATAAGGGTGGACAGGATGGGAAGGGCATATAGAGGACCACAAAAAAATTCAATAGGGGGATGTGGATGTCAAATAATTGTGTCCATTATATTGGAACTCCAAATACCAAGAAAAAAATAGAAAATTACAGAACCATTATTTATCTCAGCCAACGATGTAATCTTTTAAAGAGAAACACCTTTTTGCCTACTTCTTAGACAATATTGTTTCTCTTGACATTGATTAACAACTACCTATCCTCAACTAAAGGAATCCCCCAATCATAATTTTTAATCATCATGGATCTTAAAAATTCATAGTTGTGATTGGTAAATTATTATGATTGTGTCATGTTTACATCACAAACAAATTCAAAACGTGGGACACATATCTTTTTTAATACACTCCAAAAATTGTCAATACTGGTATCACTGAGTAATTTTATGGAGGCTAACATTTTACTTAGAGATATTTGATAATCAAACATCAAAATATCATTATTTTTAGGTGTAGACTTAGGTTCCTCTATATTTAATTCAATTCATTCAATAGTATTGTAAGGAGGATAAGGGAGAAAACATGTATCAAAGTAATCAATGTAAATATCACAATCTATAGCATTGACCTTGGAATTAAACACAATAGGACCTTCCTTCCCAACTCCTATATTCCCATTTTTATCATTTCTTTTATCACAAGTAGTTATCCTTCTTCTATCATTATTTTTATTGTGGAAAGTGTTATCATAGGATTGAACATGTCTTAATTATGTAGCTTGTTATGCAATTGCCTAATGATACAATGGAAAAACCTTTAAATTCATAGAACTTTGGAAAATTGGCGTTAGTCTCGTAAGAAAACTAGCTTCCTTTCACTAAATTTGATGTAGACTAATAAAGTAGAAGCTTTATAGAAATATAACTCTTTAGTGATTTTGAATCCTAAACTAGGGTTTTGATGACGAAAAGGGTTGAAGAATTGAAATTAAAAAAATGGAAATATGGTGATTGGACCAAATATTTTATAGTGGATTTTAATGATTTCTTGATAAACATAGTAGATTAGATAATATGTTGAATTTATTTAACCACATACTCATACAAATAGAAGTTATAGGTAGTATTTTAGCTAGTTAAGCACAGTCTAATATAAATATTATACCTAGTTGGTATAATCTATACTTGTTTGCTTATTTATTATGTAATAAATGATATTGTGGGGATTCATTGATATATTTGATGCACTAAATGTATGCACTTGATTATTCATGTGCTTTCTATGTTTTTTTATTACTAGTAAGAAGTTGTGTGTGTGTGTGTGTGTGTGTGTGTGTGTGTGTGTGTGTGTGTGTGTGTGTCTGTGTGTGTGAACCAAATATCACATTGTTGGTATTAATTAAGTATTGAGATAGACTTAAATAGATTAATAGCATCACAATGCCATATGAAGGTAATTTGATGAAGTGGTGTGTATAGAATCAACTAATCCTAGAGATCAATAAGTATTAAAAAACTTGGGCTAATTAATGTTAGTAAGACATTGTCATTTCATGTGTATGATTTACATGTTTATGTGATATATTGTTAGAATAAGTTTCTTTATAGTACACCACATATTTTTTAGAAATCATACAACACAAATGTATTAGCTTGTCTCTTTGAATTCCTATAACATCACTATATACTCATCTATGAAGGGAGGGTCATTATCTCATGCTAAATTATGAAAGGGATTGATGGTCTATGGTTAGTGTGGAAAATCATTTGAATGATGCTATCTATACCCACAATAGTACTTCATTAGAGATGACACTTGAGATTACCAGAGATACTCGAGTTTGGAAACTCATTATCCTATAGCGTTATATCTTTTATCTTGTACATTGTATTGTAATTATTATTATTGGGATATTATCCTTGATGATATGTAATTATTTAATTATCTATACTTTGGTAGTAGTGGGTGTATCAATGTATTATCCATGACTAGACATTTAGTATTAATTTCCATAGTTATTTTTGTTGTGTTTCATATGTTGATAGTGATCAGTGAATGTTAGATGTCACATGCTTATTTATATTTAACATACTTAGATTGTTAAATCAGGATCATGAATTGGATACTCGTGGTAAAGTATAATAAAAGAGTATGTTGATTAAATTTAAAAAAATATATATATCACATTTTTGTATGCCAAACATAGTGGAGTTGTTACATGTGGTATTAGTGTTGTGTCTTAAAATATAGGGTGTATTGATTCTGCTAGCATTTTCATATGATTGTGTTACCAAAAAAGAGAATGGTGAAATTTATAAGTTTTGGAGAGGATCTTTTAAATACAATGACATTAACCCTCTATGTGATTTTTACTAATTTTACATGGAGTAAGAAACAAAGTTAGATCAGATCCACATAGCCATGAATGAAACTAGGGATTGAAGGCTTAGAATAAGAAGTTCATGGTCATAAAGAGGAATAAGACAAGAATGAAAATGAAGAACATTAATTTAATCAATAAAAACCCTCAAGATGTGAGAGTATAGGTAGTATTATACTAGTTAACTAAATTATATTTTAGACTTGTAGTGCCTTAGTGCAGAATCATACTACACCATGATTAGAGTTATGAGATTTAATATATCCTCATGTATGCTTTGATGACTATTATAGGTAATTGTTAATTCCATTAAATATTAAGGGGTACATTAAGTATATTCCTTTTGGATGAACCATACCCTCTCAGAGTTATAAGGGCTGGTTTATCAAGTTTATTGATGGTGACGGTTATATACAATGTTTGGGTAGGTGAGTGTATAGTATAGTTCATGAGTCATGAAGAAGAGATTATTAACCTAGTTTTGATCACTTAGATTGAACACCTAGATATGACTACATCTTTACTTGACAATCAATTCACCTTCACTAGTTATGTTTAGTATAGTGAGTGTTCATAAATCATGGGATGATTCCCAATTAATAATATGTGTATTTAAGATAGATTTTTGCATCTTATTAGAGGAAATCCTAACATATTATTTATGGATTGGCACCACCTAGTGCAGTTGTAATTCTTGTGTGTTAGGAATATTACTCATGGAATGGTATCCCATATTTTTATGTCAATTGGGAATATTTTAAATCTCACATAGTTATCTTAGAGGTGAGTTGTTATTTTTTCCCCCTTTAGTGAAATCTCTTCAACTTACTAGGATAATCTTACTTACAAGTATCAAAACATGAAATCATTTTATAAAACTAATTCTCTCTCCATGTATGGTTTATTAAAATCATATAATACCTGAAATAACTCATTAATAGGTCTCAAAATACCATTAATAATTCATTTTACACCAAAAGCTCCATTTTTGCCTTATTCTTTCTAACCCTAAAATCATGCAAACCTTCTTGTGTAGAGATGTTTATGGATGGTGATAACAAACCAAAGGCATATTTGAGGATTATATATGGATTTATAGCTCCATGAAAAGTTTCATGTCTTGAGAGTGAGTGAAAGTATTTTTTTCTATGTTATTTATCTCTCATAGCTAGGTCTCAATTGTCAATTAGGCCTCCCTGCCTATAGACTTAATTTTTGTTCAATAATCTTGATAAACATATGAAACCCATAATAAATATGTGATTCAATTTTATAACCCCATGAATATCATCCATTTAAATTTTTAACTTTTGATACCTTGCACAAACCTCTCAGGTAGCTTAAAATGGTCCTTTTTGGCCTATTTGATACAATTTCATGCTTGCAAGTGCCAACCAATGGAATATAGTGATGTTGAGGAGAGTTTTATACATTAATTAGGGAATTTAACATGTCACCAAATTAATATTGAGGTATTATAAGTTTTTTCTCTCTCATCAGGTCAGATTTGGTTATCCAACCCTCTCTATCTCTTCAAACTTGCTATAGTCTTCATCAACTCATACTAGGGTTCTTGAGAAAGTCAATGATGCTAACCCTAGATAAATATTATTCGATAATTTATGATTTGTTTTAGGGTATATTACTTGATTAAATGTTTTTTGGGACTAATAACACATCCAAAAAGTCCTTATGGTCTCAACTCAACTCCAACTGGCAATTTTATGATGACTACCATTGTAGGTGTGTGTATCTAGTTATATGCTTGTTAGTTAGAAACAAAGTTTGTCACATTTACTTCAATTCATGTGAACCTGAAGGCCTTAGATATTTTTCATATCTACCTACAATCATATTCAAAGATTTACCTTTCCCTTAGTCTATAATGTATTTATGGATATCATTGCATCATCATCATTTTTTTTGGAATTGTCTCACAGTGTAAGTTTTGGATGGATTAATTTTTCATCTTGGGAGGATGCCTCTTCATGAAATGAAAATGGTGTGGTTTTGAGTAGTGACATATTGAAATGAAAATAAGTGTAAAAAAGTTACCTTACTTTCCCTTTTGATGTTGTGTAGTAAGCTGAGACTATATGTAACTTGCAAACAAAAGATGAGAATCATGTTCATTTTTAAAAAAATGTATAAAATATTCTAACTAATCAAAACATGGAAAATAATATTTACCATGGATGAATGGGTGAATGTCATACCTTAATATATCCTGTTAGGGGATTGAATCTATTAGTGAGTGATGTGGATCTGCAACATCAAAATTAGAAACAAACATTTTACAAAAAGCTAAAATCATTAAGGTATGTTAGTTTTGAGTGTAAAATGTGTTAGTTGGAAATAATAACATACATACACATGAAATATTAATTTAAAAAGGTAAACTACCAAAAATAGAAATGTTTCATAACACAACTAGTTAAAGGCAATATATATTCAAAAAAATTCTTAAAATAGGTTTTTTTATGCAAATTGGTTTTTGAGATTCTATAATAATGTGGAGTTGTTATATTTTATATGTATCTATGTATGTATGGGGTCTAACTCTTAAGCAAGTAAAGTTTAATTTATAATTTCCATGTTTTATTATGGTAGATGGATTTTTTTTAATTAGAACTTTTAAAATTAATTTATTTTTAATATATAAAAATTATATAAATTTTAGTGGTTTGTTTGATAATATTTTGTTCTTAAATTTTTTCTATGATGTTATGAAAACCACAAAGTGAATCAAAATATTAACACTAATAATAGTATAAAAAATCAATAAGAATTGTTGTAAGTCTTCGATCTTTGAATGTACAAAGCATACCATAAAATCACATTTGTATATAAATTTGTTAAAAGAGCTAAAAGAATGGTGAATATTTTTTATTGTTTTTCTTTAAATACACGAGATAAAAGTATTACAAAAATATTATCCTTTTTGTAAGATATATGGAGATAATTTTAAATAAGGAAGTTTTTTATTCCTACAAGATCAAAGGATGGTGATAAATTCTTCTTACTTATCATGAAAGACACAAGATAGAAATATTACAAACAATTGATCTTTTTATGAAGACAGATGGAGACAATTCTAAATAAGGATATTTTATATTACTACATAAACACAATAATATTCAATGTGTCCATATTAATTTGAAATTCACACTTTGCTTTCGTTAAAAGTAAAGTAGGATATTGATTCCATACACATTTTTTAGGGTTAAGGGTTGGAGTAGCTAAACAGTTGAAAATGAAGAGTTATATGAAAGAGGTTTTTTTAAAAATTACGTGTTAAAACCATTGGGTTGAATAGAAATGTATTTTTTGGAGAAGTGTAACTCGATAAATGGGTAATGATACAGGAAGTAAAGAACAACAACAAAACATGGATTTTTATTTATAGGTGATTTTGCCTAATAATTAGTTTGTTTAGGTGATTACGATTGTTGGTATTTTATTCATCTAATTGAAGTGTTAATTTTATTAGAATACTTAGAGGTCAATTAATCATAGGGATGCACACACAGTGTGTGATATAAGTGAATGGATATACCGAGTTATTAAAATAATTTATCATAGTTTGTCATACATTGTCATAACACAATTATTTGTAGGGGATTTATCAAGAAACACAACCTTCCAATACGAGATCATTCATTTTTTGGGGAATAAGACAAGGATAAAAAATATGTAAATGTATTAAAAAAACCAACATATTATTATTAAATATATTTTCATTCAATTATAGTGCCTAATGTTTAATGATTGATATGTTATTATTTTTATAGATAATTATTTTATTGTTATTTTCAATCAAATAATTTATTTCAAAAAGGTAATTTGAAGATTCCTATTTGTTTTTAAATATTATTTAGTCTTCATAAGTTAATAAGTAAATATTTTTTCTATATTTTTATGTTTTATACTTTTCATATTTTAATAAGAAAATGTTTTTTTTTTTTTAAAATATTTTATGATCTTCTATTTTTATGTTAAGAAAATGGAGTTATTTTGACTAGTTTTTTAAATTTTATTATAACATTAATTAATTATTAAAATAATATAGATAAATATTAAAATAATTTTAATTTCTCATAATTTATTTATAATATAGATAATGACAAATATAAAATATCTAATTACTAGGTAAGGAAATAGTTTGATTTTTTTTTTTTGATTTTATGATCTTATATTTACTTGTAAACAAGATGGAATTATTTTTAAGAATAAATTTTTCATTTTTTATCATTATTTATTAGTAATTAAAGAACACAAAGTAATTATATATATTTGTAGCAATAGTCGAAAAAAATTAGTAGTTATAAGTATGTCCTAGAGTGTATATATATCAAAATAAATAAATAATAGCATGAAAACATATTTGTCTCTCAAATTATTGAGATAAAAATATAGTGATGGAATTTAATAATGAAACCAAAAACTAACGAGACAAATAAAAATACCAATAGGCCATGATTCTGGAAAATAAATTGTATTGATTCGTATTGAATGACCTAAAATAACTACAAAAGTAAACCATGACTAAATAAGCCTCAACATAGAAATTAGAGTTTACATGCAAAATTAGAAAAAAACTAAAATCTAAAAAAGGTCTATTTTTAGTAGTCGTTATTTATAGTAAGTCTTACATACAAGCACACATGGGTCTACAAATTTTCTTAAATATCCTAAATTTTAAAATTATCCCATAAAGTGAAATTCAATTTATGTTGACATCCATTTCAAAAAAAAAATTCTTGAAAAAATCATTAAATGTTTATGTTGGACCTTTAAATGGTCATGTTTGTCTTACTAAAAATATTGAAATAAAAACTAAAGGGATAGAACACCTTAGGGTAAAATTTAGCTTTTTTATATGGTTGTTTTGGCATGTGGAAGAGCTCAAATAGAGTTACGGATCAAATTTTATGGCCTCGAAAATGTTGGCCTATTTTCTTACATCATTCTCCTCTGGTTGAAAGCAACTCAACTCGTATTAGTTCACCTGATTGTAATGCTACCATTTATCTTTACCAATATTCTTCAACTCTCATTCTATAATCCAAGTGTTGTCTTATTGCTGCAATCCTTCTCACTGCAACAAATACCTACTATAATTCCCTTGTCTTGTGCTCACTATCTTCATATTTAAAACTTGTACTATTTATTCTTTCTGAATCTTTGGAACCTGCTTGTCTCAATTTACTTCATCTTCTTCATCTTCATCATATTCTCCATGGAATTTATATAAATTTGAAACATTAAATAATGAATATATATCAAAATTGTGTGGTAAACTCACTTCATATGCATTATCATTGTCTTTTTTCACAATTTTGCATGTCCTAATATATTTCTTCTAAAACTTATTATATGTGCATTTAGGAAATATTTCTTTCCTCAGGTAAACCATTAGTAACTCTCATTATTCAAATACCTTGGATCTTCTTCTAACATCTATTTCTGCTTTATATTTCTTATTACTTTCATATATCTTCCTTCTTTCTCCTTACAACTATTGTATATGCTATGTAAATGCTTTTACATCATCACTAATTCCATCTGTAATTGGTAATTGTACCAAATCCATAAAACCCATAGGATTTATCCCACAAAAAAATTAAAAAGGTGACTTTCCTACTGATCTATTCACTAAACTATTTTATACAAACTTAGCTTATGCTAAAGTCAAGTCCCATTGCATTGGCTTATCTCTCATTATGCATCTCAATAAATTTCTCAAACTCCTATTCAAAACTTTTGTCTGTCCATCTGTTTATGGGTGATATGCACTACTTAATTGTAGATTATTACCAATCTTCTTTCACAAAGTCCTCTAAAAATGACTTAGAAATTTCATGTCCCTATATGAAATAATAGTTTTTGGAACACCATGCAATCTCATAATATCTATAAAAAATAATAATACAACTCTAGTGGCATCATTGGTTTTATCACACACAACGAAATGAACAATTTTAGGAAATCTATCTACAGTAAAAATTAAATCATTGCCTCTCTTTATGTTTGTCAGTCCCAACACAAAATCTATCCATAGCCCTCTTGGAACCAGTAATAGAATGCAAATTCTACTATTTTTTGCATGTCCTTTAGCCACCTAACATATTCTAAACCTTGAAACCTATATTGTCACATCTCTCTTTATCTTTAGCCAAAAATACTTTTCCTCCACCAAAGCCATTGTCTTCATCTTACCAAAATGTCCATCCAAACCATCAATATGCAATTCTCTTATTATATTGTCTCATAGAGACCCAAATTAAATGTATAATTATTTCCCTTTCAAGAGATAACCTTCTTTCATTAGATACTCATCATGAATAACATATATCTCACCTATTAATGTATTTTTTCACTTTTAAACTACCATGCTAAAGGATGGATCAATATCATATAATTATTTAATAGTTTCAAATCCAACTACTTCACTAACCATAGTGGTTAATAATGCTAAACTCCTCAGTGCATCAGCTACTTGATTATATTTTCTTGATTTATGATTCAACAAATAAGTATATCCCTACAAGAAATAAACCCACTTTGCATACCTACTATTCAACTTATATTAGGTATTTACATACATCAAAGCCTCATGATATGTAAATAGTATAAAATCCTTAGGCACCAAGTAATGCATCTAATATCTTAATGCTTCTACAATTACATAAAGTTCAACAACATAAGTAGAATATTTTCTTATTAACTCATTCAATTTCTCACTAAAATTTGATATTGGCTTTCCTTATTGACATAGTAGAACACCTATTCCCACAATTGAAGCATCACAATCAACCTCAAATACTTTGTTAAAATCTGGCAATGCTAAAATTGGTCTTTCTATAATCTTCAAAAATTAAAACATTTTGGTGGCTAGTCTAGTCCATCCATATTCCTTCCCTGTCATGCAATCACTTATTGGTGAAACAATACTACTAACATTGTTAATAATTTTTTTATAAAAAGTTGCTAAACCATGGAAACTTCTTACCTCTATAATGATTTTTGGAATAGGCCACTCAACAATTGTCTTTATCTTTTCTTCATCTATTTTCACACAATCTACTGAAACTAAAAATCTAAAAAATACCAAATTATTCTATATAAACCTACACTTCTTTAAATTTACATACAAAATCTCCTTTTTTAATAAATCCATTACCATTCTAAAATGTTGTAAGTATTCTTCTATAGTCTTACTGAGTATCCAAATATCGTCAAAATAAATAACCATAAACTTACCAATATATTCATGTAGCACTATATTCATCAGCCTCATTAATGTACTAGGTACATTAAATAATCCAAATGGCATCATCATCCACTCATATAAACCATCACTAGTCTTGAATGTAGTTTTCCTTTCCACTCATTTCCTTCATGAATTTCAATCTAATAATAACCACTCCTTAGATCATTTTTGGTAAAATATTTCTCTCCTTCAAGCACTTCCATCGTATCATCTAAATGATGTATAAGAATCCTATACTTTATTATAATTTTATTAATTAATCTACTATCCACACATATTCTCTATCCTCTATCTTTATTTAGAGTTAGCAACCCCAGTGTTGTACATGGACTCATACTCTCCCTTATCACCTTCTTTCTTAATAATTTAGTAACATATTTATTTAATTTTACATGATTTATTGGACTCATCCTATAAGAATATTGATTTCATAGAGTTGATCCTAGAATAAAATAAATATGATGATGAATATCTCTCATTGATGGTAAACAATCTAGTAATTCATTAGGCATAACATATACAAATTATTTTAACACTCTTGTTTATTTGTTGGTATTGGCACCATTTATGTTTCTTCATTTTTTGTTAGTAATACATAAAATTAACATGTTACCTTCATATCTTGGATAAATTATTTAGTAGAGAGCATGATTTCTATCTTCTCTTCCTCTTTAAGAGTTAACAAAACTACCTTTATACAACCTTTTCAAAAATATGTGTTCTTTCCTCCATCAATAATTACTTTCCTATCAAATTTCCGTAGTCTTCCCAATAATACATGACTTGCATCCATTAGAATAACATCACACCATATTTCATCATTATAACTCTTTCCTATATAAAACATGATTAAGCACCTTTTATCTACTATAAATTCATTCCATTTCTTAAATCATGAAATACGTTAAGGATTGGGATTATTTTCACATTGCATATTTAGTTTCTCAATCATTTCTTTAGAAACTATATTTTCACAACTACCACCATCTATAATTACTTTGCATACCTTTCCACCTAAAATACATCTTGTTCATAAAATATTTGATTATAGCCATGCATCACCACTTTATTTATTCTAAACTTGATCCTTTCTTGGAACAATAATAGTTATTTTCATCATGAGATTGTCTCTAATATCTGCTAGTGTGGCTTTAGTATTCTACTCCTTTATTTCAGCCTCAACTAGATTTACTCTTGGGTGATATTTTTGACTCACTTTTTGATCTTGATAGTGTGGAAACTCAAAAATGTTTTTCCTTTCTTCTCCACATCTATAATAGACATAAGATCTACATCAATCTAAAACCATCATCTACTACCACCATAACTTTGTTATCTTTGAAATCTTTTTCATCTTTATTGGTATTGAAATTCTTGCATATTATCATCTTGCCATTCTATAACATGCAATGATTCACCTTTATTGGAATTAAAACCACCTTTGGTGGTATTAAACCCACCTCATCTTCTTAGTAGAGGGAATCCACCTATTTTTAGACTAGGAGATGTCCTCAAATTTTATTTATTATGTTTTTTTGTCTTCAGAGCTAATTGATAAGCCTCCTCCATGTTAAGTATTCTATGCATGCTTAATTCATCTTGTATAGAAATTATCAAACCATTTACATATTTTTTAGCCATCTGATCTTTTATTTCATCATGATCCACTCATATGGAAAGCTTATAAACTTCATCTATATACTCTTATATACTATTGTTTCTTTTCAATTTTTACTTTAGATCTAGAAAACAAAAAAAGATAAACTCGATATGGGTATGGTTGAAAAACCCATTTGTTTGTACATGTGTTGAATCAGAAGATTATGAAAAGCTCCTATTTTGCTTTGGAGGAAGACATATAGATAGTTTGTTAGATGGATAGTTGGATGGATTACCTAGTGATAGCTAGATCCTAAATGTGAGAGATTCCTTAAGGGATATCAATCCACATGTTTTAATTAATTAAGTTTATAAAACTAAAAATAAGGTACTTACATCAATAATAAAAAAATACTAATATTAAATACAAGAATGTTTTTTTAGAAAATAGACTAGAAATGATTAAATATGTGACAAAATAATTAATACTAGTGTTAAAAGGTTGTGGTCTACTTCAAAAAATTTGAAAGGGTTTGTGAGTACTTAGAAACATATGAAAATAGGTTTGATTGAGAGTAAGTGGGTGAAAACAACTTGTTAGTTTTTAATGTCGTAGTGACCATCGATAGTTAGGGTGACAATCGATGGTTAAGCTAATCATAGATGGTTGGGCAAACCATCAGTAATTGAGTCAATTGTTAGTGGTTACTATGTAAATTTTATCTTATATCATCAAGTTTTTCATCCTGTAGCAAAAAATGAAAATGTATTTCTATTCTAAAGGAATGAATCTGTAAAAAAAATTGGTTGAAAGAATTTTTTTATTGCAATACGAGCCTTTTTATTTTTATTTTTTAATGGATATCAATCATCTAGTGGCTTAGTTTTCTTATAAAACATCTGTCACCAATGCCTCAAGGTTTTTATTGCTATATTTTTTGATTTTTTTTTTTAGATTTTCTAGTCCAAACTCAATTAGAATTGCAAGAATGCAAGAGGTAAGATTTTATTCAACCTGAACCAAGTCATTATGAATAACTTATTCCTAGATGTATAATTATTTATTAGTCTTGAAAAATATTAGAGAAGGGTTGATAGAAATACCCTTCAACTAAAACAATGGGTTAATTTGTTTCATGAAGAAGAGATGGATATTGTTCCTTCAAAAGTTGGTGAGTGAGAGTTTCCTTACAAAATAGTTTGTTATATAGCTTGATCTTGTGGTTATTAATAAATAGTTGGAAACTAATAGAGTCAATGGTTATGAGATTTATAATGCCATTGTCAAAAACATTTTTTATTCCATAAGTCCCAAGCCATCTAGACTATATCTTTTCTTTATGATCCTTAGATTTAAAGCAAAAAAGGAGTGCATAGTCACTAGATTATAAATTATTAGTCTTGATGTTTCCATCATGCCACCCACATGTTGTCTATGCACTATTTCATTGTGATTAAGTTCTTTCTTTGTTAGATCATCAAGTGTATTCAATTGTATGATCTTATCTTGTTGAGCTTAGAAAATATCGAACCCTGAATCAAGTATTATCCTTAATATTTTATGTTTAAACTTAATGGCTAGAATGTGCTTTCTACCATAAACTAGTTCATATGTAGTGAATCTAGTTGCATTTTTTAAAGTGATTCTATAAGCTGAAACTACTTCTAGAAGATAAGTAAGCCTATATTTTTTATGTAAATTGATAGTCATAGTGAGGATATTTTCCAATTCTTAGTTTTTTGCTTCCACCTGACCATTTGACTAAGTATGGTAAGGGGTAGAATTTTTATGCTTGATTTCATATTATTTGACTAAGGTCATTATGAGGTCTAATGTGATTTGTGGGCCTTGGTCCATGACTATTTCTCTTGGTACTCCATAGTGGGTGAATATTTATTTATACAAGAACTCATCTACTTTCTCATATTAGGCATAGGTTAAGTCTTTGACCTCTATTCATTTTATGATATAATCAATTCATACCAACATGTATTTCTTATTGGATTTAGGATCAATGGGACCTAAAAAATCTAGTCCCCATTTGTCAAAGAGTTTTAGAACTAGTTGTGGTGGTAATGGCATTTAATTAGAGTGAGTGGGTTTTCCCATATGGTGGCATTGATCACATCTATAGGCATAAATCATGACATCCTTATGCCAAAATGGCTAATAATATCTAGAATTAAGTACTTTCATGGTAGTCTATTTGGAAACAAAATAACCCACACATGGTTCATCATGGAAATGTCTAAGAATGTCATAAGTTTGATCTTCTTAGACACATCTTCTCATAACTAAATCTAGTCAAGTGATAAATATATATCCTATAATCTAGAAATAATATTTGCTCTTTTAGACCAAATGTTATTTGTCTCTAGTTGATAAATCTTGTGGTAGTGATCCTATAACAAGATAGTTATCAATATCTACAAACCAAGGAGATTGAAATGTTACAAAAAATAAATGTTCAAGAAAATAATCCTCAACACTAGGATCTTGATCATTATTTTACAACTAAGATAGAAAATATACTACTACATTATCCTTTCTTAGTCTTTCCATAATGGTAATATCAAACTCCCATAGCCAAAACAACCAACAAATTATCCTATTCTCTAGCAAGTTTGTTTATTAAAAAACTTATTATTGCATGATCTATGTATATGAATACACGGTAACTTATAATGTAGTCTTGAAATTTGTTGATGGCATAGACGAAAATAAATTCTTTCTCTATTACAATGTAGTTGAGTTTATCCCCTTGAATATTCTTGTTGATAAAATAGATTTCATAACTGAGGATTCATATTTTTGGCCTAAAATAGCTCCTAAATTGGTGTCATATTCATCTCTGTAGATGTGAAAATGATTCTTTCAATCAGTACCTCTCATAAAAATATTTGTTATGAGAAGGTCTTTAAGTTGATGAAATGTAATTTAACAATCACTAGTCCATATAAATTCAACATCCTTAGTGAGCAAGTCAAACAATGGGGTGGCAATTTTATTAGATGTTTGATGAATTATCTATAATAACCAACATATCTTAAAAAAAAATTAACATCTTTATGCTTATTTGGTGTGGGTATATATTTTAGGATATTTATCTTTATTAGGTCAACATGAATTTCAATAGGCAATATGTGATGCCACAACACAATTCTTTCAGTCATAAACATGTAACACTTTTCATTGATCAAATATAATTAGTGGTCCTAGTAACATTAAAAAACATTATTTAGGTTCATGAGAGTTTCTTTGAATATCTGTCCATAGACAATGAAATCATCAATGTAGATTTCAACATAGTCATGGCAGAGATAAAAAAAATATGCTCAAAATATCCTTTGGAAATGTAGTTGGAGCATTGCAAAGACCAAATGGAAAAAAACATAGGCATAATTTCTAGAAGGGAAAGTAAACACGGTTTTATCTTGGTCTTTTAAAGTATTTTATATATGATTGTAACCACTATATCCATCTAAGAAGGAAAAATACTTTTTTCTTGCAAATCTATCCAACACTTGATCAATGAATGGAAGGGGAAAGTGATCCTTCATGGTAGTTGCATTCAATTCTCATTAGTCGATGCAAATATGTCATTTTCCCCCTTTCTTAGCGACAATGACTAGGGGAGAAACCCACTACCTATCTAAAATAAGATAAACAAATCCTACATACAAGTATTTTTGTAACTCAATTTTTATAATATATTTAACTACAAGATTCATTCATCATTAGGGTTGGTGAATAGGTTTACATTCTTCTATAATATAAATTTTATGCATGCATAAATATAGGGGTATTCCTTTCATGTAATGTTAATCCGAGGAAAATGATGTTATGTGATTTCTTAGTGTATCAGTAATTGACTTTATTGCTAGGGTATTAAGGAGGTGCTGATGTTGAGAGGTATTTTTTGGTAAGATGCCTAATTATTTTCTTAAAGAAATCATGGTTTATACATTAACGATTGAAAGAGTATAACTGCATTAATGGGGGATTAATTGATGGAATGTCCAAATGTCTATTGTAGTTTTAGTGAAATCATTTTCAAAAATGGTATTTTGAAGAGGGAATGGTGTACATTTGACCAATTTGGTGGCCACAGGATCATATTGATAGGTGTTTTTCAAGATATTAGTAAGGATAGTGTCTTCTTCTTAGGTCTGTAAAGATGGGCTCCAGTCAATTATGTAGAGAGTTTTCAAGGAGATAGTTTGTTCAAGATCATCAATATAAGGTATTGGGCCATCATTATAAGAAGGCCGAGATGGTAGATACATAACCAATTTTTTGGTATCATTTCTATTATAAATTAGCATTTTTCCTGACATACAACCAATGAAATCATCAATAGTGGCCAACCATAGGCAACCAAGGATGAGAGGATAACCCTCAAAATTCCTCTTTACCTATAGGACAATAAAATCCTTAGAATATTTATAGGATTCCATAGTGATAACAAATTTCCCAACAATCCCCTCAAGCTTAATATTTGATCTATTAGCCATTTGGAGGGCAGTGGGTTTTGGATGGAGGGTGGTAAGTTTCAATTATTGCATGGAATCCATGGTCATTACATTGATGGAAGCACCCACATCAATTAAATTATTATATATGGGTTGGTCATAGATACTAACATTAACTACAAAACTTCTTAGATAAAAATACTTTGGGAGAACTATGTTTTTTAACATAATATCTACTACTTGGCGAAAGACCTACACTATTTAAGTATCATTTTTTCTTCCTAATTTTTTTAATATAGCTCTCTAAAAACTTTATTGTAGATAAAAACATATGTTATTGCCTTCAAGAGTGAGATTTTGATGCACAAATTCTTTATTTGTTCTAAAATATCAAATTCAGGATCTAGTTTAGGATGTGATATTTGTAATTTATCTGCAATAAGAGGATTGTTGAATTCATTTTTATTTTATGCACTAGTATAAAAACAATAATATATGATTTAAAAAACTAGTAAAAAATACATATAAATGATCAAACATGATCACGTGACCATTAGTAGATTATTTTTAGTCATATATAACATGACCAAATTGATGACTACACTATTTTTAGTCATTTATTGGTTGTTTTGATTGATTAATTTGGTAGTATATTTAGTTGTTAATTTAGGTATTGATTGTTATTAATTAGTCAATTATTTAGTCATAATAGCCATTTATTTAGTCATTGTAATCATTAATTTTTGCTAATTGGTAGTATATTTAATCATTTTCATCCATTGATTTTCGTCCATTGGTAGTATATTTAATCATTTGTATTAACTAATTTATATCTATTGGTAGTATATTTAGTCATTTTAATTATTATTTTACCATTCACTGCTACATGTTGGTTTTCCCATCCAAACTCATTTATGGTTATCCTCACCTCAAATGACTTAGAGTTTGTTGAAATACAGTTAATATATGATACTTGACTAGTTGATAAATTTTGATTATATATATATATATATATATATATATATATATATATATATATATATATATATATATACATTATCAAAATTTATCAACTAGTCAAGTATCATATATTAACTATATATATTTGATAAATTTTGATTTTATATATATATATATATATATATATATATATATATATATATATATATATATATAACCATTTGAAACTATAAAATGTTATTCTAAAATACACGCACGCACACACGCACACACACACACAATGATGGATAAATAAATACATATAATAATAAATTAATTAAAAGTACATGTAAAAAAATAAAAACATTAATAAACAAAAATAACATGGATGAAGGGGAGCTCAGTCACTTAGCCACCCCACCCTTAGCAGATTGAAGAAAGGGTCATGGCTAATTCCAAGGCCTTAGGACTAGGTCGGTCCATGGATTTATTATTAAAAAATAAAAAAATAAAAAAAATAAATAAAAAATTAAAATAAATAAGAAAAAACATTTACATTGAGTTTATACATGTAAGCAATATGATTTTCATATTGGAGTGAATTATTTTGAACTTCGTCCATATCCTGACCCTGAAAACCTTTTATAGCTTGACCCTGTAAACCTATGAGAGAAAACATAGTAGAAATAGAGAAATATGTTTGAAAAAAATATTATTTGGATAATAAGAAAATTTACGGATTTCTAAGAATACTTAGTTCAATCCTATGGCTATCACTTATTCCTCCACTTGTAAGTGGGATAACTTGCAAATGCAAGGGGAAAAGACTTTTGACTTTGAAATTAAAATTTAAAGTTAATTAAATTTATTCTTGGTGGTTTACATGAAATTAATGAATTATTTTAATTTATCTTTATAAATTAGTTATTTTTTGTAGACTTGTAAAAGTTAATAATTAAGTATTAAAAAAAAAGGTTGAAATGTATTTTATTTAATGACTTCACGGGTAACCTCCTACAGTAATAATTAAATAACATTATTTTATTTAATTCATAGTGTTAAATAATATTTAATTATTAATGGTAAATATATTTTGATTTTTATGTTAAATTTGAAATTAATTATTATCAAGTAGTTTATTAAAGTTATTTTTGGATTTAGTTATTTGAAATTATTTATTATATTTAGACGGATAAATTTTTATAAGTTAAAATAATTAACCATCTTCATTGATTTTTATAAGGCGTCTTCTAATTATTTAGTTAGAAATAAAAATTATTAAAGACTAATTAAATATTTTAACACACTTAATGACACTTTAATAGTTGAATTTGTACTATAATATAATAATTATTAATTTTTTTAAAGTATTGTAAATATTATTGAAGTATTTGGAAATAAAGATTATTAATTGCTTAACATATCATTTATAAAATCAGGTTTTTAATATTCAATTCATTTATTTGTTTAGTTAGTGAAATTTTAGTAATAAAGTAAAATTAGATTGATGTAGTGGCATATGGACTTAGTCTAGTTGTGTGTATAATATAGTATTCGTATAGAAATAATTGGGTCTCTACATCCATGAGTTACATCTCTAAACACCTTTTTAATTACCCACTTTAATATTAGATTATCTAATTTTTATTTTTGTGACTATTTATTTAGTCATTTTTATTTTTGTGACTAATTATTTAGGTGTTTTTCTATTCGATGATCAAATTCATCATTTATTTAGTCATTTATAGCTATGTTACAAAAAATTAATAAAATTTAGTCATTTTTAGTTATCATCACTAAAAAGTTTAGTCATTTAGTCATTTATTTCCCAAATTCTACTAGTGATGATGAAGTTCGTTCAATATTGGTCATGGGTGGTTGTGGATTAGTATGGAGTGGAGCTAGTTGAAATTATTATGTGGTTGTGAGTGAGGTGGGTTGTGGTAAAAATTGACCTAAGAAAAGTTCAACTTGATTAATATCCAAGGTATATGTTGAATATTACATTATTTCAATTGGTTGTGTTGGTTGAACTAACTTATTAGCAAGATTGAGGATGGACTGGGTGGGTAATTGAGTGGATCGAGTAGGTTATTAAGTGATTTTAATTACGGTATATTTTTGTTGTGGTTAATGATTTTTTTTGGAAAGTCTTACCTCTCGATTACTATTTTCATGGATTAGAGGGTTAGAACCATTACTAGTTTTGAAATTACCTAGGTTGAGGTTGTTATCCATTTTATTACATTAATAATTTATTTTGGGGTAGCTACCAATTTGTTTAGGATCAATTTTGATTGGGTATATTCATCCATGAACCATATTGAGGATTATTTGAGAATTGAGAATTTATAAACATAGAGTTTGATGGTATACCTAGTCTTTATACCTATGCTTTCCATTGAGCTACAAAGAACACTTGATTTTCATCTTCTCTTATGACATGAAACTCCACTATCTTATGATTCTCCTCAATTATGCTATCTATCTGAGATTTCATAGAATGGCATGTGCAATCTACCTTCTTCATTATGCATTGAGGGTAATAGGCGATTAAGACTTTCTCAATTTCTTCTATGTATGTAATGTATCAAGTTGATTAGATAGGTGGATAATAATGTCCTACTTCACGTCCTGGAGTAGGTTACTAAATTCACCTTTAGGCGGTCCTATAGTAGATGCTACTAGAAGGGTTCTACCCCTATTTTTATTCATGGTTGATCTAGAGTAGTTCGTATATAGAACTATTAGTTCATCAAATATAAATGTAGAAACATCACCACTGGACATTAGACCTAGTGCCTCTAGACAATCATCTAAGATTTCCTTTATGAATACCAACTTAAGCAACTCTTTATCTATTGTAGTTTGCTTATATTTTTATAAGTTGAATAAAAATATTTTGATATATTCTTCTAATGACTCATCATCAGCTCCTATCATTCAGAATATGTCATTCCCCCTATAGTTACTATCTTTGCAATAGTTTTGGTATTTCATCAAGAACTTTTCCTTTATTTCTTTTTAAGTAGAAATGACATCCTTTCCAAATCTCATAAACAATCTAAGTGCTACATCTTTGAGTGTTGCTAGAAATAATTTGAGTTTCTAAGCATCTTGATTATAATAATTGATGTGGAATAAAATTTCAAACTCAAAATGAAATCTGTCTAGATCCTCAGATGCTTTTCCCCTAAAAGTATGGAAGGAAGAGTGAGGAATATTCTTTATGGGTGCATTTTCATCAGGAGTAAGGATAGGAAATTTGTAAGTAGTATATTAATTGATAGTGTTTTCTTCCTAGTAATACCCTATGAATAGTCTTTATGTTGGTAGACAAGAGGTTGTTTCTACCCACCACTCAAAATTCTTATCAATTCTTTTATTTCCTAGGATGTAAAAGATAGACAATCTATCTTTATATTTAGAAATCTATGGCTTCCTATACAATGGGGATGGTGTAGAGGTTTTTGAAGATTTAGTTAGTGTCTTGGTAAAGAGTCTCTCTAAATTAGAAGATTCTATTGTCTTGTTGTTTCTTCTAGGAGGAAGAATAACTTTGAATGCCTCCTTAGCAATAAATTTGGGCTATAGAGGCAATTGAATTTTAGATTCCTAAGTATGAGGTAATAAGGTAGGAATTATCAAATTTAGTACATGTGGGTCTCTTCTAGGTGTATGAACCTCCTCAAGCTCTCCATCTTGTGCTACTAGTCTACCCAAAACCTCTTCCTTTTCTACATCTTCTATTGACAACTATAAGTGATCTTCAAGAATTACTTCATGTTCATTAATTGATGTAAGATGAATTTTTAATCTTGTAGTAGTGATTTTGGGAAAAAATATTCCTATATATTCCCTTTCCATATGCATACATCAAACACTTTTTTTAATTTTTTCCAACCCTACCTGCACTGGGTTAGTAATATGGGGTTTTTAAAAAAAAATCACTATCTTACTTTTAAAAAATAAATTTAAAATATAAATAAATAAATATTTATTCTAAAAACAAAAATATTTGAAAATAAAAATAATAATCATCCCAAATTAATTGCTATCAACATTGACGATTAAAGTGTGTGACACCCTTCCCTAGCAATGACACTAAAAATGATTAGGAGTCGATTCACAATCAGATATACTTCTCTTGATAAAAAATGAATAAGGAGAGTTTCCATGGAACTTTACTTTCTATGTCATTTAAATATCAACCTAAGGATGTAGACTTGATAGGATGATGTCCTTACATATGCACACTCAATCTTCTATTTCTACCGTATGATAATTGTTATCTAAGATGTTGAAGTGCAGTAAATGAAATGTTAAAAATTCAACATAAATAAAATATTTATGAAATAAATGCTGATGCATTGGAAGCTTCTTTAAATCTAATCAAGAATTTGAATCACATAATTCAAAAATAAAATACATAATACTTATAAAAATCAAATAACATGTTTAGCTATTAAGTGAGTTGGATTATTGTTGTAAGGCTTCCAAAGGGGGGACCATCCTTCCATCTTCTAGATTCAATCCTCTATCTCACAACACCTAATTGAAAATAGAAATGCTTATTAATATTAATAAATAATGCAACAATGAATTAGTGTAAGAAATTATAATAATGATTGCTTGAAAAAATGTACTTATGATAATCTCTAATCAACATCTATTATATCTCAACTCTACTGCTACATATTTATATACCACATAAGATATTCTTATATTAAAAACAATATATTATAATTTAAGATGTATTTGACTTAATATAACTAAAATTATCTTCCTTTGATAAAGGCATCTCTCATGTGAACTTAGAACATTGCTACAAGACAAGAAAAACCATTAATTTTTTCAAACACTTCTTTGTTGGGTTTCATGGAGGTTACAGTTATTTCTATGAGTCGATTGGAAGAGAATCAACGCATGTTCATCCATAACTTTGGTCATGAAATGGCTTCAAGATGGTTTATGTGATGAGATTCTTTTGCTACAGGATGTTTTGTGTTATATACCTATTTTATCAAATCATCCTTAAAACATATTATAGAAAAAGCATCCTAAAACAAAAAATAACCATCATATATTTAATTCTTATACATAAGTATATATATTTAAAATAGTATGGAAACACAATGCTATTCATATGTTTATGGTAATATTAAGGAAGTAATAATATGGAAAAGTGTTCAAAAGCATTGTAAACCATGCGATAAATAAGAAAAATAGGTATAGAAAATATATAATTTATTATGATTTTATTAATTTCTCTACTATCCAAATGCATCCTCCACCCTCCATATTTATTTATATTTATCAATGCTTGTGTTGCACAAGGATCCATGTTCTTCCTTACTACACTCACTAATTCATTAACTTGTTTATTCAATTTTGCATGTTTTATTGGACTCATCCTATAAGATGCTTTATTGGGTAGAGATGATCCTAGAATCAAATAAATATGATGTTAAAAATATCTCTTTGGTGGTAAACCATCTGATATCTCATCAAGTATAACATTTGCATATTCTTTTAACACTATTACTATTGTTGTTGGTATTCATACCACTTTGGAGTCCTTTTTCCTCACTACTAATGCATCATAACAACCTATCATTCTCATTTCTTTGACAAAATATTTTTAAGTCAACATGCTTTCGGCCTAACCTTATTATTTATGAGGTAACAAAACTACCTTCATACAACCTATCCAAAAACTATAAGTCCTCTTTGATCCATCATGAATTGATTTTATATCAAACTACAATGGTTTGAACCTAACAATACATAACATGCATCTATCAGTATAACATTGTAAAATATTTCATCCTTGTAAAATTTAGCTATATAAAATTTGACTAACCACTTTTTATCTACCATAAATTCATTACCTTTATTAAACTATAAAATCCAATAATGATTAGGATGGTTTTCATAGTTCAAACCTAGGTTATCAATCATGTCTTTATTCATTATATTTACAAAAATACCACCATCTATAATGACTTTGCATATCTTACTTCTAAAAGTAAACCTTGTTCAAAAAATATTCATTTATATCCATGCATCACCATCTCATTTATTTTCTACTTTTTATTTCCTTGAAGTAATCATTATTCTTATCATCATGGGATTTTATCCAATATATGTTGTTGCTACTTCAATATTTTATTTTCTTATTTAAGATTCAACTAAATTCACTCATGGGTGATCTTCTTGCCTCCTTTTTTGATCTTGGTAGTGTGGACACTCAAACATTCTATGTAATTCTTCTCCACATATATAACAAACATAAAACATAAATGTATTTGGAAATAATCTTTTACCACCACCATAGCTTTATCCTCTCTGAAATCCTCTTCCTCTTTTTTGGTATTAAGACCCTTATCTATTATCTTCTTGTCTTTATAAACGGTGTAATTATTCTCCTCTTGTTAGTATTAAACCCACCTCTATTTGTATTAAATTCACCTTATCTCCTTATTGGAGGGGAATGTCATCCTTTTGGCCTAAAAGATGTTCTTATGAAATTCTATCTATTGTTTTTTCCTTCAAAGCTAATTGATAAACTTTCTCCATGCAAAGTATTTTATGTATGCTTAATTAATCTTAAATAGAAAACTTTGAACCATTTAAATACCTTGTATTTATCTTTTGTTTTGTTTCATCATGATCTACTAGTATGGAAATATTGTAAAACCCATATGTACACACTTGTATATTGTGATATTTATACCTCAAAAGTTAAAATATTGTGTACATGGTTTATACATAATCCACATGAATAAATTTTACATTTAAATTCTTCTCCATATTTTTCCAAGAGTTGATATTCTCTTTACCTTATTTTCTATTTATGCTAGTAATCCCACCAAATCATAGCATGACTCTTGAATTTCATACATGTAAACTTTACCTTATTTTCTCTCATTATATTTAAAAAATATCTCCATGTTGTTCATCAAATCTTATGGTTTTAAACATACTCCATAATTTATGGAACATCAATGTTGATTCCATCATTTCTTTCTTCTAAAGATCTAACCATTATCTCTTCCATTGATGGCAATTGTTCATGTTGCTCCTCTTTTTCTAGAATTTTATGTTCATGATTTGTGTCATCCTTTACATTATCTTCTTCTCTCCTTTGTATTTGATTTGAAATAATATTGGTTAATTGTTCCACTTTTCTCTACAAGTCTTTCATAATCCAGTTCAACTAAACTATTCCTCCGAAAACTCTCACCATCTCTTATACCTCCTATATTAAAACATGCTCTGATACCAAATAATAAATCAAAATATTATCAAAATAAGAAAATACCAATAGGTAGAACTTATGAATAATAACTTGTCTTGATTTGCATTGAATGATTAAACTAATTAAAAACCATGCATAAATAGCCTCAAATCAAAATTGGAGTTGACAGAAAACATTCAAAACTTTAAAAAATAATAAAACTTGACCTGCTATTTTTAGTCATTGATAGTTTTAGTAAGTTTCACATGCAAGCACACACAACTCTAAAATTCTCAAAAAATAATCTAAACAATAAAATTAAACTATAATAGGAATATAAACTGAAGTTCAAGTCTTATTAAAATGAAATGCAATTTTTAAAAATAGATAAATATTTTAAAAAATATTGAACTATATTTTTAAACCTTTAGATTGTCATTTATGGCCTCTAAAAAATATTAAAAATATCTATAACCTAATAAGACCTGTTATGGATGCACCAATATTTTGATATAGTCATTTTGGCATGAATACGGACTCAAATATAACTATGAATCAAAATATATGGCCTTGAAAATTTTGGCCTCTTTTTCTACATTAGTTACTAAATATAGCAATTTATAAAAATAACATGGATCATCTAGTTTTAGGTAGATTTTAACAAGTATTTAGATTTTCTAACTATACATTTCAATATTAATTTTGAGTTGAGATTTATTTAATGATTTTTATGTAATATTATATTCATTCAATAGAAATCAACATAAAAAGTTACTTTCATGTAATTTATGAGTTTATGTCTATAGATATTTTGCTTAGCTAGTCTAACTTTTTTATCATTTTGTCCACTCTAGTGTCTATAGTACCTTGTAATTACCATTGTCTTTATTTTGAATGTGTGTCATGTTTTGTTGATAATATAAAATAAGCCTATACTCAGCGAATTTTTTAAATAAATAAAACAAGATCTTTTATGTAATAAAATCCCCTCTTTCTATGGATGGATTTTTGCTTAAATCCTTATTTATTGAAAGTAAAAATCTTTAAAGATGCACAAGGGTGGAATTTAAAGAAATAATTTTATTCGTTCTCATATTTACTAGTAGTGAGCCATAATATTATATAAGAATATTGTTAAGTGAGTAATTTATATTAGAATATATTCAAAAGATAGTTATTTGTTAAAACAATCGAGTAGAGTTTGTAGAAGATAGGATTGTTACATACTTATGGGATAGGTTGAGATAAATAAATATAGTTTTGATTTGATGAAAATGAAGATCTTATTTTTAGGAGAGATGTTCACTCTATATCTAATGGTGTGACATTGAAGAAATATTGAATTATGGTTGACCAAAAATGTGTTATGCATATGTGAGCCTTTTTTTCTTCACAATTATGTAATAATTTCTAACAAAAAATTAATTGTATATCTTGAAATATCAATTTTATGTTGTTTGATTGTTGAAGAGGTTCATTTGAAGGTTGATAGTGTATTTGATGATTGTTTGTAGTTTTATTTCTAAATAGCCATCCATAGAAGCATCTCAAATGGACATGATTATTTTATCTTTATCTCCACTTTTAAGGCTATATAACCTTTCAAAAATGGTATACTTACATATAATTAAAAAAATTCTCACTTTTTAAATCTATAAATTTTCCATAAAAGTTTTATCTCTTTACTATTAATTTTTTTTTTAAAAAGTCATAAAAGGGGCCAAAAATGCAATAAACAAATTAATCCATATATATTTCATGTTTTTAGTTAGACCTTTATAAATGTTCTCTTTTAAAGAATATACAAATTAATTGGTTTGTAGTTAATTAGGTTTTCTTTAATTTAGTGTACTTATTTCATTAAAATGGGGTTTGGACATCACCTTATTTCATATTTAGGTATTTCAAATTGTGAGTGTGTATATATATAATATTATAGAAAATTAATAATTAATAATAATAGATATCTATTAATATTTAAAATTAAATTATAAATAATAATATATAATTTTTTTTTATTTTTTTTCACAATTAATAATAATGACATTCATAACTTTACACCATATTTTGCACTAATTAATATAACTTAATAAAATTTAATTTTAAATGTACATCAAAATTAATATATATTTTAAACAATTATTTTTAAAATATATTAAAAAATATTTATTTTATTTACAACAAATAATAAATATAATATAATTACATCTATTTATCTAAGATTTATATGTATATTAAATTAAAATTTTATAAAATATAATTAAAATTAATAATAAAAAAAGTTATATTTTATAATATAAACATTAATTAAAATTTTAAAAAATAATAATATTAAAAAAAAAATCTAAATACTTTTGAATTACATGCTTTTATACATAAATAAAAATACAATTGATTTTAAAAATAATAAATATTTTTGAAAACCTTTCTACGAACACCAAAAAAAATTGACCCAAGGAGGATAGCCAAAGATTCCAAAAGATTTAGAATCATGATATTATTGTGATCTCTTTTAAATTGGAATATATGCCTTCTTTGTGATTTTGATTCACACCAATCACTGTGAAGGTGAAAAATTTCGGTTATATAAGTTAAAGTATTACGAGGATAACAATCTGAAGCTGCTAAAGTTTGTTTTAAAAATATTTAATGTCATACAGATGATACCATAAATCTCATTTGTTATTGTTTTTGTTTTCGAATTTGCTTATACGATAAAAATATTACAGAATCTGTTGGTTTGGAAGAACTAATGGAGACAATTCTGAATAAGGATATTTCCGATACCCACATAATTAGAGAAGTATTTTTTGTGCCCAAAGTAAGTTGAAAGTCCCACAATTTTTTTTTTTCCGTTTTGGTAGAAGTAAAGTGCCATACGCATTTTTTACGTGTTAGAGCCTTTGCGTTCAATAGAAGACAGCCATATAGATATACAACAGATTCATTTTTCTTTTTTTGGATGCCAATGATATTTGACAGGATGTATTCCAAGGAGAAGTGCAGTTAGATGAATTGATAACAATGCTGGATGTTAAAGACAACAATAAAACATGAAAATTCCAGTACAGGTGATTTTCCCAAGGACTAGTTTATTAATGTGATTATTGACACTTGAATTTTGTTCATCCAAATAAACTTTAAAGTGTGAATTTTATTGGTATACTTGCAGATCAATTAATAGTCAAGATGTACAAGCGATGTATGATATGAGTGAGTGGATATAGTAAATTATCAAAACAATTTGTTATATATTGTCATCAAGATTATTTTGTTCTCCTATTTTAATAGTTATAATGCAATAATTTGCAGGGGCCTTTATCAAGGAACACAATCTTGTTACAGGAGATTCTATATTAAT
This sequence comes from Torreya grandis, assembly GCA_037957365.1. NCBI lineage: Eukaryota > Viridiplantae > Streptophyta > Pinopsida > Cupressales > Taxaceae > Torreya > Torreya grandis. Next base: position 1,945,191 of record JARHVA010002683.1, read on the forward strand.
CATTCGTTTTCTCGGCGAACAAGATGAGGGTGAAAAATATGTTAGTTTCTAAAGGAAATGAACACTTCATTATTAAAATCTTTATATGGTTCTTTTATGATTTTTTTTAATTGCAATTACAGTCTTTTAAATTTGATAATTTATTTCTATTTTCAATCAGGGAATTGACTTCAAATTGACTTCAAAAAGGTAATTTGAAGGTGTCCTTTTTTTCTTATTCTATAATCTAACAATTAAGTAAATGTTTTATCTGTATTTTGTTTTTCTATTTTTTCAATGTTTTGTGATGATCGGAAATGTTTGTAGTAAATTTTTCAGTTTTAGTAGTTTTTTTCAGTAGTTTCTTTATCATATAAAAATAAGTAAAAATTAAATTCATTATATAAAGTAAAAATCTATAATATTATTTAAATATTTTAATTTTTTAATTTGTTTTATAATATAAAAAATGACAACGAAATCATCAATATAACTTACTGTTTTTATTGTCAAATAAATAATTTGACATTAATTTTTTATGTTTTTATAATATTCTATTATTAACTTATAAATAGAATGGAATTATTATCCAAAATTAAAATTTCAAATTAATATAATTTTTATTAATATTTGATCAACACAAAATGAATAATAATATCAGTCCTTTAAATGTACTTATATTAAAACAAAGAATAGTAAGAGAATAGATTTGTTTTTTAAATTATTAAAATTGAAAGTCAGAAAATGATGATAAAATTTGCTTATTTTGCTGGAATATAGATTGACACAAGATGAAATATTGCAGAAATCTGTTCTTTTGACAGAAATGGAGACAATTCTAAATAAGAATATTTGCGATACCCATTTAAAGACAGGAATACCTGCTGTGGCCAAAGTAAGTTCAAAGCCTCACTTTGTTCGTTCTTCTATAGACCGCTAGACTTTCCATTCAATGCCATTTGAAAATACGGTTTTTTAAAAATGTGAGATCATGTATCCATAACTAATACGATTTAACAATTACATAATAGATTTGTTTTTTGTATCAATGATATGTTACAGTCTGTTTTCCATGGAGAAGTGAAACCTGAAGAATCGATAACAATGCGGGAAATTAAGGATAATAACAAAACATGGAGCTTCAAATACAGGTTATTGTCTCTAATAATTAGTTTGTTGAGGTGATTATGATTATTGGTATTTTACTCATTTAAACAGTTTAATTTTATTGGAACATTTGCAGGCATTACCACAAGGATGACAGATTCTCACGCAGGGTTGACAGATACTCACTGTTTGATATGAGGAGGAAGATATACTCAGTCATCAAAATAGTTTGTTGTACATTACCTGTCTGAGCTGTTTTGTTTTGTATAAAGACTATTTTTTTCATCTATTTTAATGATCATAATATAATAATTTGCAGGGGACTTTTTGCAGAAACATCAACTTCTTGTGGGAGATTCCTTGCTGTTCATTCGTTTTGGAGGGGAACAAGACAAGGATAAAAAATTTGTATGTGTTGAAAAAAAACTAATTTTTTATTATTAAGTTGTTTTCTGAAGTTCTATTTCTTTCAATTACAGTTTTTAAAATTCGATGATTAATTTATTGCTATATTTTTTATTAGGGAATCGATTTCAAGCGAGTAATCAAAGGAACAGAGGACGGCTCTAAACATTTAGAGGAAGGAGAAAGTTCTAATAGAAAAAGAGGAGAAAGTACCACTAAAAAAGAATGAGAGAGTTTTATTGATTTTGCAATAGTTGAAGAGGAAGAAAAAGATTTTTTTCAATTTCTAAAAGGAGAAGAAAAATCCACTCTGAAAGAAATGGAAAATTTTTATTGAATTTAGATGATTGATAACTATTACATTACAATTAAATTTTGTCAAGTTGGAGTAAATAACTTTTTTCCAGATATATTTAGACATATAAAGAAGGTTAAATCAAATAAAGGAGGTTAAGGGAGTTAAATCATTTTCAACTTTGTATTTTTCAATTTTCATTTTTCTTTTTCTTTAAGGTTTGTTTCAAATTCAGTTAATCTTTTTCTCTTGTAAATTCAATTTATAATTATTTATTTTTATATAAATATTATTTTTAGAAATCTAAATTTTAAGAAGAGATTTTAGTAAGCTTCAAAGGAAGGGAGAAGTCTTAATAAAGTTGAATGGCAAGATATAATAAATATATTATTTTTAAAATTTAAATTATAAAAACAGGTTTGATACACCTGTAGAAGAAGGGGAAAGCCTTAATAAAGTTGAATGAGAAGAGTTTTCAATTAATTTAAGGAAAATGATAAATATTTTATAATTTTTTTTAATTGAAATAAATAATTATAATTAGGCGATGAGATGATGTATTAGGCATTATATTCATGAAAATTTTTCTTAATGAAAAAAGAGGTTAGAGGGTGATAAATACATATTAGTGAATTATATCCATCATTCTTTTTCATATTGATAAATACTTTTAATGAATGTGTGCTAAAAAATTTAGCTTCTAATTATTATCAATAATTTGAGTAAATAACTAAAATATACGAATAAATGAAATATATAATGTTGGGTATCATTTTAATAATACTATGATTAAATAAGGTTATGTGAGTTAAATATATAAATTTAATTTATAAGGTTATGTGAGTTAAATATATAAATTTAATTTATAAACCATTGGTATGATATGATGTATGCTAGTTAAAGAAATCATTTTAAATTTAAATTTATTAACTATTATTATATTATAATGTTTGTATATTAATTTTGTTTTTATTAATTAATTAATTTATTTTTATATAATTTATTTGTTATTTATCAAATAAATCTAATTATTCTCTTCTTTTTTTAAAATAAAATCATATTTATATTATTTTCAATACAATAACAATTTTTATGTGTATATTATTAATATAAATGGTATAATATACAAATAATTTCTCTATATATTTATTTATATTGTAATCATAAATTAATTTTATATATAAACAAGTAGTGATTATTTATTATTATTTAATTTTTAAATAAGTCATTTATAAATAAAATTATTAAAGAAAAATGTTTAATATTTATATAATACATTTGATTTGAATATAATAATAATTTTTTTTTGAAGAATGAACTTTAAATTCTAAAATATATAAATCATATTATTTTAAAAAGCTTGTAGCTAAAAATAACGTGTAATCATATATCTTAAAATATAAAAAATAAAGTTTCATGTCTTTAATATAATTTTTAATTTTAAAATAAACAATTTATTTATTTTAATATTGAAATCAAACTTGGTCTGAGTTTTGATAGTTATTCTTTGAGGGATCAGTCTATCATTTTATCATTTAGGTGATAACCATCCTTTGAGGGAGAGGTATGTTTCTTTAGACATGGATGCATATATTTGAAGCTTAGAGTGAAACTATCTACAAGGGAAAGTTTGTGCCTCAATAAGTGGTTATGTGATAATAGGAAGGGGTATTAAATAACATGCGGCCCTAGGATTCCATCTAACAAAAAATGAAAAGTATCCAGGAAAACCATGCCATGGGTAGAGCCATGGTATCCACATTTAAGATTTAATGAAAAGGCTTGATGGATAATCACACAAATTTGGTGTAACCACTTATCACTAAGAGGAATAGGGTAAGAGAATTAGGGAAGCTAGAAGAGGTTAAAATCAAATGACGAACTTAAGTTAGATAGCAGGGTGTGTTAGAGAGGCCTTAGATGATTGCCTATGTCACAAAAATATCAATTTTTTTGGTGATCTCTATGAGATGATTGCCTGCTCATCATTTTAAATCAAGTATCCTTCTAAGACATTAGGCATGGTGTCAATATTTATTGTAACCTAGAGAAGAAAAAATTAGGAAATGCCTAACCAAAAACAAAATAGGAAAATGGACCAAAAAACAAGGAAAACAACACAACCTAAGGAAACAAAGTCCTAACGAGTTCGATGTGTACATAAGTAGTTACTGAAAAACATAGCTAACCCTATTATTTATAAAATTTAGTAATTTTAGAATGAGTTCCTTACCATAAAATCAAGCTTTGAGTTATATCCCATTAATTTGGATTGGCAGTTCTGCTCCATCAAGCTAGGAGAGATGGAATGCATTGGTTCTTTTGCACTGAGTGATGATATATGGACCACTCCATATTGTATCAAATTTTGTGTTCCTACTTGGTTTTGATTTATCTACATCCCACTTTAGAACCATGTCTCCTTCATTGAATCTCGTTGTTGTCAAAAATATTAATAGTTTGTGACTAATTTGCTTCCAAGACTTTCATTGATTGATGCCTAATTTCTTCAAGATCCTTGAGTTTAGTTAGTCTCACTAACATTTCATCATCATCAATCAGGTTTGATTGGTGATTAAGATCTAGACAAGGTAGCTGAATCGATAGTGGTACTAGGGCTTCTCTTCTATATAACAAAATGAAAGTGGAATTACCAATGGCTCTTTTTGGAGTAATCTTATCAACACAAAGTGTTGATTTAAATTTTGTGTGCCATGTCCTCTAATTATCCTCCATTATTTGTTCAATAATTATAATAAAATTCTTGTTGGTTGACTCAGCTAGGACTTTACACTAGGGTTAATAATTTGAAGAAGCGCTTAGGTAAACATTATGTTTGACCACCCATTCAATCATCTAAGTGCCCAAAAATTCCTTAACATTATTTGATATGGTGGTGTGAGGAACACCAAACCTTGAAACTGTGATGTCCATGAAATTTATAATAGATGCCTCAGTGGAATATTTTTAGAGAAACCACTTTAGTTCACCATGTCAAAAAAACATTGTTTTGAGAACCCTTTTATGACACACATTCGATGGTGGATTGATCTTGCTGATGAAATCCAATCCCCATTGACTGAATGGCTAATATGTTTGAATTGGTTTGAATGTAAGTGTTGATAGCCTTTGCTTACCAATGAAGTAAGCACATTTTTCATAGTTTCTTACCCATTAGTGGGCATAGTTTAACAATTCAAGCCAATAGTATCCTATTCTCATTATCTTAATGGTCGTAGTCCTTGTATAAAAATACCCTACTAATGGTCCATCATGAAATTATTTGAGCATTTTTGGAACTTGATCATTCTCAATACATCTTAACAAGACTCCATTCATGTCCTTCTAAAATAAAATTCCATAAATAAGAACATAGGGAATTGATTGGAGTTGAAAATACCTTTTTTTTTTACTAATGGAAGTCATAGGGGTAATTGACTATCTACAAGAAATTGGTCATATTTTGAACCCAACTATTAAAAATAGGCGGATTGTCTACCTAAGGTTTAGTTTGGACATACACTTTTTCAGATACTATTTTAGTTGTCTTGTTGTCTATAGTTAACTATTCACACAATCCTTTTCATCTTACAAGATTCGTGATAGTGATATCCACATCATATTCCATGACCTTGGTGATCCATCCTTCTCTTTTTTCATTTATCTCCCTACTCAGCAAGAACTCTTTGACACTTTTAGGACTCACCATCAAATGTATCTTATTATTGGAGAGCATATGCTTGAAATTTTTGAGGGATTTGATCACCGCATATACCTGTTTCTCCATAAAACTATATCTCTCTTCATAATATTTCAAATATTATCTAAAGAATGAAATAGGATACTCCAAATCTTCTTTATTATGTTGAGTTAGAATTTATGAGTTGCTTATTTCCCCTTCAAATGCATAGAGAATGAAATATTTCTCATAGTTTGGGTTAGCTGTGGTAGAAACTTGGGAGATAACCTATTTGATGGATGTGAAGCTTTCTTTTACCTTTTCTATATAGCTAAATATTACACCTTTCTTTAACATTATAATAATGGGTATTACTATAATGGTAATATTTTGGACAAAGCTTCATACAAAGTTGATTTTTCCAAGGAAGAATTCTAGGCCCTTTTTGTGGCACGATAGTGCTAATGCAAATATAGAACTAATATTTTTTAGGTTTATTGCAAGACCTTATTTCAACATAATGTGTCCAAATAGTTTCCCTTTGTGTACTATAAACATACTCTTCTTCAGATTAATGGAAACCTTGAATTCTCTACACCTTTTAAAATTATTTCTCAAGTGGTCTAGATGTGCATCCAGATATACTAGTATCATTTCAATTATGAGACCTTTGAATGTCATATCCATGGCTCTCTAAAATTTTGCACCTATATTTATCAAACCAAATGACATCTTCTAGTATGTGTACGCACCCCATTTGGTGGTGAAAGCCCTTTTGAATTGGTCTGATTATTGTACTAGAATTAGCTTATAGCTAGAATAACCATCTAGAAGAGAGAATCTTTTAGATCCTGACACTATTTGTAGGACTTTTTCCATAGGAGGAAGAGTATAGTGATCCTTCAACAATGCTTTATTCAGGGCCCTAAAATCCATACATAATCTGATTTCACCAATTTTATTTCTAACAGGGACCATATTTTTTACAGAAAATGAGTGTTTTATATGAAATATTATACTAGACTCTATAAATTTATATTTTTTAATTTTACCAAGGGTTTAATCTTGGGATTGATGGGTCTATGTTTCTTCTTGACAGGGTTTGTATTTAGATCCAACTGTATAGTGTGCTAAGCTAAACTTGGGTCAAATTCTCTTAAATCAAGATAATTCCAAGTAAATTTATCATCAAACTCTTGACATAATTGAATAAAATATTACTTATCTAACATATTGCATACCATTCCTATTTTGAGAGACTTGCCTTTTAGGATAGGATTGTATGGCTCTATATGATCTTTTAAAATTGTCTCAAATCTTATTGTTACTCTAGTTTCATGTCTTGTTCTAAGTAGTATATGAGATAAATCTATATATAGATATCCTCCCATCCTTGCAATGAAATCTCATGAAATACAAATAAAAAATTAAGGGGAGAGATCTATGACTGAAATGTCTTGAGTAATTGATAGTATTGTATAAGCATAAATAGTGAGGTTTAATAACTTTAAAGTTCATTTTATTTAAACAAAAATCCCATCTAATTATACTTATCCTTATTAATAGGTGTGTATTTTATTCCCAAAGCATCAGTTATTTCCTTGGGCATCACCAAAATACTAGCCCCTAAATCTAAAATGCAATTGTGAACTAGATGTTTCCTTACTATAAATGAAAGATAAAAGTGTGAAGGCTTACCACTTTTACCTAATTTAGTGTTATCTTGTGGTTTACACAAATTAGTTGCAGCTATAGGTTACTTGGATGGAAACTTCTCTAATGTCTATAAATTCTTTAAAGCTACCTATAGTAAATCCCTTTGTGATGGTATAGATAGTGATTCATGCATTATGACGTTCAGATTAGTCTTATTCATTTGTTTAGCTATGTTGAAAGGAATATTACTAAACTTTTCTAGTGATTTTATAGGGGATACATCCTCATTTAAAACATTTGGAGTGGGTGCCTTTGCTTTGAATTGATTTTTGGGTAAAAGGGTTGGCCTTTGTACCATGTTGCTCTTTGTTGATTCTATTGCAAATTTATAAGTTAAAGTTTGCTCTACCCTAGGGGCCTAATAAATTTATATTGCTCTTCTATTAGAGTGTGTATTAGCCACTACAGTACCTCCACCATTGAAAAATGCTTCATCTTGGATTATTCTAATGAATTCATCCCATTGTCAGTTTACAAGAGTTTTTACATCTTGAACAAGTTATTATGTGTCTGATTATTGGGAAGTGAACTCTTATTGTTGTTAGTGTTTTACTTATGTGACTAATTGTAGGGATAACACCACTCATACTCTTGAGCCAAATGATTTTAAATAGGGTAATGGCTTTAGAATCTTTTGGTTCTAGTAAATCAAAGATTTTTGGAGGTATTAGATGTGAAGTTTGTCCTTGTTGCTTATTATTGGCTTGATATGATTTCTTATCTCTCTAGTATGGTTTCATATACTCTTGGTATGAGCTATTAACTAGTTGAAAAGACTTTTATATTTAGGCCTACTATCTTTGCATTGGTACCAACTCATTACCAAAAATCTTTAGTAATGAATTTACTTCATATAAATCATCAGTGGATATAGGAGTCAAAGTAGGAACTTTTCTTGTGGTGGGAATTGGAGCAAGTGCAGGGGGAATATGAGCTATTTATAGAAAATGAGTCATTGGTGACCTTGGTATAATTTTTTTGGCTTAAATTAAACAATCTTCTACCCTTGTTGCAATATTATAAGTTGTAGGAAGTGTGGTACCACACATTTACTGAATCATTACAACTATATCACTATTGAGGGATTTCAAGAAATACAAGAAAGCATTATTTGTAGTGGATTTAAAAAATATTGGGACTCTATTGTAGGTCTTTTAGAAATAAAAATTAAATTAAGTGATTTTCTCATGAGGAGCTCATTGAAAGTAGTTAACTTTTCAACTAGGGAAAGCTGGTCACTCTTTTATTCAAAATGAATACACAGTGTAGTTCTTAAATCATCCCAAAATTAGATTGAGGTGGGAACAAGGCTATATAACATTGTAAATCTTTTCTTCTAAAAGAGGAGACTAGAATTCTCATTGCAACATTATCTTGGACCACGTTATGGATTAAACATAGGTTAGAAATATCTTATATGGGATTTTAAGTAGTGGTATAGGTTTCACCATTAAAATATGGTCAATTTATCAAGGCCAATGTAGGTACGTCATCATCTTGTTCCAAAAGTAATGGATTGGTATTAAACGATACAAAATTTGAATTTCTAGCCGTAGTGGGAGGTATAAAATTTAAAGGAGTTACCACAAGAGATAGGCATTTTATATTGTAATTTAATGCTTGCTTGATAAACATAGTAGATCAAAAAATATGTTGAATTTTTTTAAGCATAAACTCATACAAATAGAAATCAAAGGTAGTATTTTAGCTATTTTTCATAAAAGGGAAAAAAAGTTTATTCTGAATAATATTTTCAAGAGGGTAAAATACCACAAATGCATTTATTGAGATTGAAACCAAGATATAAATATTCCATAAATAACCAAACAATGTTCACACATCGAGATCTCTTAATATAAGAAAGAAAAAACTTCAACTTTATTTCTCTCTAGAGGTTAAAAATTATTTTAAAAAATATTTGAAAATTTAGAAAATATAACTAGAAATAAAAAGATAGATTGGGCCATGGGGTTTTCTCATTTTTATACAAAATATATCAAAGATGAAATGTAGTTGACCAAACGTAAACACCCATTTGACTAAGATCATGCAAATTAGAAACTTCTCATGGACAAGAGGAAGGTTAATCTATTTTTTCTGTCCTGGACTTGTGGAATGACTAAAAAATAGCATGCACAAGATTGGCATGATATTTGTCATGGTATGGCATGGTTGGAACTATTGGACCTCCATGAAATGCTTCTTCATCTAGAAGTGGCTAAAAATAGCCTCATGCAAAAGAAGGTGCCCAAGATAGAACTGGTATTTTATAATAAAAGATAACTTTGAAATAAATTCAAGTTACATTCATCCAAAAACCCCTAACATGTAAAAATCAATCGAGAATTTTACTACTTTTAAGTCTTAATCACTTAAACCAAAATGAACCACGCAATTTCTACTTCATGATTTTTCACTTTTCAACAATTCATATTTGTCAAAATGGAAAGTGCAATTTGCACTTGTGCTTTTTACAACTTTCACATTATCAAAGAATATAAAGTTTAACATATGTTTTTTCTATTTATCAAAAATAATTAAAAAATATAGTTGTACCTTTAAAACTTACAATGTTTTTTAAAATGACAATATAACATTTGAAAATATTCAATGGACAATGTTTTTTGAAATGAAATTACAAATGATAATATAACATTTGAAAATATTAAGTGGTGAGAAAATATTAATAAATATTCCAAAAAATTCAGCTTTCTTGTCATTCTTGGTTTGAAATTTCTAAGTATATGCATCAAAGGAGTCAAAAATTTCATGTATGCATTCTATATCCAGCCCATACGAGTAGATATCAGAGGTTGCACAATCTACTTGAACATTAAATAGTTATCCTCTAAAATTCCTAATCCCCTACATCTCTATTCCCATCTTATCAATTGCTCATTCATACCTAATGAAATGGTGGATGGAAAATAAGGTGAAGATTATCTCCATTTCAGATTCTTTCTCAACTACCTCTTTAAAATTATTCTAGACTTGCTCAGCTTGAAGGAGATTATTTGCATCATCTACTGGTTTACATGACATTGTGTTCATATACCTTCAATCTCATACAATACGTCAATTATATTTTCATGATTCTCCTTGGCTTTATCAGTAGACTCTATTTGTTATCTTATCTAAAATTGAGCAGCCCTATGTAGTTCCTCATGCTTAGCATCATTGTTAAATATATTTTTGACAATGAAGGTATTCATATCAATTGATTTTATGACTACCAATTTGGGATCAAGGTCTAAATTTCACCTTCATAGTTATTGATATTATCTCTAAAAATATTATTCCTCTCCATGATGATTCCATAATGTTCCATCAATGCTACAATAACCTTATTTCCTTTAGTAACTAGTTCCTTAGACCATTCATTCATTTCCCTTCTCATATGACCTATCTATTGAGTAAAATCAATTGTAGCTTGATTTAGACTAATTGGGTGCACTGATTATGGTTTTTGTAATGATTCAAAACGTTTTATCGACTCATTCAATGCTTTTGTAAGTTGATCTACTTTTTTGTTCAGTTCATCCGTATTGGCTTTATCATGATCAATTCTCAAGAAAAGAGAGTTGATACTAGTTTGCACATTATGATTGAGTCCTTATCTTGTTTGAAAACCAAGATGTATTTGATAAATCTAATAATCCCCTACCATAATATATTTTTATTTTTCTAGTGCAGGGATTGAAATTTCAACAGATCTCTTCCCCTTTATCATCATTGAATATATTTGAAAGGGTCCTCGGAGTAGGTTTTGACTTCTTCTTAACATCGGTCATGCCAAAGTCTAATGTACTAGGGCCAATCATCTATTTCCTCTTCTTACTCACTAATTGGGATAATGAATTGAGGGTAGCCTTTTATTATTGTTTTGATGTTGTGACTAAAGAATCAATAGCTGATGTTGTTACACTAGTAGACAATGTGACCATAGTAGACTCCTATGAATAACATGTCATTTGTAGTTTAGGAGGTTCTTGTGAATTTCAACTTTCATTAGTGGTCTATAAATTAATGTTTTTACCATGTATTTGGGTTGTTCTAATCTTGATTGAAAGTATTTTAGAAATAATGGAAGTGGATTAAGTGGAGGCAACAAAAGTAGCTATGTCTATTGAGGGAGTGGAGGATGAAATACACACATGAGTTGTGAATTTGGTAACTGGTGGAAGGGTGGAAGCTAAAGTTTCCAATGTGTTAATCAGATGAGTAAGACCACTTAGGGTTGGTGATGTGAAAATAATGGGTTGTGATGAGGGGGAAATATTACTTGTCTTAGGGGTTGGGATAGCATACAAAAATTTATTCAGGATGACTAATTCCATCATAACATACTATTGGGTGGTATTTTAATGAAATGGACAATGGGAGTGGATCAAATAGGGAAGGTGAATTTGGGGTGAGGGAAAGTGCACTGGAAACTTGAGATTCCATTGTTAGGGGACCCTGAATGTGTAATTGACTTGCTTGTTTTAATTTCACTTGGCTTATTGACGTGGGTACTATGGGTGAAATGATAAGTGGAGTGGAAACTTGTGAAGGATTTCACACTAGAGGTAGAGGTGTTGAAACCTATGGTACTAGGGGGTAGAAAAAGGAGGTGAAATGGGAACCTGAGATATTAGAGGCATGGAGATAGCTTGTTGAGACATTAAGACATATTGAAAAATATGGGAAAGAGAAGGGAGATAAATGGAAATAGGAGTCAAGATTATGGGATATAAAATTATGGAACCCAATGCAACTATTGTCTCTTTAGGTGAAAGATCAATTAGTTTATCCTCAACTTCTCCATGTCTACTTGATTATCCCTTCTTTGCCTCAGTATTTTTATTTTTATTTTTATTTTTATTTTTATTTTTATTTTTATTTTTATTTTTATTTTTATTTTTATTTTTATTTTTAATTTTAATATTAATTTTAATTTTAATTTTAATTTTATTTTTGTTTTTGTTTTAATTTTAATTTTAATTTTAATTTTAATTTTAATTTTTGTTTTAATTTTAATTTTAATTTTAATTTTAATTTTAATTTTAATTTTAATTTTAATTTTAATTTTAATTTTTATGTTTCTTTTTTTTTCTCTGACTCCTCTGAGGATTCTTTAGGGCTATCTTTTCATAGGGTGATCCCCTCTACTTTGATCTTAAGAATATTTTCTCTAACCCTTATTGTTTATCTCATGACTTGCACTCCCTTACTCCTCAGCCAATTGATTGTTTTCTTAATTATAGGGTTTATTTTATCAAATACAGAGAAAGACTCTATAAGTGACCACCTAGCTTGTGTTAAGGGTATAATAATGATTTGTGTAAGGTATATTGGGTCCACTATAGATTTTTCATCCACCAAGTCATCAGGTACTAGTGCTAGATCATAATCCTTTATCTATTGTAAGGATATCCTAGAATAGTCTCTCATCTTAACCATCTCTTCATCATCACAATCTTCCCAAACATACTCATAATATGACACCTGTTCATTCTTGGCATGTACCCATGTAGTAGTTATTTTTCCAAAAAGATAAAAATATGGTCTAGACTCTAAAGTCTTTAGTTTTACTTGGCTCATTTCAACCTCTACACATCAGACCATCAAGAGGGACTCACATGTGTACTAACGAATAAGAATTTAGAAGTGTATCCCTACTTTGGCCTATCATAACCAATATTTTATTTTCACAAGTTACCTAACCAACTCTAATAATGCTAATATATCACTCACACAATAGGGAAGTGTATAGGGATAGCTACTGAATCTGACTTCCCTGATGTAGGAATAGGTGGCTAATTGTATGAAGTAAGAACCCCATTTGGGGATCTCATGCTTCGATACTATTGATAATATTTATTTCCTAAGTTTTTGATCAAACATGGTAAAGATGTTGGAGATAAAACCATCATTCACTCTCCTAAACTATTGTCTACTAGCCTATAGTGTAAGATCAGGGCAATAATTATATACTCTAGTTTCCTCAAGAATTGTATTGAGGCTTAGGAACAACCTTCCTTTGGCCAAGCTATATATAACATAAGATGTCATGTAGAACTTGTTCATTTTTTCCACCTCCATTAGTTACTTATGGAGGGGGTCACTTATCAATTTGGCCCAATGAATGTATTTTTTGTTTGTTTTGATGACCCATATATATTGATACATCCATTCTTAAAAAAATTGGCATCATGATTACTAGTGACTATGTGTAGTAGTATGATAATGTTCCCTACCTCATGTCTTATATCAGGCTTATATATGGTCTTAGGTAACCTGGTAGAAGAATTTTTGAGGGACTTGAGCCATTATGTTTTATTATCTTATGACACCCCTCTCACTTGTCCTCATAGAATTATGAAAATGGTTATGAAGCTTTATCCAAAGAACTCTCAAATTTAGGAATTGCAAATACTGAGTTAATGATTTTGGGGTCTAGATCTAGAACCTTTTCCCCTTTATCACTATAGACTTATCTCTTGGTAGGATCGTTGTGTTGGTCCATTGTAATGACCAACTCAAGGATTTGAATAGATAGAAAGAAAACTAACCTTATGGTAACCCAAAGTCATAGATACTCTAGATCTATTCACTTTTAAATTATGCACCTATCTTGGCCAAAATATCTCCTAGGTTAATGTGACTTGAATAAGTATCCTTTATTTTTTTAATATTAGACTCCAAGATAGGAGTCACTCTAGTGACCTTATATTTAAACTTTATTTTTTTAGGAGACATGGATAATGAAGTTGCTACTTATGAAAAACCAACTATAAAAGATATTAGGATCTATAGGTCCTTGGAGCAAATATTTTCTTCAAAAAAAATTGGAGGTGTCTAAAGCACAAGAGTGTTATGATAGAACTAGGAGGTGATGGAAGCATGTTGAGTATATAACTTTCTAAGTTCTTGCAAAAGTGGGACGTAATTGAAGTAAATTCACTTTTCACAAAGGCTTATAAGCTTATAGGGATTATAGGTTCTCAAGGTAGTTTCCAAGTCTGTAAAGATGCTAGGGGGAATATTTTCAAGGGAATATTCTCTATTTTAAATAAGAAGTATATAATTAGTAATATTTTTGATAATTAATGAAAAAACTAGATTTCAATTATGAAATCTTAGAGGAAAAATGAAGGGATTTTGGTAAAATTGAATGGTTTTGAACCATGAAACACTACAAAATCATAGAAAACCCTAACATAACTGTAAGCACATGATTTTGAACTTATAAATGATTTAAATGACAATTATAATGAGAAATCGTAGCTAGCTAACTCTAGAAAAAGTTTAATTTGGAAACCCTTAGAAAGAAATGTAAATTACTTGAAAAAGGATTCAACTAAAGGGTAATGGTGGAAAAAAGTAAGTAAAATGATCTGCAAACATGCAAACCTAATGTGGAATATTTTTTATATTTGTGGCTCATAGGTATAGGTACTTGGTCATATATGAATCGAGTTTTATTTGTAAGGGTCACTACTTAAGCTCTAAAAACACACTTAATAATATAAAAAAATGATAAATAATATTTTAGAATGACATGGATTTTATAGAAAACCCTAAATTTAATGAATTTATAGTGCTCGATGCAGATATTAGACCTACTTGAAGTAGGTCCACTCTTTGTGGATTAAAAAATTTGGTTTGGTGGAAGACATAACCTAAAAATCACTTTGCACATTTACAATGTTCACTTTGGTTTATGAATCCTACAACTTATAGGCTTGGAATAAGGTAGATACTATCATGCACATTACACATTGCACATTTCACAATGTGTAATGTACACCTAGGGTTTGGGGTTATATAGAAAGGGGTTATTGATCATCTAAAATAAAGATGTTTTCCAATGTGATAAGACCTAATGATATATTTTTCATTTTTATTTGAATGATCTGATCACCATATTAGTATTTTAGCCTTAGCTTATTCCAATCTAAAAATCAGCCTCTTGTCTAAAAACATTTATGATATGCTTGTCACTATAATAAACTTGCCAATTAGTTTCATTATTAGGGACATAAGGTTCTACAATTAGCCTCACAAGTTTTCTATTTTTAGTTTTTATTTCCACTAGTAGGTTATATTGGGATCCTACCGAATCTATGTTTTTAATATCTTTATTAAGTACCTTGGGTACCACTTGTATATTCAAGGAAGTGAAGCCTTCCAATAGGTCCCAAACTCTATGTGTAGAATACCTTAGAAAATTGTTTTTAGATAGTTTTTTTTATCTTACATGATGACAAATAAGTTCACTATCACCAAATATCTGTAAAAACTTGATTCCTCTTTAATTGGCCAACTAAAGGCTAAGAATCAAGGCTTTATATTCAACCATGTTATTGGTACAACTAAATTGAAGTCTAAATGAGTAGAAGTAACTCTACTTCAAAAAGGAGATCATTACAATCCTTGCATTTGCACCATTTTTGCTTCTTGAGCCATCAAAAATAACTACCACTTCCATAGAATATCTTCTAATAGTTTGAATAGGTTTGGAATAATTACATTACTCTTGTGAATGCAATATGTTCCTAACCTTGTTTCCTATACATAGTCATAAGGATGAAATTGAAGGGATGATCACCATTCATCCAAATGAGTGTCTAGAATTTATTCTACAAGTGTTACATCCTCATGATAAGTCTCCTCTTGTTGATCTTGTAATGTACAATTCATTTCTACGGGAGGGATAGGATTGTATGGCTGTATAAGATCTTTTAAAATTATCATATTTATTATTAATACTCTATTTTCATATCTTGTTCCAAGTAGTAGTAGTAGTAGTAGTAGTAGTAGTATATATATATATATATATATATATATATATATATATATATATATATATATATATATATATATATATATATATATATATATATATATATATATATATATATATATATATATATATATATATATATGCGCGTGCGCGTGTGTGTCTATATATATATATATATATATATATATAGACACACACGCGCGCGCGCGCGCGCACACACACACACACACACACACACACACACACACACACACACACACACTCCCATCTTTGCAGTGAAATCTCATTAAAGATTAATAGCAAAGTAAGGAGAGAGATCTATGATTGAAATGTTGCGAGTAATTGATAGTATTGAATAAGTGTTAATAGTGAGTTTTAATACCTTTAAATTTCCTTCTATTTAAAAAATAATCCCATCTAACTATACAAATCCTTATTAATAGGTGTGTATTTTATTCCCAAAGAATTAGTTATTACCTTGGGCATCCCTAAACTACTAGCCCCTGAATCTAAAATGAAATTATAAACCAGATGTTTCTTTACTATAAGTGAAAGATAAAAGGGTGAAGGCTTACCACATTTTCCTAATTTAGTGTTAGCTTGTGGTTGACACAAATTAGTTGTAGTTATAGGTTCCTTGGATTGAAACTTCTGTAATGTCTATAATTCTTTAAAGCCACTTGTAGTAAATCCCTTTGAGATGGTACAGATAGTGCTTCCCACATAATGATGTTTAGATTAGTATTATTCATTTTTTTAGCTATGCTAAAAGGAATATTACTAAACTTTGCTAGTGATTTTGTATGGGATGCATCCTCTTCTAAATTATTTGGAGTGGGTTCCTTTGCTCTGAATTGATTTGTGGGTACAAAGGTTAACTTTTGTACCATGTTTCTCTCTATTGGTTCTATTTAAACTTTATAAGTTGAAGCTTACTCTACCCTAGGGGACTAATCAATTTATATTGCTCTTTTATTGGAGCATGATTAGCCACTATAGTACCTCTACCATTGAAAAATGATTTGTCCTAGATTATTCCAATGAATTCATCCTATTGCTAGTTTATAAGAGTTTCTTCATCTTGAACAGGTTATTATGCATATAATTATTGGGAAGTGGACTCTTCTTGTTGTTATTGCATGCTTATTATGCCTTGCACCTTTAAGGGTTGACTAATCACACCATTGGGGAAAGTGTTCTACTTATGTGATTGATTGCATGGATAATACCACCCATACTCTTGAGCCAAATGAGTTTGAATAGGGACAATGGCTTTAGAAGCTTTTGGTGATGGTAAAGAAAAGATGTTTGGAAGTCTTAGTTGTGAATTTTATCCTTGTTACTAATTTTTGGCTTGATATGGTTGCCTATCTCCCTAGTATGGTTGCTTATTCCCTTGGTATGAGGTATTAGTAGGTTGAAAAGGCTTTAAGCCTTAGGCTTACTATCTCTTCATTGCTACCAAATCATTTCTAAGACTCTTTAGTAATGAATTTACTTCATATAAATCATTAGTGGATATAGGAGTCAAAGTAGATGCTTTGTTTTGGTGGGAATTCGATCAAGTGTAGGGGGAATATCAACTATTTCTAGAAAAAGAGGCACTAGCAGCATTGATATATATTTTTTGGCTTAGATTAAACAATCTTTTGCCCTTATTGTAATATTATAAGTTGTAGGAAGTGTGGTACCTCCCATTTACTAAATCATTACAACTATATCACTATTGATGGATTTCAGAAAACACAAGAAAGTATTGTTTGCATTGGGTCTAACAAAGACTTGGACTCTATTCTAGGTCTTCTAGAAACAATAATTAAATTAAGTCATTTGCTCATGAGGAGCTCATTAAATAGTAGTTAACAATTCAATTAGGGAAAAGTGGTCACTCTTGTCTTCAAAATGGCTACACAGTATAGTTCTTAGATCATTCTAAACTTGGATTGAGGTGGGAACAAGGCCTCTATACCATTGTAAATCTTTGCCTTTAAAAGAGGAGAATAGAAATGTGACTACAACATTATCTTGAACCACATTATGGATTAAACATATGTTATAAATATCTTATATAGCCTTTTAAGTAGTGGTAGAGGTTTTACTAATAAAATATGATTAGTTTTTTAAGGCCAAAGTAGGTACGTCATCATGTTGTGCCAATAGGAATAGACTGGTATTAAAGGGTGTAAAATTAAAATTTCTAGCCATAGTGGGAGGTATAAAATTGAAAGGAGTTACCATAGGAGATAGGAATATAACTATAGGATTTACTTTAGGCTGAGGGATGATTGTTTTTAAATCTCTTTTTAGATGGAAATTATAATTCTAAAAAATCAAACCTCTTACCTTTTTTAGATGATCTTATTTGCTTCCTTGGCATACATCACCTAAAAATTGTTAGCTTGTAAGCTATTAAAATCACTAGGTAATTGTGATTTATGCATAAATATTGTACAACACTCACTGAGAATATATCTAATCATTTTGTATTTTTGAGTCTCACTGGATGTGTCAAAAATTATTATCACATAGATTACACCTATCTTGATTCTGAGTTTGTTGTGCAATTACCTAATGATATAGTAGAAAAACTTCTAAAGCTATGGAACATTAGATAATTGAGGTTAGTCTATAGATAAGTTCAACTTAGTTTTATTAAATTTGATGCAAACTGATAAATTATTAGTTTTATGGAAATCTTACTCTTTAGCGCTTTTGAAACCTAAACTATGGTTTTGATAGGGAAAAGGGTTGAAAAATTGAAATTTGTAGAAAATAAAAAATATGGTGATTGCACAAATTATTTTATAGTGGACTTTAATGCTTTTTTGGTAAACATAGTAGATCAAAAAATATGTTGAATTTGTTTAAGCATAGACTCATACAAATAGAATTCAAAGATAGTATTTTGGCTATTTTTCATAAACAACAAAAATATTTAATCCAAACAATGTTTTCAAGAGAGTAAATTACCATAGATGCATTTATTGAGATTGAAACAAAGAGACAAATATTTCATAAATAATCAAACAACTTGTACAAATTGAGATCTCTTAAGATAAGAAAGTAAAATATTCAACTTTATTTCTCTCCAAAGGTTACAAATTATAGTAAATATATTCAAAAATACAAAAAATATAACTAGAATTTAAAATATAGAATGGCCATGGGGTTTATTCATTTTTATACAAAATATATCTAAAATGAGATGTAGTTAACCAAACATAAACACCTAGTTGAATAAGATCATGAAAATCTAAAACCCCTCATGCAAAAGAGGTAGGTTATTCTATTTTTGGTGTCCTGGACTCGTGGAATAGCTAAAAAATAGCGTGCACAAGATGCGCATGATATTTGGCATGGTATGGCATGGATATAACTATTAGACCTACATGAAATGCTTC
The DNA here is from genome assembly GCA_037957365.1 of Torreya grandis. NCBI lineage: Eukaryota > Viridiplantae > Streptophyta > Pinopsida > Cupressales > Taxaceae > Torreya > Torreya grandis. The sequence goes on from JARHVA010002683.1 coordinate 1,964,561, forward strand.
TCCATTTATAAATGGCTGAAAATAGCCTCCTCATGTAAAAGGAGGTGCCCAAAATAGAACTGGTCTTTTATAATAAAAGATAACTTTGAAATAAATTAAAGTTACTTTCATCCAGAAACCCCTAACTTTTAAAACTTAATTGAGACTGTTACAACTTTTAAGTCTCAATCACTTTTGCCAAAATGAACCATGCAATTTCTACTTCATTATTTTGCACTTTTCAACAATTCATATTTGGCAAAATGGAAAGTGCAATTTGCACTTGTGCTTTTTACAACTTTCACATTATCAAAAAATATAAAGTGTAACATATTTTTTTTCTCTTTCTCTAAAAGAAATAAAAAAATAGTTATACCTTTGTAATGAAAATACAACTTACAATGTTTTTTGAAATGAAATTACAAATGATAATATAACATTTGAAAATATTAAAGAGAGACAAAATATTAATATATGCTCAAATTTTTTTCATCTTTCTTATCATTCTTGGTCTAAAGTACTTGAGAATATGCATCAAATGCCTTGAATATTTCCTATATGCATTTTAGATCTATCCCATATGAGTAGATATCAGAGGCTACACAATTTACTTATCCCTTAAATAGTTTTATTCTAAAATTCCTTATCCTTTACATCTCTATTATCATCTTATCAAGTGCTCATTCATACCTGGTGAAATGGTGGATATAACTTAGGGTGAATATTACTTCCTTTGTAGAGTCTTTCTCAACTACCTCTTTAAAATTATTCTAGACTTTCTCAACTTGAACCAAATTATTAGCATCATCTACTGGTTTACATGACATTGTGTTTATCATGCCTTTGATCTAATAACATACATCAATTAAATTATCATCAGCCTCCTTGGCTTGATCAATAGACTCTATTTGTTATCTTATCTAAAATTGAGCAGCCATATGTAGTTTCTCATGCTCAACATCACTCTTAAATATATTATCAACAATGAGGGTATTCATATCAATTGATTTTATGACTATCAATTTGGGATCATACATGTGTAAGGTCCTAATTTCTCCTTCATAGTTATTGATATTCTGTTTCAAAATATTATTCCACTCCATGATGATTCCATAATGTTCCATCAGTGTTACAATAACCTTGTTTCCTTTAGTAACTAGTTCCTTAGACCATTCTTTCATTTCCCTTCGCATATGATCAATCTCTTGAACAAAATCAATTGTAGCATAATTTAGACTAATTGGATGCACTTCCTATGGTTTTTGTAATGATTGAAAAGGTTTTATGGTCTAATTCAGTGATTTTGTAAGTTGATCTACTTTTCTCTTTAGTTCATCCTTATTGGCTTTATCATGATTAATTCTTAAGAAAAAAGAGTTGATATTAGTTTTCAGATCATGATTGATTCCGTATCTTGTTTTCCAAATAAGATGTATTTGATAAATCTAATAATCCCCTACCATAAGATCTTTTTTATTTTTTTGGTGGTGCTATTGAAATTTAAACATATTTCTTGCCCCTTATCATTATTGAATATCTTTGAAAGGGTCGTAGGAGTAGGCTTTGACTTCTTATTGACATCTAACATGCCAAATTCTAATGTATTAGGGCCAATCATCTATTTCCTCTTCATACTCAGTGATTGGGATAACAAATTGAGGGTAGCCTTTTCTTGTTGTTTTTATGTTATGACTAAAGAATCAATAGCTGATGTTGTTACACTAGCAGACAATGTGACCAAAGTAGACTCCTATGAAGATCATTTCATTATTAGCTTAGGAGGTTCTTGTGAATTTACACTTTCATTAGTGATCTGTAAATACATGTTTTTACCAAGTATTTTTGCTTCTACAATCTCCAGTTATGATATTTAAGACATAATAGAAGTGGATGAAGTGAAGGAAATAAAAGTAGTTATGTCTATTGAGGGAGTGGAAGATGGAATAGATATATGAGTTGTGAATTTGGTAACTAGTGGAAGGGTGGAAGCTGAAGTGTTAAATGTGTTAATCAGATGAGTAAGACCACTTAGGGTTGGTGATGTGAAACTAGTGGGTTGAGATGAAGGGGAAATAGTACTTGTCATAGGGGTTGGAATAGCCTACAAAACTATAGTTAGGATGACTAATTCCATCATAATGTACTATTGGGTGGTATTTTTAATTAAAGGTAATAAAATTAAAGGAATTGTAAATGGAATGGAAAATGGGAGTAGATCAAATAGGAAAGGTAAATTTGGGGGAAGGGAAAGTGGAGTGGAAACTTGATATTACACTATTAGGGGACTTTGAATATCCACTTGACTTACTTGTTTTAATTACAATTGGATTATTGATGTGGGTACTATGGGTGAAATGATAGGTGGAGCGGAAACTTGTAGAGGATTTGACACTAGAGGTGCACGTGTGGAAACCTATGATACTAGGAACGTAGAAATAGGAGGTGAAATGGGAATCTGAGATATTGGAGGCATGGAGATAGCTAGTTGAGGCATTGAAACATATTGAAAAATATGTGAAGGAAAATGGGAAGAAATGCAAATAGGAGTCAAGACTATGGGATATAAAACTATGGAACCCAATGAAACTATTGTCTCTTTAGGCGAAAGATCGATTGGTTTATCTATAGATTCTCCATGTCTACCTAATTATCCTTTCTTTTTCTTTTTCTTTGACTTTTTCTTTTTCTCTAACTCCTCTAAGGATTCTCTAGGGCCCTCTTTTGATGGGGTGATCCCCTCTACTTTGAGTTTAAGGATATTTTCCCTAACCCCTATTGTTTATCTCATGACTTACATTCTTTTCTCAACCAATTGATTGTTCTATTAATTATAAGGGTTAATCTATCAAATAGAGAGAAAGACTTAGGAAGTGACCACTTAACTTGTGGTAAGGTATAGAAATGATCTATGTAAGGTATGCTAGGTCCACTCTAGATTTTTCATCCACCAAGTCATCAAGGACTAGTGCAAGATCATAAACCTTTATCTATTATAGGGACATCCTATAATAGTCCCTCATCCTAACCATATCTTTATCATCAAAATATTCCCAAAAATACTCATAAAATGACACATGTTCATATGTGGCACATACTAGCATAGTATTGATTTTCCAAAGAGATAAAAATATGGTCTAGGCTCTAAATTTTTTAGTTTTTCTTGGCTCATCTTAGCCTCTGCACATCAGGCCATCAAGAGGGACTAGAATGTGTGGCAGCTAATAAGAATTTGGAAATGTATCCATACTTTGGCCTATCATAAATAAGATTATGTTTGCATAAGCTACCTAACCAACTCTAATAATGCCAAGTTATCACTCGCATAATAAGGAAGTGTATAGGGATATCCACTGAGTCCAGCTTCCATGATGTAGGAATAGATGGTTAATTATATGAAGTAGGAACCCCATTTTGTGATCTCATGCTTCTCTACTCTTGATAATATTTCTTTCCTAAGTTATTGATCAAACATGGTAATGATGTTGGACATAAAAACATCCTTCACTCTCCTAAACTATTTTCTACTAGTTTGTAGTGTAAGATCAGGATAGTATTTATATACCCTGATTTCCTCAAGAATTGTATTGAGGCCTAGGAACAATTTTCCTTTAGATAAGATATATATAACATATGATGGCATGTAGAACTTGTTCATTGTTTTCACCTCTATTAGTTACTTATGGAAGGGGTGACCTATCAATTTGGCCCAATTAATGTATTGTTTATTTTTCTTGATGACCCATATATACTGATACATCCATTCTTGAAAAATATTGACATCATGATTGTTAGTGACTATGTGTAGCAGTATGATAAAGTCTCCTACCTCATCTATGATATTAGGCCTATATATGGTCTTAGGCAACCTTGTAGAGGAATGTTTGGGGGACTTGAGCCATTTATTTTTATTATCTTATGACACCCTTCTCTCTTGTCCTCATATAATTATGTAGATGTTTGTGGAGTTATATCCAAATAAATCTCAAATTTAAGAATTGTAAATACTGAGTTAATGATTTTGGGGTCTAGATCTAGAAAATTTTCCCCATTATCACTGTAGACATGTCTTTTGTTAGGATCATAGTGTTGGTATATTATGAGGACCAACTCAAGGATTTGAACAGATAGTTGGAAGGCTTCACCTAATGCTAAGCTAGAGTCATAGATACTCTAGGTCTAGTCACTTTTGAATTTTTTACCTATCTTGGCCCAAAAATCTCATAGGTTAGTGTGACCTAAATAAGTATCTTTTTTTTTTGCAATATTGGACTCCAAGATAGGAGACAATATAGTGACCTTATATTTGAACTTCATTTCCTTATGAGGCATTAAGAATGAAGTTTCTACTTATGAAAAACCAACTATAAAAGCTGGTAGGATCTATAGGTGTTTGGAGTAGTTATATTCTTCAATAGAACTTGGAGGTGTCTAAAGCACGTGAATGTTATGACATAACTAGGAGGTGATGGAATTATGTTGAGTATTTAACATTCTAAGTTCTGGTAGAAGTGGGAAGTGCTTGAAGTAGGTCCACTTTTCATAAAGGCTCAGAAGCTTGTAGGGATTGGAAGTTCTCAAGGCAGTTTCAAAGTCTGTAAGGATGTTGGGGTGAAAATTTTGAAGGGAGTTTTATCTATTTTAAATAGGAAGTATATTATTGGTAATATTTTTCTCAATTTATGAAAAAATATATTCAATTATGAAATCTTGAATGGAAAATTAAGGGATTTTGGTAAAATTGAATGGTTTTAAACCATAAAACCCTAGAAAATCTTAGAAAACCCTAGTATAACACTAGACACATGATTTTGAACTTTTAAGTCATTTAAATGACAATTCTAATGAGAAACCATAACTAGCTAGCTCAATAAAAAATTTAATTTGGAAAACCTTAGAAAGAAATGCAAATTACTTGAAAAAGCCTTCAAATTAAAGGGCAATGGTGGAGAAAAAGGGGAAAATGCCCTTTAAATATTCAAAGTTAATGTAGAAGATGCTTTATATTCATGACTCTTAGGTATATGTACTTGGTCATACATGGATCGAGATTAATTTGTAAGGGTCATTGCTTAATCTCCAAAAAACACACTTAATAATTTAAAAAAATGATAAATAATTTTTTAGAATATCCTAAATTTTATATAAAACCCTAAATTTAATGATGCTAGAGTGGTTGGTGACAGATGTTGGACCTACTTGAAGCAGGTCCACTCTCTATGGATTAGAAAATTTGGTTTTATGGAAGATGGAACCCAGAAATCACTTTGCATATTTAAAATGTGTAATGTGAGCTTGGGTTTATGAATCCTACAACTTATAGGCTTGGAAGAAGGTAGATATTATCATGCACATTGCACATTTCGTAATGTGCAATGTGCACCTAGGGTTTTTGGTTATATATAAGGGGGGTTATGGGTTAGGTGGGATTCAAAACCTATCACGAACTTTGCACATTTGAAAACATGTAAAGCGCATGCCAAGATCTAGATTCCACTAGCTTTTGTGTGTGGTGATATTTGGAGCCCACCATGCATTTTGCACATTGTGAAAACATACAAAGTGCATGGTACATTAAAAATTCAACATGTTTTAGGAGTTGGTGTTTTATGGGATCTAGAGCCCAAGTAAAATTTTCATATTGTGAAAATGTGTAAAGTGCATGTTGGGTTCTAGATTCTACCATTTTAGAAGATGTTGTTCTTTTGGATACAGAACTCATAAAGTAATTTTCATCCAAAGTTTTGCATTCTACAAGGTAAAACTGGAATGTGGGTTTGTTTTAGAGGATTTAGTATTTTTCCTAAAAAAAACAAAGGGGTGTCCACTTAGGATATCAGATGCAATGATATTTTTGTGACAAAAATATAAATAGAAAGAGAGTCTCCCTTGTGCTTGATTTTGATTTTGAGTTTCCTCTTGACTATAAGATCCATGAGGAATCCCCTTCTCTTGTCTAGCCAATTTGTATGACATTTCCTTAGTATTAGTTTTCAAGGTCTTCAAAGTCTTCTCAAGGTTGGCAGTCTTAGTGGACCAAGTTTTTTCAAGATTGATCAAATTTAAAACATCCCTCTTGTTTATAGGCTTTCCCCCAACCTTTATGTTATTTTCAATTTGGATGGCCATGTTGAATGCTAATCTCTAGTTTATAGGAGCCTTATCTCTCAAGTAATATGCATCCTTTTTATCAAAGACATCACATTATTTAATCAAACAAATAATATCACTAGGTATAATATTTTAAGGTAGCCTCATCATAATCTTCTTAAAACTTGTGTTAAAATCATGCACACACTCATTAGGGTTCTTCTTTATGTTTCCAGATTCTGCAAGAAGGAACCTAGGGTCAATTCTGTAACCATACTATATTTTGAAAACATTCTTCATTTATTACCATGAATCTATGCATCCATGGGTAAGGGAATTGAACCACCCATGATCATCTCATTCTAGCATGTGCACAAATAATTTAATACAAACATCATCATCTTAACCTCATAATCTTCAATTATAATGCTGAAATCCCTCAAATGCTACTCACTAATCACTGTGTTATTCTCCTAAATTATATGGAAGTGGTTCCCTATTTCATGTAGAAATTCATTGGGGTAACCGTCCATCTCATCAAAATTAATAGGTATAAATCTAGGAATACTAAATGCAAGATGTTCATTCTCATTCTGATCTCTATGCTTGATCACTGGTTCAATGGTGAGTTCGGGAACAAATGTTAAATGGTTGTGAGGGAGTGAATGAGGTGGACTTGGGGGATCAAACCTAGGAGGAGATGCAAGTCATGGAGAAGGTGTCAGATAGTAAATAGTACTATAAGGATCTAAGTTATTATAAGAGTTGTGATATATTGTGTTACTCTAATTTTTCTGTGTCAATGATATTTTACATGATGTATTTGAAGGAGAACTGCATGAAATTTGAATGCAAGTGATTATGACTGTTTGGTATTTTATTCATCAAAATAAGGTATTCATTTTATTGTAATATTTGTAAGTCTATTAAAAGAGGAAGCACAGAAAATGGATACTCTCTGTGGGATATGAGTGAATAAATATAGTTAGTTATTAGAATTGTTTGTTATTCATTGTTTTTCTGAGCTGTTCCCTTTTATGTAAAGATTATGTTTTCTTCTATTTTGATTGTCATAATGCAATCATTTGCAACGGGCTTCGTGAATGAACATGACAAGATAAATATAAAAAAATTTAAGTTCTACTAAAATCAACATTTTATTATTAAATTTATTATATAATAATTATAAAAGTAAATGAAAATCTAATTATAATTTTAAAATTTGATGATTAATTTACTGTTATTTTTCAATCAAGGAATTGATTTTAGAAAGGTAATTTGAAAGTGTTAAATTTGTAAAAATATTCTCTACTTTTATTATTTTGCAGAGGTAATTTGATTTTTTTTTATTTTTTTAAATTAAATATTAAATTAAGATCTTTGATCTCATTATGAAGTAAATGTTTTTTCAATATTTTTCTTTATATTAAAAAGAAAATATTTTGTACATACTTTTTATATTTTATGATCTTCTATTAGTATATGAAAAAGATTGAATTTTGAGTAAATTTTCTAATTTTAATAAATTTATATAAAAAAATACAATGAAAGTAATAATAACAAGGAAAAAAAACAATTAAATTTTTTATTTATAGTATAGAGAATGAGTATCATAAAATATCAATATGAATGTTATCTATTTAACTATTTGACAATCTTTGAAGGAAGAGCCAAAAATTTTGTGCTTTCATAGTCATATAAATCAATTACAATTTTGTTAGAATAATTATATTTTGAAAACAGGTCATTTTCAAGAATAAAATTTTAATATTTAAGTTTTTTTATATACACAACATACTAAACTTATATATATAAATAAATTTTAGAATATAATTATTTTAAAATAAAAAATTATATGAATATAAAATTGTTTTTGAATTATTTAAAATAGTTAGAAATGAAAGAATGGTGACTAAATTTGTAGACAAATCTAAACAAAGAGATTTTCCCTACCCACACAAACACTGGACAATTTAAGCTGTCTAATGTAAGTTCAAAGTAAAGTAAGGTTGGATTATCTAAACAATTTAAACTAAAGTGTTGTATGAGAGATATTTTAACTTTTCTTTTTTTAAATTTTTTGATATTTAGAATTAATTTGTTTTGCATTCAATGCTATTTAATTTAAATTAAAGTGTTGTATGAGAGATGTTTTTGATCTTTTAACTCTTTTTAGTGGTATTTAGGGTTAGTTTTTTTGTTTTCAATGTCATTTAATTTTTTTTATATAAAAATGATTAATAAAAATATAATAGATTTTTTGTTTTGTTGTTTTTTATTTTATGTATTTTTAATAATATTATGATTAAAATAATATTTTACAAGATATATTTGAGAGAGAAGTGTAATTAAGAGAATGGATAACGATGTGGGAAATTAAGAACAACAAGAAAACATGAAAATTCATATACATGTATTTTTTCCTAACAATTAATTTGTTTGATATTTTATTCATTTAAATTAAGGTATTAATTTTAAGTACTTACAGGCCTATTAAAAATAAGATATGAGTAAGTAGATATACTTTATTATCAAAATAGTTTGTTATTCATTGCCTCCTTGACCTGTTATTTCTTCTAGAAAAAATATTTTTGTATTCTATATTAATGTTCATAATGTAATGCAGGGAACTCTATGAGGAAACACCATATTTTAAATGGAGATTTGATACAAATCATTTGTTTCCACGAGGAACAAGACAAGAATAAAAAATATGTAAGATTTTTAAGAAAACCAATATTTTATTATCAAACTCTTTACACAGTGACTTCTAGATTTATTTTCATTTAATTACAATTTTTAATTTTAATAATTTATCTATTTATTTTTTCAGTTAGGGAATTGATTCTAATATGGGAGAGTTTTATAAATTATACATAAAGACTTTTAAAACTATATTTTTTTGAATAAAATTAAACTTTTAAAAATATATTTTTCTAAATTAAATAATTTGTCTTAAACATAAATAAGTTAAGTGATTTAAATCTTTTCATTTTTGAGGGGCAAATCTAAATTTATAAATTTTATTGATTTTATTACATTAATTTTTTTAATATATAAATTTTTAAATTATACAAATTATTTGTTTATATAATACCTTGCTCATGATCATGTTTAATTATTAAAATAAAATTTTAAGTAAATTTTAATTAATGAATATTCTTTATTTTAGTGCCTTGGAAATTTGAAAATGGCCTCTCCCAGTCCTCTTTCCACCCATGTGTCTGATTTGGAAGGTTTAGCTGTGAGTACACCCCCTGGATCTGCTACTACTGAGCCTATTTTAGGTTATTCTATGGCTCGTAGTGTGTTGTCTAGCATTGTGGTTTGAACATTGTTTGAGCCAAGAGGTTTTGCTATTGAATATGCATTGCCTAGTGGATTCTCTACTAGGACATTGCTTGCTACTGTGGCTCTGGTGTATTCTTCTATTTTGGGTTCTTCGTTTGGTGATCCCAACCATTTTTCTAATGTCGTTCATCCTAGAGTCTCATCTCCCCAGAAGAAGACTACTCATTCTGCTCCTATTGTTGGGGGTACACTAAAACCTTCTGTAGTACCCCCTCCTATTGTTATTTTAGGGGATGAAGTATTAAAAAATGAAGAATATTTTTATCAAAAGGGATTGATATGTATATTTGATAGATTCTGGCCATTTCTCCAAGATCTAAACCCATGGATCTTTGAGTAGTGGCATCCCCTTCTAGCGGGGAAAATATAAATATATCCATGTGCTAAAGGATTCTTTATAGTTGGTTTTGATTCAGTCATTGATCAAAATATTATTTTTAATGGTCAGTCTTAGTTTTGGGGACAACATCTACTACTTTTAAAGCCTTGGGTTTCCACCTTTAACCCTCTCACTGAATCTTTCAATAGGCTACCACTTTGCATTCATCTTCCAAATCTACCTCTTCATTTTTGGTGTGAATCTTAATATAAATGCACGGGTAACTTAGTGGGCCATTTTCTCATGGTGGATTAGGGCATTACTTTCTTCTCTCACACCTAATATTCTCATATTCTAGTGGATTTGGATTTTTCTATGCCTCTCCCGGTAGAGGTTATGTTTTAAGTTATTGATCACTCTTCGTTCCAACATTTGGATTATGAATGTATCCCATTTCATTGTGAGAGGTGATGTAATACATGCCATTTAGATTCCAAATGCCCCACTTGAAGGTTCTTTAGACTTCATCTTGGTAGATGTATGCTCTTCAAGAACACCTTACGGTAGCTGTTGATGTCAATGATTCTGACTTAGACATTTTTGAGCCTCCTTCTGATGATGGGAAGGATCCCCTTCCCCAACTACATGACTCTTCTACTGCTAGGACTATTACAAGGTCATTCCCTGTTCTTGTTAATGATTTTTAAACTATTGTTGGGATGTCCACTATTATTGCAGTTGTTGGGATTACTACATGAACTTCCCCTGCTACCATTAGAACTATAACAGGGTCCTCCCCTAACAGCTCTTGTGATATTATTATTGCTACTACTATGGTTGGGACTGGGGCTACTACTATTAGTGCACTATTTATTGTTGGGTTTGATGTTATTGTGTACTCCCCCAAGCAATGCCCCCTTATGAGGAATTGGTGAGTTTTTCACCTATTTCATTTTTTAATTATATGAAAGAAGATAATACTACATATTGAACTATTATCCAAATAAGGAAACAAAGTCTTCCTAAGCACATTTCATAGAGCCACAATTGAACAAAGGGTGTTTGACCTACTAAGTTAAAGTCGATAATTGTTTAGTTTGTTGTGTGATGTTAATGTGTTGTTTTTGGGACATTTGAGACATTTCTATGCTAGAGGCTACTTTGTATAAGGTTCAAGACCCTTTTCTATATTGATTTAATCAAAAACTAATGAATATTTTTTCTTGTTCATGTTTAATTATTGAGATAGAATTGCAAGCTAGACTGAACCCATATATATGATAAATTCAATCAATTTTTTTATGATGAGGAGTTCTGACTAACTTTTATTATTTAATTATTAATTTTTATATAAAATGATTAAGTTGGAATGTTTAATATATATTTATTTCAATAATAATTAATTACAGTAATGATTTGATTTGGATATGATAAATAAAAATTATGTAGAAAATAAAATTTAAATTGAAATGAGGGAACTGTGTCCTAAAATTCATTCATCTCAAAATAAAATTTATTTGTATTATGTAATCATTAAAATGTTAGATATGTTAAAAATATGTCAACATAATAATATTTATATAAATTTCAATTGTTTATATAATATATAAGGCAAGGTCTATAAAAATGCATTGATAAAGTTCATAATAGTATAATGTAGAATTAGTACCATGTTTTAATTACTACATGATATGGATTTTGATTCTTCTAAAACATAATAAGTTTAAAAAGTACAAAACATAACAATCACAATGTCAAATAATAAAGTTAAAATTTTCATACAAATGATATGTTTAAATATTTCATAGGCAAATATTTTACATACAAGGCCAAGGGGCAGATACAAAATAATTCAATAATGTCAAAAATAAGCTATATGATCAAATTTCACACACAAAAAATGGCCACGAGACATAACTAATAAACATGTTCAAAATTTTTACATACCAAACAATGATCTTATAGAGATGATCAATAGATTAATACTTAAAATCCATGGAGCATACACAATAAATAAGCAAGATCTATTTTAATATATATAATGAGTAACATCAATAAAGCATATAACTAAAAAATAGTGTTCAATATATATATGTAACATGATCATATCATCTAAAATATTATATTTATGTACATAATGAAGAATAAATATATAAGGAAGACATTTCTAATAAATATATATCACATCAATTTAGAGTCATAAAATGATAACAAATTTAAATATTATAAATCATGGATAATATACCCTTAATTTAGCAAAGCTACTAGATAGAAGTAATTCAAACATCTTAATCCATATAAAAGTCTATATATCTTGCATAGCATTTATGAATATTAATGAAGCGCATGTGTGATAGAAAAAAACTACAATATCTAATAATCATTAGATAAATAATATATGAAAATGATGTAAAATAGATTTCTAATCATGTTTTGGTCTTGATTTTAGATTTTTAAAATATTTTGAGTGTTTTTTGTATTATTCTATTATTTAAATTTTTTTGTACCTTTACATTTTGGAACTACTATAAGAGAATTGTGCAGTGGTGGATTGGATGGACAATTTTCTAAGATAACTAAAATAGCTTTGGTGGAGGAGAAGTATTTTTGGCCAAAGATGAAGAGATATGTGACAAGATATATTTAAAGGTATAGGATATGTTAGGTGGTTAAAATACATGCACATAATATAGGGTTATACAGATCATTACCGATTACAAGAGGACCATGGACAAATTTGAGTATGAATTTTGTGTTGGGATTAACAAACACAAATATGTAATGATTCAATTTTTGTTGTTGTAGATATATTTTCTAAGACATTTTATTTTATTGCATATTAAAAAATCAATGATGCGACTAGAGTTGTATAAATATTTTTAAGGATATTGTGAGATTGCATGGTATTACAAAAATTATTACATCAAATAGGGACATGAAATTTCTAACTCATTTTTGAAAGACTTTGTGGAGGAAGATGGGTACTAAACTATAATTTAGTAGTGCATATCACTCCCAAATAAATGTACAGACATAATTTATAGATAAGATCTTGAAAAATCTATTGAGATGCATAGTGAAAGAGACCCCAAGAAATGGAACTTGACTTTAACACAAATTAAGTTTGCATATAATTGTGTAATGAATAGATCAATACGGAAATTAATATTTTAGATTATTTATGGTAGAAATTATATTATTGTTTTAGATTTGGTATAGTTATCAACTATAGAATGAGTTATTGATGATGCAAAAGCATTTTTAGTATATACAATGCTTATAAGAAGTAAGGGTAAAATTACAGGAAAGTAATGATAAGTATAAAGCAATATCATATGTTAGAAGGTCAAATTTATTTGAATAATGAGATTTAGTAATTGTTTATTTGAGAAAAAAGACATTTTCAAAAGGCACATATAAAAATGTTGAATTACAATAAATTGGACCATGAAGAATTGTGAAGAAAATCAATGACAATGCTTATGAGGTGAATTTAACATATAATTTTTATCTCTCTCTCTCTCTCTCTAGAATTTCATGTTTCATATTTATATAATTTTCATTGGGAAGATGGCGAGTGTGAATAATATGAAGAAGTAGATTGAAAACAATAAGTGCCAAATAAGAAGAAAGAAAAGAGAGTGCAAGATCTGGATAAGAAGATAATAAACACAAGGCATGGATTGTATGATAGTTTTTAGTAAATTTGGAAGTATTACAACATGAATAAAACACTTAGATTATAGATCAAGTGCTGAAAAAAATTGGTAAGATTAAATTATAGTGGTACAATCAAAGCAACTTGTAACAGCTAAGTTATTTTCAACCAAGGGAGAATGCTGCAAAAAAAGTGACTGAACTAGTAGACACCATAGATTTTAATCCATAGCTTCTTTTGATCCCTTCTTCATGCCAAAATCACTGGCTGAAAAAGTTCAATACTTTCATAACCTACCATTCTAGTTATGTGATATTTTCGATATTTTTAAGAGGTCAAACGTGACCATCTTAGGGTTTACAATTGCAATTTAAAATTACTTTTGGGTTTTTTCTAAATTTAATTTTTTTTTCTAACTGGACTTAAACTTCAGTTTAAATTTGTTTGATAGATTAATTCTACAATTTACTTTATATTTATAGTTTTTTAGAATTGTGTGTATGCAAAACTCACTTAAAATAAAAGTTTTTAAAAATAAGACACTAAATTTTATGTACTTTTAAAGTTCCAGATTTTTTTATGCAAACTCTATTTCAAATTTAAAACTTACTTATACATTATTTGTAATTATCTGAATAATACAATATGAGTCAATACTAATTATTATTAAAAATCTTGATCTATTAAATTTTTATTTATCTTAATAATATTATAATCTATTATAATAAAATATCATTATCATATACACATATACATGTAAATATTTTTCCTTATAAATAAATTATATAAAAACTTTATAAAACATGACTGAACATGTTTTACTTTAGAGTTAAAAGTTGTACAATTCATAGGAAGATCTTCCTCTTTAAAAATATTTTTGAATAATGTCTTAATTAATAAATAAGTTGATCATTATTCGAATATGTCATTTGTCCATTATTTTTTTGGAAATAGATATGGATAGGGTCATTACGATTTCTCTATATTAATGTTAAGAATACTTAAATCATTTATTCCGTAAATTAAATTTAAAGAAATTTTTAAACACTTCATTTTTAATATAAAAATATAATTAGAAATTAATATATTAAAATAATATTTATTTAAATTTTTTTTAATAGATAGATTTTTAAAAGATAATTAAATAAATATCAAATTTAAAATTTAAATTAAAAATGAAAAATACATTCTATCATAATCTACTAAACATTTTTTTATATAAAAATTATTTATTTAATATTATTTAATTTAATATTAATTTTAAAAAATAAAAATAAGATAAAAAATATATTTTTATGAGATTTATAGCATGTATGGTTTTAGTCATCTCGCAAACAACCTCCATTAGTTTAATAAAATTAAGGTTTACGATAAAATAATTTAATATACATATCTAAGCTTCACGGAATTCACAAGGATAATTTTAAGGAAAAGAACAAGAGAGGATACAATATGATTGTATTAGATCTATTAAAATTAGATATATTGTGTAATAAAATAGTAAAACTTAAATGTCTATTGAATAAAGTTTATTATGGATAAATTTGAAACGAGTATGATTTATAAAATAAATTCCAAAAACTTTATACATTATTTTCAAGTGTAATTGTATGTATCAAAATAAATATATGTAATAAAAAAAAGGTAAATCAAAATATATATATATATATATATATACACACACACATATATATACACACATATATATATATATACATACATATACATATACATATATACACACACACACATATATATATATATATATATTAAATTGGTTTTTATTCATCATACATTAAATAAATATATATAAAAGATAATAAAAAATATCATCTTTTGTAATATATATTTCTCAAATCTAAAATTATATAAAATTATTGAAAAAAAATCATATCAAATATATATAATAATTTTATAAAAATAATTAATAATGTTAAAAAATGTAATCCAAATATTTCCATCAAAAATTAAGATACAATTAACTATAAAAATTAAAAAAAAAAATCTATAAAAACCATAAGCAAAAATTCCAAATATGGAGTTTTCAAACATAATATAAATGTGATCCTTTAAATTGGAATATATATCTTATATCTGATTTTCATTCATACATTTATTCTGAAAGTGACAACTCCATTTTCATTAATTTTCCTTATTATTTTAACATCTTTAAAATAATAATATCCTTTAAATTAGAATATATATAATTTTTAATGTAATCTTAATTCACACATTCATTTTGAAAGTGACAACACCATTCTTATTAATTTTCTTTTGTTAGGAGAAATACAAATTTCTGTTATATTAGTTGAAGTATTATCCGAGGACAATAAAGGGGTGGAGTTGAGTTTTAAATATATATATCTTTATGGTTAAAAAAAATCTTTACACTTTTCCTGTTTTATTATAGAAAAGGGCATTTTTTAAATTGATTTATTTTTAATGTATTTAAATTATTTATATAATTATAAATTTTAGTGGTTTGTTTGATAATATTTTTTTCATAAAGTATTATTTTATGATGTAATATTATATGAAAAAAATGAAGTTGTTTTCAAGAATTTTTTTCAACTTTTTTCACAAAAAGTGAATTCCAATAATAAGAAAAAAAAAAATCAATAAGAGTTATTACAAATTTTTAAATATAATTAAAAAAAAATCATAAAATCAGATTTGTATTTAAATTTATTAAAAGTGCTGAAAAGATGGTGATGAATTTTTCTTACTTGGTTGAAACCTAGGTCTACACGAGATAATTTTTTTTGCAAGAATCTGATCTTGTAGCAAGACTGATGGAGACAATTCTAAATAAAGAGATTTTTTTAATTGTACTAATCGTTCACTTTCTCCATGATCAAAACAAGGGTATGTTTTGACGGGAAAAAATGTCATTGTATTATTAATAATTAGAATTGAAAGGATGTATTTGTAATTAAAAATATCATTTTATCATGGTAGATCTTACTACTAATTTTTCTCACATTATTTATGTTCGTATATTAATGGACTTGGATTTGTCTATACCTCTTTTAGCAGAGGTTGTTTTGTACGTTGGTGATCATTATTGGTGCCAATGTTTGGAGTATGAAGGTATCCCATTTCATTGTCAGAGGTGATTTAATATGAGTCGTTTAACTTCTGAATGACCCCGCTCAAAGGTTGCTAAGTCCTCATCTTGGTGGAAGGATGCTCTACAAAAAAACCTTACGGTAGATGTAGATGATGATGGCTCAAGCTTATATGCCTCGGAGCCCACTTCTGATGATGGGAAGGATTCTCTTCCCCCATTACATGACTCCTCTATTTTTGAGTTTGCTACAAGGACCTCCCCTACTATTGTTGTCAATCTCGAGACTATTGTTCAGACTTCCCCTATTGCTGCTACTGCTGGGATTTCTTTTGGGATCTCCCCTACTATAATGAGGACCTCCCTTGTTGTCTCCCCTATTGTCGTCGTCGTCGTCGTCGTCGTTGTTGTTGTTGTTGTTGTTGTTGTTGTTGCTTGGACATTCTTAGAAATCATGGTTGTTAATTCAAAGCATAGAACTACTGATGTAAGTACGTAGTGTGCTACTGAAGTTGATGTTGTTTTGCCCGCCTCACAAGCTCTAACCCCTTCAGAGGATTTACTGATTTTTTTGCCTCCTTCATCTCCTTCCTCTGTGATTGGAGATCTAGATACCTATTGGAGTGTTTTCCAAAGAAGGAAGCGTGGTCTTTCTAAACATGTATTTCAGATCCGCATTTGAGCCAAAGGTGTTAGACCTACCAAGTCACGTCTTGTTATTATATAATATGTAGCTTAGCTTTTTTGACTCTGTTGTCTGACTATTGTTGGTGTGCTATTTATGTCTTGTGGTTGGTCTTTTTATTTTTAGCCTTACAGGTTGCTTTGTATTGGACATAGAACCCTTTTTTTCCAATGAATCTAATAAAATACAAGGATATATTCATAATTCCTTTTCATCATAATTACAATTTTCAAATTTTGATGACAAATTTATTGTTATTTTCAATCAAGGTATTGATTTCAAAAAGATAATTTGAAGATACTTTTAAAAAATATATATATTCTTTGATTTTTAGAGGTTAATAAGTAAATGTGTTTTTATATTTTTTTATGTTTTATAATGTTCACATATTAATAAGTAAATGTGTTGTCTATTTTTTTTATTTTATAGTTTTCATATATTAATAAGTAAATGTGTTGTCTAATTTTTTAAATATATATGCTATTTTTCTATTAGGAAGATGGAATTATTTAAAGTAGTTTTTTAAATTTTATTATAATATTAATATATATGTTCAAGAAAAAAAATTTAAAAATATTTTTTTATATCTTTTTATATTTATTTATAATATAAATAAAATATCAATATAAATTTTATTGTTCTAACAATTACATAAGTAAATTTGTTGACATTAATTTCTATTTTTTTATAATTTACTATTAATTTTTAAATAAGATACAAAATAAAACTATAAGGTTTTCAATTTTTATGATCTTTTTACTAATAATTAAACAATATAGAGTAATTTTAAATTTTATAATTATAATAAAAAAATAAATAATAATTATATATGAGTATCTATTAGAATGTATTTATATCAAAATAAAAAATAAAATGAAAACCATTTATCTTTCAAAATATTAAAATTGAAAGTTAGAAAATAGTGATGAAATTTGCTTATTTTTATTAGAATTTGGATTGACACAAGATTTTATATTTATTTTTATATATATATATATATATATATATATATATATATATATATATATATATATATATATTATATATATATTTTTTATATTTTATTTATAATAAAGAAATGACTAACAGAAAAATATCAATATAAATTTTACTATTCTAACCATCAAGTAAATAAATGATTTTACATTATTTTCTATATTTCTATCATCTTATATTAACCTCTAAATAAGATAGAATCATTTTCAGGGATAAAGTTTTCAATTTCTATGATTATTTACTAATAATTAAAAAATACAAAGTGATCTTTTATATATAAATATATATATACTAAAAAATCAATAGTACCATATCTATATATATCAAAATAAAGATTAGTATTAAAATATATTTACTTTTGAAATTATTAAAATTGAAAGTCAAAGAAAGGTGATGAAATTTACTTATTTTTCTTATAACTTAAATTAAAACAAAATAATATATTTCAATATATATCTGAATAACGGTTGTACTTTAATTGTGATAAAATTCGACCGTGTTTGTTGCAATGCCTGTTCAGTAGCTTTATTCCTAAAAATGGATATGATGTCGTCTTTGTAAGCAGAGTAGCTTTCTTCCTTTCTCTTAATCATTTTTAAATTGTAATTAATATAATTTTTCTATAATTTTAAATTTTGTTTTTCCAGATTTAAACACATTTTGGGATGCCAAACTGAACCAGAGTTTTCTCCAAGTTAATTGTTACTCACTTCGTAGCACTGCATTGCCCGCTTCTCACCGTCGCAAGGCACACTCGCTCCTTTCGTAGCACTGCACTCGCTTTGATTTCAATCGAAATAAAAATTTAAAAAAAAAACACTGTGGCGCCCTCCACCGAGACAAGTATTAACTACAAAATCAATTGAAATAATAATATTAACTACTCTATATTTATACCATAATATCACATTTGTATTTGAATTTGTTAAAAGAGTTGAAAGGACGGTGACGTATTTTTCTTACATTCCTTAAGAGTCACATAACAGAAATATTACAAGAGTCTGATCTTTTAGAAAGATTTGATGGAGAGAAATTTAAATACGGAGATTTTTTATTCCTACATAAGCACATGAGTATTCATTATGCCCAAAGTAAGTTTAAAGTCAGACTTTGTTTTTGGTAGAAGTAAATTGTGATATGAAAGAAGACAAAATGAAGAGTTACATGTTAAAGACTTTGCGTTCAATAGAAATGTATTCCGTGGAGAAGTGCAGCTAGATGAATGGGTAATGATGTGGGAAGTTAGAGAACAACAACAAAACATGGAATTTTATTTACAGGTGTTTTTGCCAAACGATTAGTTTGTTAAGTTGATTATAATTGTTGGTATTTTATTCTTCCAATTACTGTGTTAATTTTATTGGAATACTTGCAAGTCAATTAATGGTAGGGATGCAGGCATGCTGTGTGATATGAGTGAGTGGATATACTGAGTTATTAAAATAGTTAGTTATGGTTTGCTATACATGATCGAGAAACACGGCCCTGTAATATGGGGAAAAAGATAAAAATAAAAAATATTTAAGTTTTATGAAAAAAAGTCCAACGTACTAAAAAGATATTTTCATAATTTATTTGCATTTGAATTGATGTTTTTAAAGTTTAATGATCGATATATTATTATATTTATTGATAATTAATTTATTGTTATTTTTAATTAGATAATTGATTTTGATAAAGTAATTTGAAGATGCTTATTTTTTCAAAATATTTTGTAATTTTTATAAGTTAATAAGTAAATGTTTTTTCTATATTTTTAGGTTTTATAGATTTAGTATATTGTTAAGAAAATATTTTGTTTATAATTTTTAATATTTTATGATATGTTATTTTATGTTAAGAACATTTAGTTGTTTCCAATAAATTTTTAAAATTTATTATAACATTAATTACATATTAAAGAAAATTATAAAATAATCTTAAAAATAATTTTAATTTTTCATATTTTATTTGTAATATAGATAATGAAAAATACAAAATATTTAACTATTATAAGAATAGGTAAGTAGGTGATCTTTTGGTAGAGTGAGCACATGAGTATTCTGCAATGATGATGATCCTACTTGTATTCAGAAATGAAGAAGAAGATGTGCAACAATTGTCTAATGTATTGAATTATCTCACTTACTAATTCTATGCACTATTACAATGGCATGGTGAAGAGGAATATAAAAGAGTAGGGAGAGTTAACTCACAAGATAACTCATGTGGACTGAGTTTAATTCACTGTAGAACTCTAGGTGGAACTCACCCTCTCACCAACTTAACTTCTTATCACATCTAAATAAGTTGAAACTACATGTATAAGGATTATCCATTTAATAAGTAAATAGATTAATTAATATCTTACAGCAACACCTCCCTCCCCCTAAGCGTAGCTTAGGTGGGTGGAAAAGAAAAGATGGACCCTGACATTAACGTATAAAGAGATACCCACATACAATGCAAGTCTCAATAAGTGGAGTAAAAACACAAAATCCGGTGGAAAAAAACCTCCCCCCACTTCCCAAAAAAAAGAGATAAACAAAAGAAAGAAGAACTAAAAATCCAACTCACATCAACAAATGTAAAAAATACTTGACCCAGTTACCTCTAAATGTATTTTTCTTTTAAAAGTCTCTTTACAAGGTGTTTTAATTAAAAAGATATTTGAATAAAATTAAAAACATGTTTTTTTAAAATTCTTTTAGGGCAATTTAGGTTTTGACTTTATAGTAAATAAAGAGAAAAGAGTTGGTGCTATCATTATTCATAAGGAGCGGTTGACCACATATTTGAGTTGTATGATCTTATGCATGCACAGGTCTGCCCTGCATGTACATGTCTTTAACAGGGTGGAGGTGCTTGTTGAAGGATTATAATGCCACCATATACACTCATGAACAGTGTTTTTAACAGGTAGTGGATGCTTGGAGGAAGAACCAAATTCGTCAGTAGGAGGCCGTTAAATGTCAACACCAAAAACTAGCAGATGTGAACCAAAAATGCCAAAGTTGTCAATTTCATGAAAGAGGACGATGCGGTGTGTAGAGACCAACTAGATGAAGTTGCAAATAAAGATGAGATCATCTAGGAGAATATGATATTTGGTTGAATATGTCACCGTCGGCTGTTGCGATAAGTGATCCTCCGTGAAGGTGAAATAACTGCATGATTCCCACTACAACCAGGTACAATGGGCTGGATTTGACAAGGTAAAAATAAGAGCAAATGTCGTCCACAATATTCTGTTTTTTGGGTTTATGAATGCCTTCCAAGTTGTCGACATAGAAAATATTGATAATGTGTGGGAGCTGATCTAGAAGTAGGTTGGTTGAGTTACATTTTTGCAAATGCAGCCAACGCTGATCACCACAAATCTGAGGCAAGGGTAGTTGGAGGGTTTCCAAACTACGTAGGAATATAGAATGTAAACTCATGCCTTCAGATCTGTATATCACTTCATGCAAAATCTTGATCACACGTGCTTGTTTGCTTGTTGTATTCTAGCTGTCCACACAACCAAATCGCCTTTTGCCAAGCTCCACCCCTCACCAATCTCCTTCCAGCGCTTTTCACTTCAACCACCTCTCCAATAAACCTTTGTACGCCAATACACAAGCATGAAAATTTTGATACAAGTAATATGCATATTTTTTTTAAATAAATTTAAGATTATATAAAAATAGAAATCAAACAAACAAATTGATGCTCATTACCAAAGTTTATAGCTCTGATATCATATCAGAATAGGTCAATAGATAATCTTATGATAGAGCGAGCAGACAAGTATTTTTCAATGATGATGGCTTTGCTTGTATTCAGAAATGAACAAGAAGATGTGCAACAATTGCTTGTTGTATTGAATTATCTTGCTTACCAATTCTCTGCACTATTACAATAGCATGGTGAAGACAAATATAAAGAATGAGTATGGAGAGTTAACTCGCAGAACTCATATGGGACTAAGTATAATTCTTTGTGGAATTTTAAGTGGAGCTCACCTGCTCACCCACTTAACTTCTTATCACACCTAAATAAGCTGAAGCTACATGTATAAGGATTATCCCACACCAATAACTATCAGGGAAGAAAATAGTTTGATATTATTTTTTAAGTTTCTATGATCTATTAACCTATAAATAAGATAATACTTATTTTAAAGAATAAAATTTCCAATTTTTATGTTCTTTTTATTAATAATTAAACAGCATAAAATTATTTGATATATTTATAACAATAATAGAAAGAATCAATAATAATTATATGTATGCATTAAAGTGTACATATATAAAAATAAAGAATAACATAAAAATACATTTATTTTTCAAATTATTAATGTTAAAAAAGAATGTTAAAATTTATATTTTTTAAACCTAAATCGACATGATAAAATATTATAAAATATAAAAAATATTAAAATATTTTTAATTTTTCATATTTTTTTAATAATATAAATAATGACTAATAGAAAATATCAATATAAATTTTAATATTCTAACCATCAAGTAAGCAAATGATTTTCTATGTTTCTAACTGAGCCCAAAGTAAGTTTAATGCTTCACTGTGTGAACCATTAGATAGGCAATTTATTTTTATCTCCATATGTACTCATCAATGGAATTGACACATCCTCTTTTGGCTTTTGAATCATTCTTATATACCTTGTCTACTCAAGTTTACACCGTTAGATTAAGTAGTGAAGCAGTTAAGTGTAATATGAAAGCCTTATGAAAGCCTTTGCATTCAATGTCATTTAACTTAGCATACATTTTTTTATGTGAGATTCTTTAATGTTCGTTCATTTTGGTGGGGAACACGACGGGGATATAAAATTTGTATGTGTTGTTTAAAAATTGAACTTTCTATTATTAATTTCTTCGGTGTTTTCTTCATTTTAATTATAGTATTAAAGTTTAATAATTAGCTTATTTAAAGATTTGATATTTTCATAATTTATATAATAGTAATAATTTTTTGAAAAAATTGTATCAAGTTTAGTATTTTAAAATTTGACATAGTTTTTCCATCAAATTATTATTAATTAAATTATTGTTATTTTCAATCATAGAATCAATTTTAAGAAAGCATTGAAGAAACAAAAGAGAGTTCTAGTAAATTTCTAGAAAAAAGAGAAAATTCTAATAAAGAGGAAAGAAATAACTTTATTGATTTTACAGTAGCTGAGGAAGAAGAAGAAAATTTTAATAGACCTTGAATAAAAGAGAAGAAAGTCTTGTTAAACAAAAATGGAAGAATTTTATTGATTTTACATAATTATAAATAATTTATTTTGTTTTATTTTTTAATTAGATTAAATAATTATTCTTTAAATATAAAAATAAGGTTAATTGAGTTAAATCTTTTAGCTTTTTGTCTTTTCTAAATTCAATTAATCTTTCAACATTTTTATTTTTTAAATTAAATTTATAATCTCTTTGTTAAGCTATAATATATATTATTTATAAAAATTTATTAAAATTGTATATTTTAAGTTTAATTTATAAATTATTTGTTCAAATACAATATATTTTATTTGTAAATTTTTTAAAAATAAAAAGGGAGGATAAATGTCTCTTAAAACTCTAGTTAAAGGAAAATGTTCCAATAAAATTTAAAAGAAGTGTTTGTATTTAATTAAACATAAATGATCTCAATTATTTTACAATTAATTCTTCTTCTATTGAAATCAAAATTTTATTTTATTTTATAATATTAGTATTATATTAATTCATCTTCAATTGAAATCAATTATTTTTATTTCAACTTATAATATTACTATCATATTTATGATATATTAAAAATATTATCATCTCTTTTTATGTTAAATTTATAAACAATTGTTGTGATATGTTTATACTATTTTTAGAATTTAATTTTTTTTTAAGAATTAAACTTAAAATTAGTTTTTTGAAGTTATTATTATAATATAATATTTGTGTATTATCATTCAAAATTTAATTGTTATTTAATTTATGTTTTATTTCTATATAATATATATATTATTAGTTAAAATATAATTAAAAAAGGTTTAAAAAATAAATTTATATTTTTATTGTTTTCTTTAAAATATTATTTTTTATACAGATATATTTATTATAGATTTTATAATACCTTAAAAAATAAAAAATATTTACATAATTAATTCTATATTATCCTATCTGATTATATTAAAATATATTGAATATAATAAATTTAATTTTTATATGATAATAAAATATATGCAGAAGACAAAATTTAAATTCTAAAATACTATACAAAAATTAATGTAAAGACTTATAGTTAACATGTAATGTTATTTTTTAATACAAAATTAATAATGTTAAGATGATTTATAATATAGAATTTAATTTTAAAATAAATAATTATAATATTTATTTATAAAATTAATATGTAAATTTATAATATTAAGAAATAAAATAGAGTAATCATTATATATATATATATATATATATATATATATATATATATATATATATATATATAAAATTTATGTTATATTAAAAACTAAAATAAAATAAGTTCAAAATTTAACCAATGATTTAGATAGTTTAGTTATAGATTGAAATATGATACATCACTTTTTTTTATCAATCATTGTTTTATGGGATGATCTTAAGTTAAGAGTCAAAGATCAAGAAGTATAGACTCTTTATGAACTAAACAACTTCATAAATTGAACCAACTGCACAAATAATACTTTATTTTAAATTAGTATAATAAAAAATGTTCTAAATTAATATTTATTAGTGATAATGCTTTATGACAAAGTGAGTATGTTACTTTTAATTTTAATATTAAATTTGAATATATTTGATATTCACTTATAAAATTATTTAAAATAAATATCAATATCATTTTTAAACTTTGAAAAACCTATATAATATAATAAAATTAAAATACCATGTCTAAAAAATATAAAAGAGAGAAAAATAATGAAACTAAAAAGGAAAGAGATGAGTTATAAATTTTTTTTGAAGCGATCACCAAAACTATGATTGAAGAAAGTAATGAAAAATAAGCATAAAATCGAAATATAATACTTTACATAAATGTAACAGTTGTACTTTTATTGTTATAGAATTTGACCATGTTTGTTGCAATGCCCACTTTGTTCTCTTAATGATATCATTTTTGTAAGTAGAGTAGTTTTCTTCCTTCGAAAAGCAAATACACTCCTTTCATGGCACTGCACTCATCACCCAAGCAATCGCTTTGATTTCTTTGGCGCCCTCCACCAAGAGAAGTGCCATTTATTGTGAATACATCTCTAAAATAATATATAATTTATATGGAAAATCTAATGTAAATGTTATGTTTTTGATAAAATAAGGTGACAAAACCAAGGGCTGAACCCTTACAAAACAACTCACAGTAGGGCCAAGAAAGGCTCACAAACAAAAAGAGCCACTAACAGCTAAGACATGAAACACCACTAAAAAATAGTATATGGTAAGAACCAGCAATCTAACAACAAATAGAAAAAGAACTACAAAAATAAGGCTAATTCAGAACATCCTCCCAGCCTTCAGCAAGAAACTTATACATATTATCAAAATCTTTAGCTTTCCCCTCATCAACACCCTAGGTAAAAACCTCTAATTCCTACAACAGAGTCAAGTTAACCAATGTTGGGTGATAAAGCATGTTGTTTAAGAGACAACTAAAGGTGGAAAGCCTTTTTTATAGAAGATCCACATGGTTCCTCAAAATCGAGATGTCCTCCAATTGTCTGATATCTTCCTCCTCCTCCATAGACGTCTTTCCTTCTTTAGGGTGTTTCTGGTCAACAGGGACTGAATCATTACCAATGTCCTCAGAGTGAAATTATTGAGTCTCTTTCTCTTCAAGTTTCTTAGTCTCATCAGAGTCAAACCCCTGCACCTCAGAGTCAACCCCCTTAGATATCTTGTCACCTACCTGAGTGGTAGAATAAAAGCTACTCTCAGAATAGTCAATCATCTTAGTTTTGGGGGTAGGTCTACCCATGATTCTCCCAAAATGCCTCATAACAAAAAAAGTGCTCATAGTTATAACAAACTTAGTTTTAAGCTTTTTAGAGGGACCCTCATCATCACTTTTTGGAGTTTTATGGGTCCCAATGCCACCCTCTAAATCAATGATCACAATAATTTCCTCATCCCCCAGCTGTTGTTTCTTTCCTTTGGGGGGAGGGGTTTGAAAACCCTCAATAGTGGTTACATCTAGGATATCAGACACAAAAGCATCTTTAACATGCAAACTAGAAGGGGTAGAATCCAAAGGCTTCTCAAACTTAGAGGGATTACCTTCAAGGTAATCTATAGTCAGGGGAATAGGGTTTTATAGACTTAAGGCCATATGGAAATGATAGAGCCGATGAGTGAGACCTTGATGAAGTGGTATAGGCTTCTTGGTAGGTTTTTTGGCATACTTGGCCTTCACAAGGAGGACCGAGAGATCAAGAGAGGACATCAAATAGAAAGACAAATTGATAGCCACATTTCTTCTAAAATAATTCAACAAAGGAAAGTGATAATTACAGACCTTGGTAAAATGTCCCTCCAGAGTGATGTATTTCATCATCAAATAGCACATCTTACCACAAGGATTAGGTAGCTTGGCATGTTTAAAGCCTCCCTGGTAAGGCACCAGCTCTTCTCCTTCACCCAAAAATAGACTCTAGGTTTTAAGGGTAGTGACCCTAGTTTTCCTTTCTAGTTTTATACCCTTAGTGGAAAGGCCCGTGGCCATAGCAATGACCTTCTTTGAGACCTCAAACTCAACACTTGCAATTTTCACCCTGAGATTGTCTCATGAGAGTGCACATTACATCAATAGATTTTCATCATGACCATTGAGGCATTCTAAAAAAGAAGAAATGCCCCCTTCTTTGCAATAGTGATAGACAACAACATTGTCTCTGAATTTAACACAGGATAAGGTATCAGTTCTGATTCCATCCCCCACATAGTGGAATTATTAGCAAAATCCATTAACATAGTAAACAATCAGACCCCAAAAACCACAACCAAAATGGCTTCTTTCAAGAAAATGCAACTTTTGAGGGCTTCACCACAAGAGTAAGTAAAAATGATTAAGGACTTAAGGTTAAATGAATGTTGAGTCCTTTGGTAATTATTATGAGGAAATGACACCATATTAAACCAATAATTCCTCCCTTCTAGCATGATTTTCTCATGCTTGTAAACATGCCTATTAATCTTCTAGTCCACATCAGGCTGCCAGCTTAGCATACATAATAGTTGTGCCAAAGTGGAAAATAAGAAGCCGATGTCATGGATTAGATTGAAATTTTTGAATTAACTCCATAATTAGTGAAGGAATATTTTGGCTTTGGTGCCAACATCACTTACTTTCGAACTACTAACCATGATTAGCAAGGGCATCGACAACCCCATTACCTTCTATGAAAATATAGGATATAGTCACCATAGGGAGACCACATATAATGGTTTTGATATCCATAATAATATCTGTTAGCCTCCAACCACTTACAAATACTTTATTCACTACAACAATAATTAACTTAGAGTCCCCCTCATATGTAACTTTTGTATACCCAGAATGACCGCCACCTTAACTCCCCATAAAATGGTAGAGGCCTCAACAAAATTATTGGTTTGATAACCAAGACCCCTAGCATAGGCTACAAAAATCTCCCCTCTATCATTCCTGATGATTCCATCCCCACTAGCTTTACCATTGGATTTTAAGGCCCCATAAAAATTTAGTTTGAACCATTTTGGCTTTGCATAAGACCACCTAGTATTCAATCTCTTAAGTTTCTTGGAGTTATCATAAACAAATATTTGATTGAGAATACTCTAATTGGTGGTTGAGATAATTTCAAACTGGGTACATAGTTTGTCAGTAGTCTTAATTCTGGAATTAGCGACATTTTTAATCAAAAGTTTGGAGAAAGAATAATAGACTTGATTATGTTTCTTCGCAATATCCCTAAATATTATATTATTTCTTTTTTTCCAAATAATACATCCCATGAAAGGGAGAGTTTGATTCCATATCTCCACTAACTAGGGTTGAGAAAAAGGATAATTTTAATTAATGATGACCTCTTTTACCTATTGATTGCACACCCATGGCATGTCAAAATTAAAAATAATTCTTCTCTAGATTTCTCTAGCAAGCTCACAATGAAGAATGAGGTGAGAGATAGTCTCTTCCTCCTTAAGGCACATAACACACCTATTAACCAAATGAAAACACCTTTTTTTGAGATTATCCCGATTTAATATCTTAATATGAACCACAACCCACCAAAAGAAATTAACTTTTGGGAGATTTTTATGATTCCAAAATTTCTTCCAAAGGTCCTCTTTTTGACCTACATCGATCAACAAATGATCGATAGACTTAATTGAATAAATATATTATATTTTGAGCCTAAACTAAATTATCAACTCTTAGAAAAAGAGGGATTCTAACTCTCCAGAGTAACTATTGTATAGCATTCATATGAGAGAGAAGATTCTAGTGATTATGATAGCATTCAAGCATATTTTTCCATTGTCTAAAGCCATGTCTCTATTGAATATACTGGTTAATATTTGTGCCAAAAACTGCTTACCCAAAAAATCCACGTCCCCATTACCTTCTTGAGTACAATGCACATGATCAACCAACCAAGGGTCATCTTAAAATTTTATATTGGTCTCATCCCCAAGTTTCCACTTCATTCCTTTCCTTATTAAGCTCCTAGATTTGATCATCTTATTCCAAATAATAGAACCTTGAGCGAGGCTCTCTACAATGTTATGACCTTGTAAATATTTAGCTCTCATGATTTCCCCCAATATTTGTTATTATTAAGAAAATTCCAATTTATCTTAGATAATATAAATTTATTCATTTTTTTAATGGTTCTGATGTTAAGGCCACCATGAGTTTTAGGGAGAAAAACCTTCTCCCATTTAAAAAGAGATATTCTCCTTCTTTCCTCCAAACCTATCCATATAAAATATCTTTGAATCTATTCATGTTTATCTGCTAGATAAATAGGCATTTTGAAAAGAGAAAGGAAATAGGTAGGGATACCTTGCAAAGAAGCTTGTGAAAGCTATAATTTTTTAGCACTACTCAACAGTTTTCCTTTCCAACCAACCAATTTTTTTTAAGTTCTTTCAATAATATTATTGCAAAATCCAGGGTTAACCTCCTTAATAGTCAATGGGAGACTAATGTAGGTATAAGTTAAAATTACATCAACACACCCTAGGATGTTAATGATTTTCCTTTGAATATTAGTAGGAGTATTGAAGAAAAATATATTGCTTTTTTGGAAGCTAATATATTGACCTGAAGCCTTAGCATAATCATTAAGAATCTTTCTCCAATATAGGATTCCAAAACTGAGGAGATGCAAGATAATGGTATCATCCACAAACTACTAAATAAATATAAGATGAAGAGTAGATGCCAACTTAATGCCAATAATTTCCTTAGAATTGATCATAGAGTGAACCAACCTCCCAAGGGATTTAGCCATAATAATGAAGAGATAAGGGGCTAAAGGATCCCCATATCTAATACCTCTAGAAGAAGAAAAGAAACATCTAAGGACTCCATTAACAAGGATAGATAATTTAGCAATGGTGATAGCTTTCCAGATAAGGAGAGTCACTTTTTCTCTAAATCCAAATTTTTGAATGACTTGAAAAAGAAACTGCCAAGACACCTTTTCATAGGCTTTAGAAATATCAAGTTTGAAATCCATACCTACTACTCTACTTTTCTCCATTGAATGAATAGTTTCATGAGTGCCAATAACAACATCTAGAATCTATCTCCTAGGCATTAAACCTTTCTGAGAAGGAGAGATAATTTTATCCAAAAATGGTTGAAATTTAAAAACAAGGAGCTTGGTGCACATCTTATAGACCTTATTACATAAAATAATAGGTATATATTCATCAAGAAATGTAGGGTTTGGTTTCTTCAAAACAAGATCAATAAAAGTGTTATTGAGTTGTTTAAAGAGCTTCCCTATTCTAAAATAATCTCTGACAGTAGCAGTAACATCATACCCTACAATGTCCCAAAATTCTTGGAAAAATATGTGAAGAAAACCATCAGGGCCAAGGGTTTTGAATGGACCAATAGAAAAAATAACCCTCCGACCTCCTCTTCAAAAATAGGTTTTAATATGTCAACATTGTCTTCCTTAGAAATCAAAGTAAGGATATTATTAAGGAGCTACTCTCTAACCAACAAATTATCAACATCAACCACTTATTTAGATAGAAAATTCTAGAAAAAGTTTGTAACCTAAATACCAATTTCCTTATCTTTAGTGATCTCCTTACCATCCTCCAAAGTCAATCTAGAAATAGCATTAGATTTCTTATGTTTCATAGCCAAAAGGTGGAAAAAATAAGTATTACGATCTCCTTCATTGAGCCACTGCACTCTAGACTTTTATTTATAAAATAATTCCTCCCTAATCTTAAGGTTTTTCTAGTCCCTAATCAAGAAGCTTTTAGCTTGAGTAGTTTCTTCAGTAATATCTCCCTGGGCCATACTATTCTGGATATTAGCTAATTAAACACATATAGTTTTCTTCTGAGCAAAAAAACATTCCCAAAGCTATACTTATTCTAACCCCTCACCTCTATTTTGACATGAAGGAGATTTTGATTAAGTCTAAACATGAGGGTACCTTGGACCAGAAGCTACCACCATCTAGAAAGAAGATTTCTAAAATCTAGGTGTTTAATCCACATAGTGTCAAATCTAAAAGGAAAAGGTCCCCTTTTTCTCAATTCCACCTAATCTAGGAGAATAGGATTATGATCAGAAGTAGTTCTTGGGAGAGCTGCCAGCTTAAGAGTGATAGAATTAACCCAATTATTGGAAATGACAAATCTACCTAACTTATCCTAAATCAAATGATACCCCCTTCTCTTATTAGTCCAGGTAAAGTTTTGACTCATAAGATTTATATCTAAAAGCCCAAAAGTATCAATGAAGTTAGCAAGGTCAAGCATACTATCTGAATAATAAGGGATGCCTCTAGACTTCTCAAAAGGGTATAAAAGGGTATTAAAATCCCCCACCAACATCCAACATGTGTCAAGATTAGAAAGAATATGATCAAATAACTCTTCCCATAGAGACTTCCTCATCACCCTAGTGTTCGGGGAATATACATTGACCAAAGTCCAATTGAAAGAAGGTAGAGAAAAATTAATCACAAGACAATGTTTATTTTAAATGGTAAGCATACCTCCAACTTTGGTAGCATTGCACATCATGACAATCCCACTAGAAGCATCAATATCACGGCTGATAAAATAGGCAAAATTAGGCCATATTTTTCTAGCAATCATTTTGAAATTTTCCTAACATTTTCACTTCTTGGAGTAATAAAATATAAACTCTCTAATCCAAACTACAAGTTTTGACTTCAAACTATTTTGAAGGGCTATCAAGACCCCTCATATTCCATGACATAATTTTCATTTAAATAATTTTTAAGACAAAATCTCTAGTGTCTTTTGTTTGCCACTAGCTATGTCACTTGCTACCTTTCTTTTCCATGTTTCCCTTAGAGAGTCTCTACCCAATTTTGGGTCTATGCCCACATCTACAAATTTCTTTAGTTTACAACATGTCTTCTTGGGGATAATCCAATCATCCTGATCACCATGTGTTTCACTAGGTCCCGCACTTGAGGGGAAGTGCGAGGAACTAGTATTCTGGTTAGGGGGTTATGAGAAAACATTTCCCCCATGGTGGGGGTTACATCATGAACTCCACTAACTTTCAAAGATGGCTAAGGTATTTCTTCTTAGGGGTAAATCCTTCATTTACTAGGTTAGTCTTATATCCTAGATATGGGGGGTGAAGCTCTTCACTATTTGTTTTTTGGACTTCATGATTAGCAGTTGAAGCATGCATATTTCCTTTAAAGCTAATATCCTCAAAGTTAATATTAATCTCACCATCTTCCAGATTTGGTGAGATTATCTCATTTTAAATTTGTTGAGGGATTTCTTCAATGTTTTCAAGTTCATTAAGATCTCTAGGCAAATCCTCAAAATGAGATTTAGGTCATTAGATTTATCCTTAGATTCCTCAGCTTTCTTGAGCTTACAGTGTCAAATCAAATGACCCTTCTTTTTACAGAGTTGACAACAAGTGGTTGCATTCTCATATAAAATGGGTTGTGTCCAAACTCCATACTTAGAGTTCAAGTTTAAGGACAAGGGTAATATTTTATGAACTTCAACATTAACACAAAACCTAACATAAACAAGTCTAGATTTGACATGGGTAGTGTTATCCAGAGTAACAAACTGGCCAAAAGTAGAAACTATTTAAATAAACACTAATTCATCCTAGTATTCCAAAGGAAAGCCCAAGAGTCTGACCTAAACTGGGAAGTTCTATTCAGATCAGTACTGGGATCTAGCCCAAGTCTCCAACTACATAATTAAATTGAATGTGCGCCATACAATGATGGCCCACCTGCTAAAATAGCCAGCATGTCTTCTTTGCTAGTAAAATGAAATAATAAAAGACCCTGTGCCATTGTGATGATAGTTACACGACCCTTGAGGCACCATCTATTAGATACCCACTTCTTAACCATTTAAATGTTAGGGTGCAAAGAAAAAAACTTACCCACCAAAGTAAGATCCATGGAAGCAATAATTTTTTCCACTAGATCGTCAAGAACCACAAGCACTGAACCCTCTGAAGTCTCCATCTACAAAGGGACTGTAGTTTGAACCTTAGAGGTAAGTTTATCCTATCCTGTGAAGACATTTTTCCAAATATTAGGGTTTCTGACAACTAACACTGATAGGGGCCTAGGGGTATTACGCGAGGTAGTTCCCACCATACCCATGAGGTATAAAGATACGAAGTCAAATCAAACCCTAAAGAAAAAAGTAAACATGTCGAGCCTTTCAGAATTATTCAAAATATTGTTATGTTATTAATGTTTCTAATCATCTTTTAAATAGATATATTTAAGATATTTTTAATAATTAATAACTATAAAGTTCATATATTTCAAAATGCTTTCCTTCATTTCTTTTCACTCATTCGATTTACATGTATCTTTAACTTTTTTGAGAATAAATGCAATCCTAAATAATAAATTATATGGATGCAAAATAATTTAACGCTAATAAAAATATTGGTTATCCTATTATGATTCAATAAAAAATAT
This sequence comes from Torreya grandis, assembly GCA_037957365.1. Lineage (NCBI taxonomy): Eukaryota > Viridiplantae > Streptophyta > Pinopsida > Cupressales > Taxaceae > Torreya > Torreya grandis. The sequence goes on from JARHVA010002683.1 coordinate 1,997,881, forward strand.
TATTTTGAAGATCTATTTATTTTGAATATATTCATAAATCCACTCAATTAATATTAAATTAAAACTTATATAAATGAAACTAAAATTAAATGAGTAGAATGGTAAAAATTATTTCCATCCTAACCTCATAAGATCATAGAATACACATAACTTAAAAAAAAATGAAAAAAAAACAAAAGAAAAGTAAAGAGATCAATATAATCTTAAATAGAATACACACACTCACACTCACACACACAATAGAAAAATATTTATAAAAAAAATTGATTTAAAAAGAAAATAATTTTACAAAATATAATCCAAAACTTATCCATCATATATTTTTATATAAGAATAAAATATAATAAATCATAAAATTATTAAATTTTATTCATATAAAAATATTCTTAAAAAAAATTAAATTACATGAACATCAAATGAAGGACCCAAGTGTTATAACAAAAGATTCCCAAAAAAAACTAGAAACATAATATAATTGTGTTGTCCTTTAAATTAGAATATATTCTTTTTATACATTTAAAGAAAGTGTACAAATTTGACAGACCACTTGTTTATATTATAGTTAAAATAAATTTACAAAATAGAAACAAATGTGATACGGAAGCCATATTCTCATTGAACGAACACACACACACACACCATTCCCTAGAAAGTGATCCCCATTCATATTCATTTTACTGTGAAACGTAAAATTGTTGTTATGAGTTGAAGTCTTACTCTAGGATAGTAATTCCAAAGAGTAAGTTTTTAAAACAAAAAAATATAAAGTTATTCATGTTATATTTTTCAATGTTTTTTTAAATCTATTATTATATATGAAAAGATGAAATAATTTTAAATAAAATATTTATTTTTAGTTATTTTATTATATAAAAATATTATAATAAAAATAAATATTATATATTAAAATATTATCAATTAAATTTATATTTATAAATAGTAAAAGTAAATAATATAAATTTTATTTGTTTAATTAAATATCGAGTTATAAATATTTTAATAATATTTTTTTATATTTTTAAGAATTTTTATTAATATATAAAAAATTAAAATATATATATATATATATATATATATATATATTAATAAAAAAATAATAATTGTAAATATATTTATTTTGAAATCGAGAATACTATCAAATTATGTTTACTTTTCAATTTATTTAAAAAGTTGATATTAAAAAAAATTCGATAAATAAAACTGTTGTAGGTATCAATACTTTTGCCAAGGCCAATACTAATGGATATAATTCTAAAAAGAAGATTTTCAATACCCACAGAAACAGTGGATGACTTAATATGTCTAATGTAAGTTTAAAGTAAAGTAAGGTTGGAGCATCTAAATAATTTAAATTGAAATGTTGTATGAGAGATGTTTTAAATTTATTTTTAGTGGTATTTAGGGTTAAAGTTTTTGCATTCAATTATATATATATATATATATATATATATATATATATATATAGGGTAATGAATTATTTTTTTAATTATTTAATGATATAATGGTTAAAATAATATTAATGTATAGGATATATTCGAGGGAGAAGTGTAGTTTTGGGAATGGATAATGATGAGGGAAATTAAGGACTACAATAAAACATGGAAATTTATATACATGTATTTTTTCGTAACTACTAATTTGTTTGATATTTTATTCATTTAAATTAAGGTATTTATTTTATGGAATTACTTACAGGCCTATTAAACATAGAAACAAAGATGATGAATACACACTTTATGATATGAGTAAGTACATATACTTTATTATTAAAATAGTTTGTTATCCATTGCCTTCTGACCTGTTATTTTTTCTACAAACACTATTTTTTCTTCTATATTAATGGTCATGACGTAATAACTTGTAGGGAACTTTATGATGGAACACCATATTTTAATTGGAGATTCGATACAAATCATTCATTTCCATGGTGAACAAGACAAGAACAAAAAATATGTAAGACTTTTAAGAAAACCAACATTTTATTTTCAAGATCTTTACATATTTACTTTCAAATTTATTTTCATTTAATTACATTTTTTCAAATTTAATAATTAATTAATTTATTTTTTCATTCAGGGAATTGATTTTTGGAAAGAAACCAAATGCCTAAGAGAGGGTTCTGCTGAACCTCTTCGGCAAGGGGAAAGTTCTAATGTGGGAGAGTTTTATTAATTATACATAAAGAGTTAAATTAAACTTTTAAAATTATATATTTTTTCAATCAGGAAATTGATTTTTGTTAAGCAACCAAATGCCTAGGAGAGGGTTCTGCTGAACCTTTGCAGCAAGAGGAAAGTTCTAATGTGGGAGAGTTTTATTAATTACACATAAAAACATTTAAAACCATATATTTTTTTAAGAATTAAATTAAACTTTTAAGTTTTTATTTTATTTTTTGAATTAAATTAAATAGTTTGTATTAAACATTAAAAAAAGTTAAGTGATTTAAATCTTTTACTTTTATTTTTTGTGGTCGATCTTTTTAAAATTAAACATAAAAACTATTTTCAATTAACTCACATTTGTGATAATATTATATCTTATTTTTATAAATCTATTTTTTTAAATAAATTTAAATTTAAATATATTAGATCTTATTATAATATTTTACTACAATTTAATTATTATTTATTAATTAAATATTATTATTTTTAATTCAAAATTAAATTTATAAATTTTATTGTTTTTATTATATCAAATTTTTAATATATAAATTTTAAAAATATACAAATGGTTTGTTTATATAATAACTTGTTCATGATCATGTTTAATTATTAAAGTAAAATTATAAGCAAATTTTAAATAATTAAAGTTTTTCTTCATGATTGCTTTTAATTATTTAGATAGAATTGTAAATTAGATTGAACACATATATATGATAAATAATTTCAATCAATTTATTTATGATGAGGAGTCAGGATTATTTTTTATTGTTTAATTATTAATTTATATATAAAATAATTAAATTGTAATGTTTAATATATATTTATTTCAGTAATAATTATTCACTATAATGATTGGATTTGGATATGATAAATATAATTTATTTAGAAAATAAAATTTAAATTGAAATGAGGGAATTGTGTCTTAAAATTCATTCATCTCAAAATAAAATTTAATTGTATTGAGTAATCATTAAAATGTGAAATATGTGAAAAGTATGACAACATAATAATATTCATGCAAATTCTAATTATTTAGATTAAAACATGAGGCAAGGCTTATATAAATGTGTTGATAAAATTCATAATAATACAATGTAAAACTAGTACCATGTTTTAATTACTACATGATATGGATCATGGTTCTTATAAAACATAATAACTTTAAAAAGTAAACAACAAAACAATCACAACGTAAAATAATAAGGTTAAAACTTTCATACAAGAGATATATTTAAATATTGCATAGGAAAATATTATACATACAAGGTCAAGGGGTAATATAAAAGAATTTAATAATGTCAAAAATAAGTTATATGATCAAATGTCAGACACAACAAACGGCCAAAGAACATAAGTAATATACATGTTCAAATGTTTCACATACCAAACAATGATCTCATAGAGATGCTCAATAAATTGACACTTAAAATCCATGTCCCATACACAATATACCAATAAGATCTATTCTAATATGTATAAGTCGTAATATTAATAGAACATAGAACTTGAAAATAGTGTTTACTATAGACATGTAACATGATCATATCCTCTAAAATAGTATATCCATGTACACAATGAAGAATAAAGATATTAGGAAGACATTTTTAGTAAATATATATCTCATCAATATAGAGTCATAAAATGATAACTATTTTAACAAGGCTACTAGGTAGAAGTAAGTCAAACATATTAGTCCATATAAAAGTCTATATATCTTGCATAACATTTATGAATATTAATGAAATGCATGTGTGAAAGAAAAAGAGTACAATATATAATAATCATTAAATAAATAAAAAATGACAATGATGTAAATTAGATTTGTAAACATGTTTTGGTCATCATTTTAGATATTTAGAATATTTTATTTATTTTATTTATTTTTGTAATATTTGATTTTTATTTTTTTAATGTTTACATTTTGAATCTGAGTAAAAGAGAGTTGTATAGTGGTGGATTGGATGGACACTTTGGTAAGACAAAGATAATAACTTTGGTAGATGAGAAGTATTTTTTGTCAAAGATGAAGATAGGTGTGACAAGATATATTTCAAGGTGTAGGATATGTCAGGTAGCTAAATGATATGCACATAATATAGGGTTATACATGTCATTACCGATTACAAGAAGACCATAGAAAAATTTATATATGAATTTTGTCTTAGGATTAACAAACACATAGAGAGATAATGATTGAACTTTTGTTGTTGTAGATATATTTTCTAAGATTGTTTATTTTATTGCATGGTATTCCAAAAATTATTACATTAGATAGAAAAATCAAAATTTTAATTCATTTTTGGAAGACTTTATGGAGAAATATGGGTACTAAGCTACAATTCAGTAGTGCATATCACCCCCAAATAAATGGATAGACATAAGTTGTATATATGATCTTGAGAAATCTATTGAGATGCTTAGTGGGAAAGAACCCCAAGCAATGAAAGTTGACTTTAATAGAACTTAAGTCTGCATATAATCATGTAATGAATAGATTAATAGTTAAATCAACATTTTAGATTGTTTATGGTAGAAATCCTAAGTGTTATAAATTTGGTATAGTTACTAATTCTAGAACAAGTTAGTAATGATGGAAAAACATTTGCAGTATATACAACGCTTATAAGAAGAAGTAAGAAGAAAATTGTAGGAAAATAATGATAAGTATAAAACAACATCAAATGTCAAAATAAGTTCACATATATTTGAATAATGAGATTTAGTAATGGTTTACTTGAGGAAAACGAGATTTCTAAAAGGCACATATAACAAGTTGAATTATAATAAATTGGACCATGAAGAATTGTGAAGAAAATCAATTACAATGCTGATGAGTTGAGTTTACCACATAATTTTGATCTCTCTCTAGCATTTAATGTTTCATATCTATATCATTTTCATTGGAAATATAGTGAGTATGAATAAGATGAAGAAGTAGATTGGAAGCAATAGGTACCAAATAAGAAGAAAAAAATATAGTGCATGCTTTGGATAAGAAGACAATAAACAAAAGGCATGAATTTTATGACATGATTTAGTACATTTTGAAGTTTTATAACACGAATAAAAAACTTGGATTACATAATGGGTGATGAAGAATATTGATAAGAACAAATTGCAGTAGTACAATCCGAGCAACTTGCGTGAGTTGAATTGTTTTCAACTAGAGGAGAATGATGCAAGAAAAGAGGTTGAAATTTTAGAAACCATAGGTTTTAATCCATAGCTTTATTTTATCCCTTCATGCCAAAATCACTAGCTTAAATTTTTTAATACTATCATAACCTGCCATTCTAGTTATATGATGTTTTCGATAGATTTAGGAGGCCAAACGTCACCATCTTAGGGTCTACGATTGCATATTATAATTATTTTTGATTTTTTATTAAATTTAAAAATTATTTATTTTTGTAATTGTATTTGAACTTTAGTTTAAATTCATTTAATATATTAATGTTATAGTTTACTTTATTTTTACATATTTTTATATTTAAGCATGCTTGCATACAAAACTTACTAAAAATAAAACCCTTTAAAAATAAGAAGTAAAATTTTATTGATTTTTAAAGTTTCAAATTATATATATAAACTCTAATTCTAAATTAAATTAATTTGTATACAATTTTTAATTATTTAAATATTTTTAATAGAAATCAATATTAGTTATAATTTTAATCTATTCAATTTTTATTTGTTTTAATAATATTCTAATCCATTATAATAAAACATCATTATCATATACACAAACACATGTAAATATTTTTCCTTATAAATAAATTATACAAAAACTTTATAAAACATAACTGAACATGTTTAGATAAAACATAACTGAACATGTTTAGAGTTAAAATATGTACAATTGATCAGATTTATAAATATTTTTGAATAATGTCTTAATTAGTTTAACTAATAAAAATACTGATTATTTATTAAAATAAATTATTATAAATAAGTTATTTGATCATTAAAAATGTATTATAAATTTATTTTATTTGATATTGGAATATGTCATTTGTTCGTGATTTTTTTTAAAATAGATATGATAGGGTCTTTACAATTTCTCTATCTTTATTAATATTAAGGATACTCAAGTCATTTATTTTGTAAATTAAATTGAAATTATAGTTTTAAATATTATATTTTGAATATCAAAATATATTTAGAAGTTAATATATTATAATAATATTTATTTAAGATTTTTTTTTAATGAATAAATTTTTAAATGATAGTTAAATAAATATCAAATTTAAAATTAAAAATAAAAATGAAAAACTCATTCTATTATAATTTAATATATTTTTTTAATTTATAAATTATTTATTTAATATTATTCAATTTTATATAAATATCAAAAAAATAAAATAATAATTATTTTTATGAAATTTATTGCCATGTATGGTTTTAGTCATCTCGCAAACAACTTCCATCAGTTAAAAAGAACACGAGAGGATACAATATGATTGCATTACAGCTTATATAATTTTAAGTCTGCAGATAAAGGGGACTCGGCCTAAGTTTATAAATTCTACCTTCTACACACATTTGAATTCTTAATCATGAGAATTTATTTTCCATAAAAAGATTGGCTAAATTTGGCCGTAAGAGAAGTGCATCAAACACTGTATATATGGTTTAAAATTAAATTATGTCATTCAAATTTACTTTATAAAATTTAAAATTTTTAAAATAAAAAGTGATGGTAACGTAAGATAACATTATAATATATATATATATATATATAACATTATATATTTTTAAAAATGTATAATAAATTTATTCTTACCAATATTTTCTACTTTATATATTAAAGATCCAAAGTGAAACTCTTTAGAACTACCCATAATCCAAAAATCCTCTTTTCAACTTCTACCTGTTTCTCATTTCTTACTTTAGGCTCAATAGACTCTTCTAAGAACATAAAGAATTAATTATTTTTAGGTGAAACTTAACCATCATGTACAAATATTTGTTGGAAATAAACCAAAGAATTAAAGCATGCATGAAGTTGAAATGATTACATCGTTGTACTTGAAACAAATAGGTGAATAGATCAAAATCTGTCGAACATATTTTTACATTAACATAGTCAATGATTAGTATTTACGCTTTTTGGTTATGCTTAGGGTTTACAAGGCCCTGCTATTGGGTATAAAAGCAGAGGAAAAATATGAATGAGAGTAGCAAGGCCCTGCTATTGGGTATGCAGTAAATGATTTTATAAGAGAATAACGTAGTCCTACATTACTAGCATAAAGGATTAAAAAATTGTATTACTCTTGGTAGAATATTAATGAAATTTAACTATTTTGTATTTGTTTTGTTGTGTCTATCTATTTATTTCCTCTATTTTTTTTGAGTCTCAAATCCAACAAACCGATATCCAAGTAGTAGAAATATCCTGGTCAATGCAAGATCCACCCGAAGACAAAAGGGAATGGTTTCAAATAAGAATAAAGTTCACAAATTTTGGGCCAAAGAATAAGCGATGAAGTGAACAGACCAAGTCAAAAGGGTGAGTGAGTCAACCAAGTAAGTGGATCTATTTTAAGTCAGCCTATATATGAATTAAAAATTGTTTTCAACGTAGAGGTGCCAACCATTAGTAAAATAAAAGGAAAAGAGTTGTAGATGCCTGTATCATCCAGTAAAATCTATTCACAAAAAGAATAGAGTTGAAACAGAGCATTAAAAAGGGGGAAGGAGAAACTCCAATAGAAGAAAAAAATAGAAAGAGATTTGTTTTATAGAAGTCATGGTAGGAATTAGTGGTAGCATTTATCAACTCCAAATACGAATATTTAATGGAAAAAAATATGAGTTTTGGAGTATAAAAATGAAAACTTTGTTATGTTCACAATATGTTTGAGATTTAGTGGAAAATGGGTTCCCTGACCCAGGAAACCAATAGGCATATTAGGCACAGTCACAAGTAGAGAAGGACCTACTCAAGGAGAATAAAAATAGGGATTCTAAAGCATTTTTGTTCATCTAAAAATCCATAGAAGAATCAATATTTCCAAGGGTTGCAGTGATTACAAGTTCAAAACAAGCATTGGAAACCCTACAAACAACATATCAAGGTACAAGCAAAGTTAAATAATGCCAAATTACAAATACTTAAAGGGATTCTAAGAATCTTCATAGAAAATAATAAGATAATATAGACTAATCTTTTACATATGTAATGGGCATTGTAAATAAAATAAGAACTCCTGGTGAGAGTATAGAAAAATAGAAGGTTTTAGAAAAAGTATTTAGAAGCTTGCCTACAAAATTTGATTAAGTAGCAAAGGCCATTGAAGAATCTAAGGATTTATCTTAGTTATCTATTGATGAATTAATGGGGTCACTATTGTCATATGAGCAAAGGTTAAGCTGCTTAGCGGCATCTTCATTGGAAAATGCATTCAAAACTCAGCATTTAGTCAATAGAACAAGAGGGAGATAAAATTATAATAGACTTAGAGGTCATTTTTCATCAAGATAAGGTATAAATTCTAATCAATTTGAAATCAGACCAACATCAAGCCCTCATATGTATTTCACACCATCAAGAGGAAGAGCTAGGAGCTATTTCTATGGCCATCACCAAGGAGAAAGGTATGATAAATCAAACATCTAATGTCATTATTATAAAATATTTAGGCATTTTGAATTTGAATGTATAAAAAGGCAATATGATATGAATAAATTAATAAAAGGTAAATTTTACAATTGAAAAGTAGCCCAACACTAGTGAACAAAACAAAATATTGATAACATGTAATGTTACATAAAAAAGATCAAAGGAAGTATGGTTTTTAGATAGTGGGTATAGAAATCATATGAGTGCAAATAAAGAATTATTTGAAATAATAGATTCGGTAAAATCAAAATTATAGTTGGAAAAATATCACAAATTATTAGTCATGGGAAAAGGATCAATTAAAATAAGAATAAAACAAGTTAAAAAGAATGAAAACACAATCTAATAAGTATTGGTCAATTGGTGCAAAAAAGGTATAGGATATACTTTGAGAATGGTGAATATGTGATTTTGTAAAAGAAACCCAGCAATAAGCTAATTTTAAAATTTTAAATGAGGATAAATATAATGTTTCCTCTTAAGATCCAAAGTGAACTATGTTTAGAATCTCAAGGATTTCAAATAATTGCTGAAGCAACATTTAGAATTTCATGCAAGGATCAATCTTGGTTATGGCACTTAAGATTTGGAAATCTAAACTTTAAAGGTTTATATATGTTGTATAGAAAGAGAATGGTATATGTATTGCAACCAATAAATCCACTTTAAAAAACATGTGAGAGTTGCATACTAGCAAAGCAACATAGACAAAAAAAACTTCCATTGGAAAATCTTATGGGGTAACTCATCCACTTGAAATAATTCATTCAAGACTTTTAAGACCGATGTAAACACCATCCATAAGTGTAAATCTATATTTTTTGACATTCATTGATGATTTTAGCCTCAAAACTTGAGTCTATTTCTTAAAATATAAATAAGATGTGTTTGATATTTTTAAGGATTTTGAGGCAAAAGTTGAAAATAAAAGTGGATATTATATCAAAATATTGAGAACCAATCGAGGTGGTTAATACATATCAAATGATTTTTTAAATTATTTTAAGGTACATGGAATAATAAAATAATTCACAATAATATATACACCTCAACAAAATGAAGTACCAAAAAGAAAGAATAGGATAATTATGGAAATGACATGAAGCATGATAAAAGTTAAGCATCTACCAAATGAATTTTGGGTTGAAGCGGTTGCATGTGTAGATACATTTTCAATATGTGTCCAACAAAATTTTTGATAAACAGAATACCACAAGAAGTTTGGAGCAAAAATAAACATAATGTTTTACATTTGAGAGGCTTTGGATGTGTAATATACTCCTTAATACCTCAAGAATTAAGAAATAAGTTGAATTATAGAGGTGAAATGTTCATTTTTATGGGATATAGTGAACAATTCAAAGCATACAAACTATACAATTTGATTACAAAGAAGATAATAATCAGCTGTGATGTATAATTTATTAAAGAAGTGTGGGATAGAAGCATTGATAAAATAACTACAATCACAGCCCATGTTCCACATGAGAATGAGGACAATGAAATTCAAAGTGGAAATTCTAATACATAAGTAAATATTCCTCAAGATCCACTAAAAAATGTTCTGACAACACCTTCTAAGGCACCCACCACTCCAATTCCATCTACTCTAGCTAGTAATAACAATAGTGAATCATCTAATCCAATACTTGCATCATTGAGATCATAGTCCATGAACACTTCAAATAAGACCCATTGTCTAAAGGATATTTATGATGAGTTTCAAGAAGATGAAAATATGGATTTCTATTATGATTTTGCAATATTAACACAAGCTGATCCAATTTACTTTAAGGGTACAATTAAAGATAATAATTGAATTGTAGTTATGGATGAATAAATTCAATCAAATGAAAAGAATCAAATGTGGGATCTTGTAGAGCTTCCTAAAGGAAATGACATTATTGGATTAAAATTGGTTTACAAAATAAAGTCTAATGCAGATAGAAAAGTTGAGAAACACAAATCAAGACTAGTATCTAAGGGCTTCACACAATAACTAGGTATAGATTACAACAAAACATTTATACATGTTGCAATACTAGACAGTATTAAAATGGCATTATGTATTATAGCTCAAAAAAGTTGGAAGGTTTATGAAATGGATGTCAAATCAGAAATATTTAACATAATTTAAGAAGAAGAAGCTTATATATAACAACCACTTAGTTATGAAGTTATAGGAGAAGAACACAATGTTTACAACTTGAAAAAGGCCTTATATGGATTGAAGCAAGCTCTTAGAGCTTGCTATAGTAGAATAGATTCTTATTTTGTAAATAATGGATTTATCAAATGCGGTAATGAATCAAATTTGTATGTTAAAGTGAATGATTAAGGAAACATTTTGATAGTATGTTTGTATGTGGATGACTTGAGTTTTACCCAAAACTTGTCATTTGAATCATTTAAGGTGACCATGAAAATTGAATTTGAGATGACCGATTTGGGGCTTATGAGATATTTTCTTAGCACAAAAGTAAGTCAATCCAAGCAAGGAATGTTCATATTTTAATCAAAGTATGTTAATGAATTATAAAAAGGTTCAAGATGTTGAATGTTAAATCATCTCCTACATCAGTTGCAATGGGTTTAAAACTTAGCAAGGAGGACAAAAGTTCAAGTGTTGATGAAACTTTATTCATGAGATTAGTTGAAAAAATCATGTATCTAACCACCACAAGACCCAACATTATGTATAGGGTTAGTCTTATCTCAATATTCATGGATAATCTTAAAGAGTCTCATAAGAAAGTTAGAAAAAGAATTCTGAGATATATAGCTGGAACAAAGTGTTTTGGGATCATGTGTACATCATCATATGATTCCAAGATGATTGGTTATATAGATGGTGATTAAGGAGGTAGCATGGATAATATAAAAATCACTTCAGGATAGTTTTTTCATCTTAGATTGGGTGATATCTCTTGGGCATCGAAGAAGTAACCAACTGTGACACTTTCATTAGCTAAAGCAAAATATGTTGCAGCCACATCGGCTGCTTGCCAAGCAATGTGGATGAGAATATTAATTTTAGATTTGATGAATACTCAAAAATATACAAAAATATATTTTGAAAACAATTCAGGAATTGCATTATCTAAAAATTGTGTGTTTCATAAACGCATCAAGAATATTGATACTAGATATAATTTTATTCGTGAATTGGTGAACAATGGTGATATATATCTTCAGTTTTATAAGTATGAAAAGCAAGTAGCAAACATATTCATAAATACACTTTCAAATAACATGTTTGATCATCTTTTGGAAAGTATAGGGATAACTGATATACATGGCAGTGAATATTAAGAGGGAGGTTGGTGAACATGAATGTATAATGCACCAACATTAATTTCCCTTGCCATGTCATATCACTCTAAAACTATGCCTCCAACTCATATTTATCTCATATCAAGTATTAATGTTTTAATACATTAAATATATATTTATATATCCCCTATTTGTAGTTGTACTTATGGATTGTATTTAATGTTTTTACTAACAATATTTTCTTATTAGTTTTGGTAGAATTTCAAGAGACTTCTAGGCTATATTGTTGAACTGATTTGTTTTGCAAATAATATATATCATATACTCTATTTTTATCAATGTAAGTAGATGAAATATATGAATGAAAGTAGTAAAGCCATACTATTTAGTATGCAGTAAATGATTGTATAGGAGAACAGTAAAACCCTGCATAACTGGTATAAAGGATTAAAAGTTTGTATTACTCTTGGTAGAAGATTAATTAAATTTAACTATTTAGTATTTGTTTTTCTATGTATATTTGTTTATTTCTTATATTTTTTCTGAGTCTTAAATCCAACATAAAATCCATGGACCATACACAATATACAATAAAAATCTATTCTAATATAGACAATTGATCACATTAATAGAGCATAAAACTAGAAAATAGTGTTAACTATGTATGTGTAAAATAATTATATCCTATCATGTAGTATATCCATCTACACAATGAAGGATAGAGATGTTAGCAATGCATTTCTAAGAAATATATATCTCATCAATATAGGAGTCATAAAATGATATCAAATTTAAATATTATAACCTATGGATACGAAACCCTCAATTTAGGAAGGTTATTAGGTGGAAGTATTGGTCAAATGTCTTAGTCCATATAATAGTCTATATATCTTGCATAATATTCATGAATACTATTGAAATGCATGTGTGATAGAAAAAGAGTACAATATCTACTAATAATTAGATAAATAAAATATGACAATTATGTAAAATAAATTTACAATTATGCTTTGGTCCTAATTTTAGATTTTTATAATATTAAATAATTTTTGTTTTACATTTTTATAATATTTGATTTTTTTTTACCTTTGCATTTTAAAACTTAATAAAAATAGAAACTAATTATAATTAAGGATTTTAATGTAGAATAAAGTGTATTAATCTAACTAATTATGAATGTTTGTCTATGTGAAGTATGCACTGGAAATGATGTCATCACCATGTATAAATTAAAAAAAATTCAATTGTAGATGTGATTGTAACTTTGAACATGTAAGAACATAATGAGCATGTAGAGGAAATATTTATTTTCTCATCTAATCAAATTTACAATTTTTGAATTATGTAGCATGTCTAACAATCTAACACAAGAAAAAAACATTTTTTAATGAATAAATTTTGGTTTGTATACTAGAACAATGTGAAATATCTAAAAATTGTCAAAATTAAGGATTTATGTGCTGAAATTTTGATTTTATATAGAATTTTTCACAAGTCATGATCAACTAACAAAGAATGGTAGTGGTAATTTATTTTATCCCTTACTAGTCAATATCACAATCGTCATAAAATATAATTTATAGTGAACATTGTTAAATCAGAGAGTTAAATATAAACTCAAATAAGTGATTTAGACTATTCGTATATAGAAAGTGAAAAGGAAGAGAGAAAAATATAAAACACTATCAACAACAAAGGGCTTAGAATAGATGATTAAATTGAGTGTAGATGAAAATAATATAAGAACATAATGAAATAATCAATAATCTATGTAAAATCATTCATTATTTTTTTATTGAATAATTTGAATGTTTGTGATTATATTAAGTATAATATTTGTGTAAGTGCGTGATGTTCATGAGTTTTACATATATTTTCATTCCTATGTAGTAAACCAATAAGTCATTGTACCAAATTTTTATGTAATCATAAATAGACCCAACCAATTAGATTTGAATTTTATTTCATTTTCATTATCTACATTTGTATTTTCCTAATTTTCAGTTAACACGAAATATCCCACATGAAATTCTTGATTTTTTCCATATGCTTATTTGATGTGATATTGATAGGCTTTGAGTTGTTCAATAACATGAATACACTTTCCATCAAACATTTCTAATTCATGTCATTACTTTTCTTGATATTCATTATCTTTGATTATGTCTTTAAGGGAAACTAGAAAGGATGTAATTTCAATTTCAAGTGGTAATGCTAATTATTTAATATAAACAAAATATTATGGTGTTTCATTTCAGATTATGCACACTTGTATGATATCCTCAGACTACATAAATAATCAGATTGTGCCAATCTATTTTGGGCTTTTCAACTATTTTTTTAAAAATATTATCAAGAGTTCTATTTGTATCTTCTATTTGACCATTCTCTTTAGGATAACATGGTATATCAAATGTGTGACATATTATTTATTTTTAACACAATTTCTTAATTATTTTGTTTTTAAAATATGATATGTTATTTATAACAATAGATGATAGAACACTTTAACTTGAAATATTATGTGAAATTAATAAGTGATAGATATATCCACCTTTAGTGGACCATAAAGGTATGGCTTTAACTCATTTTTTGAAGTAATCTACAACAGTAATGATGAACTTTTGATAGTCTAATGATTCTATATTTAATTTTTCAATTACATCAAATCCCTTTGGAGAAAATGGATAAATAAAACAATAGGTTATAATTTATGTTATGAAGTGTGATTAAGGTTTGTATGATTTTGACATTCTGGAAAAATAACTTAATGACCATAAATTGTTTTACCATTGTAAACTAATAATAACCTTATCATAGTAATTTTTGAGATAGAAATTTAAAATTAAAATTACCATTATGTGGACTATCATTTAATTCAATTATTGCTAATTTAGATTCTTAACAATTTAAAAATAAAATAAATTTCCCATCAAGTGATATTTTAAATAAATATCCATAAATAAGAGCATAATGGGTAGAATAAATTTTTTAATTTTTAATTCATTTTGTGCAATATTTTATGGTTGATTTTATTTATATAAATATTTATATATGACTCTACCACTATAAATGAATTGTGATGTGAGTAACTACTAATAGTTCTAAATATTCTACTTGAATTATCGATATTGATGAGATGGATAACTATTATGTATTAAAAATATAATGATTATCATTGGTATCAATAGACATTATTGAAGCGACACTAGCCTAGAATATACATGCTAACTATCTTTTTGAGGTATGCTTTCTATATGAAAATATTGAAAATATGTCACTAACTACTATGCAATTTATTTATATGGAAATAGATATTCTTATTTATTTTGGTAAATGTCTAAAAAATTATTAATCACTAATTGAGGATATCAATATGCATTTATATATTCTATCTCTATTATGAATATTATGTATAAATACAATATCAATGCTTTGTACTCTGCTATATTATTTGTGTAAGAAAATTCTGAAGAGTATGCAAATGATATACGTTTGCATTGATGTATAACTAAAAAAATACCAACAAATTTTTTTTAGTGCATTAAGATCCATCAAAATGCATTGTTCAAAAATTTTCATCAATATGAAAATAAGTTAAATTATCTCTAAAATCATCATTAATTAGAAGTGTATTTATTAGTGGAGTTGTCATTGGTTGATCTACAATAACATGTCCTTTAAATGATTTATATGAAATAAATTTTATATCAAATTATGTGAGTGATGTGATTCATTTATCAATTCATCTTGATAAATTTCATTTATACATTAGAAATCTTAGAGGATCTAATCTTGTGATAACATGTGTTTCATTGTTTAGCATGTAATGTTGTAAATTTTATGTTGAAAAAACTAGTGCCATACAATTTTTCCATAGTACTGTAATTATTTTCATAACCAACCAAAGCATGAATGATATAATATACTACATGTCCCTTGTGATCTTCATCATATTATGCCAAAAGGGTACCTAAGGCATGATATGTAGTATAAATGTATAATAATAATGGTATATTAGGAATAGGTGGTATGAGAAAAGGTGGTTCTAATAAATATTCTTTGATAGGATCAAACATATTTGACAAATTTTAACTCATTCTAACTTTGTGCCATTTTATATTGTTTTGTAAAATATTGTATTTTATCTGTAGGTTGAGCCCTGAAACATCTAATTGTATGAATGTTTCCTTATAATTATTGTAATTTATTTACCCCCTTTGTTAAAGGCATGTCTAAAAATAATATTACCTTTTAAGGATCCACTTAAATGCCTCATTGAGATATGATTATCCTAATAAATTTTTATAAGTGACACCAAAGACATATTTATATGGATTTAAGCATACATTTTATCTGCATAAACACTCAAAAAATTTCCATAAATCAAAGACATGATTTTATCAGTGTTCATATTTATATAACAAATCATCAACATAGTATTCCACTATATTTTGTATGTGATCATGTAAAATATGTGTCATAGAACTTTGATATGTAAATCTAGTATTCTTTATATAAAACTCATAATTATGTATAAAAGTGTTTCACAATGTGTAACAAATGAATTTTATTATTAACCTCAGAATTAATTTTTATTTGATTATATATTTAAAAAGCATCCATAAACTATAACATCTTAAATCTAGTTATAGAATCCATGATCATGCCAATATTTTGAAAAGTGAAATATGTTTTTGGACAAGCTTTGTTTAAATCCCTATAATTTGTATAACATTTTATGTCTCCATTAGATTTTCTAGTAGGAACTACATTTGATATCCATGAAGGATAATCAAAAGCTCTTATAAATCCTACTTTTATAGTCTTTCTATTTATATCATTACTAATAATTTCACTTTTGGATGCATCTTTCCTTTTTTTGTTTCAAAGGTTGAGAATATATAATGAATAAATAAAATGCTTCTATGTATTTTCATTAACATTGCATGTGCATATATACAAGCATATTTAGTTGAGTAACTATCTAATAGTTACCAATTATAAATCTTAACTAGACAACTACCATTTAAGTTATATTATTAAAAAATGTAATGCATAAACATTACATGAACATTCCCACTTTATTACATTATTTTGGCAAATTTACACCCAAAATAGATCAAATTTCACCTTTCCAAGTGACTTGGTGATTATAACAAAAGTCTGTAAATGTTTTTGGGAAATACCAGAGTTGAATGTGGTGGTTCAAGGATTATTCTTGAGTGTAATGGAATTGGACCTCATTATGTTTGGTTCTTTTATAAAACACTTGATTCTTGATAAGGTTTAACACACCCTAATTATTTTATAAAAGGATTGGTGGCTGATCTTTAGGAATTTCCATGTCAGATAGATTGCGATGTATGTAAATTTATTCCCACATAATTCCTCTTATGACATGATATTTTATATCTATGGATGAGAGAGAAACTATATAATTCTTCTTACTAGTCCATAAAATTGGTCTATATCTGAGATGAAAAATATATTATGTGGTCGATTTCCTATCATATACTTTTTAGCACCAAATTTGGTCAACTAAAAATTACTCCCTAGTGAACATTCTTATGTGCATCTCAATCTAATACTTTTGGTACCTCCTCCTTAGATGCATCATCTTGGTTTAGTTACTTTTGTGCTTCTATATGTCCTCTCTAATTCCATCACTGATGATGAGGACATATTTTTTATTGATGTGAATCATCTCAACTTGACGTGCCTTGAGTCAAGGCACTATAATATCTACAATCGATGTCATGAGTATTTATGTGATAAATATGATACCACCATTTTTACATCTCAAACATTGACTGATGTTGATGCTATATTGGTGGTCCTTTCTATAACTTCTAACCATGATGCATAGAAACCAATGCTTTATCCTTGAACTTGTCTTGCACTTACTAGATGGCTTATGTTTGTTGGATCATATTTACTAGCTCTTCAAATTACATAACTTGTTTTTTAATGTTCAATGTTGTGATGAATATCCATAAATGAGAAGGGAGAGATCTCAAATTGATCAGTACCAACATGTTATTATCAATATTTTCACCAAGCAAAATTAGTTATGGGAAATGTTCTACTACCCAGTGGAAAAAATCCTCAATTTTCTCACCATATTTCATATTAAGTTTATGATTATTGGACTAGAGATGGAAGGTATTTATTTGGTTATTCACCTTGTAGATAGGATATATAATGTCTCAAGCCTCCCTACATGTTTATGCATCCTGAATATATAGTTTAACCTCATCAATGATATTAAGTGTAATCAACATCATGGATTTGGAATTAGACATATCATACTTTGCTCATCAACTTCAGTTGGAAGAGTCATGCTATCATTGAATATCCCTTATTATTATTCAAATTGATTAGGCATATTTATGTGTTTCATGCTACATATTTGGGCCTTTAGTGATCTAGGCATAGGAAAGGAGAAACTTTGGTGCTAACATGGTTTATGTATCCCTTAAATATGTAAGTTGTTTATAAAGTCCACAACAACAAAGGTAAAAAAATATTTTATGGCATTAAAAATTCTATATTATATAAAAATACCTTATCAAATGTAATTGATGTATTTGTAATATTAGTAATTTTAAAGGTTGAAGTGTTTGTTATCCAAATCATTTTAAGAATGGATGTGGCATGTAATTGAGATTGATAGTCCTATGTCGTTAGATGTGGTCACTTGTGAGGGTGTCCTTCTTCATGTTCATCATCTACAATGTATCCTTCTTCTAGATAGACATGTATCTTTCTTGCTCGACATTATACATTGAACCTAAAATATCCAAACAATCCTTGACATATTAATTCATCAAATTTTAAGTTACCAACATTTCAAAGGTCATATTGGAGAATAAAGTGAATGCTAAAGTATAATTATTGAAACTCATTTAATTGTAGATTTTAGATCATATCCAAATGTTGACTATCATATCACCAAGTTCACCAAGGATCAATCTTGATGTGAATACAGAGGTTATGAGTGCACTTATCTAGATATTGATAAATCTAGGGACAAATATTTAGGATTGTTAGACCTTCAACTCTATTAATTATGGGGATATGCATATCACTCAACCAGTACTTTATAGTTGTGGAAATATACATTGTGGGGGGAACCTATGACTAGATTCTTCCCATGGGTAATACACGACTCTTAAATGGACAAGTACCAATTAAGTTGCATTATTAAAAAATGTAATACTTAAACATTATGCTAACATAGATATAATAATATATAATACATTTATACCACATTATCTATGCCCATCATGTATTAAAAATACCAAGTGAATAATTATGAAGAATATTTTAAAACTTATAACAAATATGTATCTTTATCATTTTGTAACACAACTAATAATAATATTAGTCATGGATCTTTATCTTCTCAAATAATTGATTTTTTTATGTATACATTATGTAAAGTTAATCTATATTTGACACATGGTGTTATAGGAATTATTTTTAGACCATCGAGTTTGACTTGTGTATCATATTAATTTGTATATCCAAAATATGCATGGTAATTAGTAGTATGATGAAACCTATTTTTATCATAGAATGAAAGGAGATCCTCATATTTAGAAAAATATTCTATGAGATATTTATCATTAGAAAATTCATTCAATGTTTGAAGCTTAGGTGAAGTTATATTAATTACAATGTTCAGGTGTATCAACTCTAACATTTATTTATGATGAACCTCTTATGTTGGCTCAGGTTGTAATTTGAGTAAAAGTGTATAAAAAATAAATGGTATTGATGATTTCATGTTTTATTGGCCTCACTCTTTATAATATCCTAGTCCTTTTCATCCTATTTCTTGAATTAATTCAATAGGATCAACAATACATTATTCATGTGGTCCTAACACTTTTCCTATATGTCCCATTTTGGTAGATATGTAAACCCAAATCCATGTTGACCATATTTAGTTGATGATCATATTAAAGTAGTAGATAAATTTTTTTGTTCATATAAATTGAATTTTTGGGTATGTAGTTACATTTATAGAATATCATGATCCTTAGGTTGCATGATTGCATAATAATTGAATGGTTTTGGTCCAATGGGAATTATAAATGTATCCTTAATAAATTAAATTTATTCATGCATGAATAATATATGGTATGGCATAAATTTCATAAATCTATGGTATTATTAATAGTATATTGTAATTCAGATCATTTGGCACAATTATATTTATTATTCTAGAAGCCATTCTTATACAAAATGTAAGTTATCATAATACTTCAATCCACTGTAATAGAAAATATAATTTATCCTAATACTTTAATTGAGATATTATAATATTCTTGAATTTTCATGTTATAATGAATTTTATCATTAGTTTCCTTACCCAATATTTTGATGAAAAATATGTTGTAAATATTTAACCATGGTTAGTTATCATCCAAAATAATTTTGACTATGTTATTTTGAATTTGCACTTGGATCTATAATGGAAGGTGTGAATATATTATATTTTTTGGAAGTAAATAGTATTTTTTAAATGAAATATTTTATTCCATCCATCTTAATGTATCAAAATTAGAAGATATTTAAGGAGGTTCCACATCATTTGGTACCATTATTTATTTCAATTCCACATGAAAGAGATTTATATATAAGCATTGTCCAAAGTAAACATAATAAAGAAACCTTAGCATGGGTATGTTGTAATATTTCAAAAATATCATACCCTATAGTTGATGTTTTGGAGATATAAGGTGTATACATATAATATTTTCAAACTTTTTAAATTGTTAATGCTTTTTTTAGTTACAGGAACCCATTGAGTCTTGATATCTCTAAGTGCATGACTTAAAGGGTACACCAAGAAAGGGTGGGAAGACCATTCATGATTCATAGGATTGGTTTCCCCTATAGCACCATTTTCTATCTACACAACCTTCTCTTAAACACTTCTCTAACACTTGTTTCCTCTCTTACACACTTTTCCAAGTATTTAACGCCTTCATTAGCCCCTTCCTAAGCCTGAAACCACTTTTAATAGTTTGATTTACACTATTAGACCCATTGACCTTATACTCAAATTGATAAAACACATTTAGGGTCTAGATCGGCCCTTGGCTAACTTAGACCAAGACCTAATTTATTTTTATCAATAATGATACAAAGTTGATTGGGCTGACCCTATTAGCTAAAATTTTAAAAAGGTTCATGATTAGATTAAACTATATATACACATAAATTTTGTTCACTTAAAAGGAAGAGAAGAAGAATAATATTATATTATGCATCTATTTATCCACCATTCTACTTGAGGATCATAGTTTAGGTTTTCAATACTTTCTTTGGAGATACAAATATTTTCTTGTAAAATGAAACCTTTGTAGGTTTTCATTCACACTTTTATTTTATCATCACATTATATTTTTATAGTACTGCATCAAACTAGTTAGTATAGTTCTATCATTTTGTGTGTAGGCTTAACACACAATCAATCCAAAATGACTATGTTATTATTGTGCACATCTTTTCTAAATACAGATTATTAAATATATCAGTTCGATATAATATTCCTTTTTAGTTATATATTTTCATACATAAACAAAATAATTGACTCTGTTCCCAATTATTTTCTTTCTACATAAGTCTACAAACATAGTCAATCCAATCGACTCTATTCATAGTTTTTTCTTTAGCATGCAGGTTTTACAAACTCCATCAAACTAGTTGACTCTAGTAACATAGATTTGAATTATCATTTGAACATCATAACATAAAAATTTTTAATATAAACATCTTTAATCCCATCAAGATTAATTATTTCTCTCTCTATCATTTCAATTCTTCCTTTTTAGTACTATTTTTTATAAGTTTGCTGTCTTTAAATTTGTATGCCTATAGACAACTAGGTTAACCCATTTGACATAGTTATATAGCTTGTATTCTATCAAAAAGACATATTTTACCTATTTGATGATTTTTTTGTAGATCTTTATTTTATAGAACAATGACCTAGTCAACTTTGTTAAACATTGTTTAGTGTTTACATAAAATATCACCTAAACTGACTCTATACTCTTCTCAATACATAAATTAACCTCTTTTTATTAGTAATTAATTCAACTTTTTTGGTTGCTTTCATGCTTAGAGTAACAAACATAGATTAATTAGGTAGTTTTTTAAATTATCAATTTAGTCACACTATTTTTATCTTTTGCACACACTTACACATCACTAAACATTAAAAAAACATTAAACACTTATCTTTCCAATGTCTACCTACTTGGATTTAATCATCAATGGAGACATTGATTTCGTTTTCTATCCAATTATAAACACGTGGTTAATGGTATGTATTAAAAAATCACCTGACACCATTATCATTTTGATGTTTTGAAGTGAGGGATAGGCCCCATTACAAAGCTAGTACCATCACCAATACAGATCCCTTTCAGCCTAAATAGCTCGAAACCAACCTTACACTAATTTCTAGTTCTTCATTACAACCAACTTACCATCACACACAAGTTATATTTAATTATAAATTGATAACCATTAGGATCATAAATTAGTTAGCATTTGCTTTCAAATTGCTACTTGCTCTTTGATCATTGTATGTTATATTGAAAAACTTACATTAACTAACATTGGTGCAAGGTTTGTGTTGTGTGTTCTAATTAGAACAAGTCATATTAATCCAATTACTTGTATGCTCAATTCCATTTTCTTAGATATTATCTCTTAGCACATTTCTCTATTTTAGAACACTATCATTTTTATCGACACACTGTCTTACAGACTATGTAGCTTATCTACCTGTAGTACATAGTTGACCTAACTAACTATGTCTCTTTATCTCCCTACTAATTCCCTAGTTTAAAAAATACACAGTTGACCTATCTGAATATGTCTTCTTATTTTCTTAGTTTATTCCCTATTTACCAGTACACAATAAACCTATATGACTTTGTTCTCTTTATCTCTATTATGTTCCTTTGTTTATAGCATAAATTAGATTAGTTTAACTCTATATCCTTTTCTAATTTTGTATTTTCAATACCATTTTAGCCTCCTTTTCTCATCATAGACTTTTTATTTGAGGATAGTATAGAGTTGAATCCATGTAATGTACCTAGATAGGTGTATAATAGTATATTAGTAGAATAGTGAATAATCCTACATGCATTAGAATGAAGAGTGGGGTAGGTAATAGATAGTATAAATAAAGGGGCATATGATGCTATAGATCATGTAAGAAGTTAATTTTAATTGAGTCTTGTTCAAGGGAGGTAGCCCCCTCAAAGTGGCCTGTGATATAGAGTTGTTCCTTCCATAAAAGGAATTGGTGTTTGTGTGTAATCAACATTTGATTTCAACATATATAGTCTAGATTATCATTGTGCAAATATGAATACCAGCTTCCTCTCATCTAGTATCAGAGTAGATTTAGTTCATGTGGACTAGGGTGTAAGCTCTTATGATAATAAATTATTGGTGTATTTTGCATCCATTCTCACTACACCAATGCATTTGTAGCACCTCAAAACATAGGTGTGCATATCTAGTTTGTCTAGATCTAACATTTGAAGCTCAAGAAATCAAATCCCCAAATTTATCAAGTATAATTTTTAGTTATTGTTATGTTTTAAATAAATATATTATTTTAATTTTATGTCTAAAACATTGGCTGAAAATATATTTAATTCGATTCCTCTCTTTGAGAGCTTTCCTAAAAGTATGTGTTTGCTAAAAATGGATGAACAAGGCACCTATGGCATGCATTTGAAGATAACATTACATTCTGGTGTGATATGCATGTTGCACAGTCACTAACCACTATAATTAACCATCAATGTAAATCACCTCATGTGATAATGTAAAACCATGACTACTTAACCACTAGCGGTTGCTTTGAAGGTGATTTGGACTTGTTATCACTCTAGAGGTGATATTTTTCAAACCATGAGGGTTATAAACCTCTAAATTT
The DNA here is from genome assembly GCA_037957365.1 of Torreya grandis. Lineage (NCBI taxonomy): Eukaryota > Viridiplantae > Streptophyta > Pinopsida > Cupressales > Taxaceae > Torreya > Torreya grandis. The sequence goes on from JARHVA010002683.1 coordinate 2,021,924, forward strand.
TTTTTTGGAATTTTGATTATGATTTAGACCTAGTAATGATATTTGATCATTTTTTGGAGCTCATTTTATTATTAAAAAAGGTAAATTTTCTTTGGCAAAACCCTATTTTCTATAGTTTGAAAGTACCTTTTTGGAGTCATACTTGAGATCTGTAAGGAATTTTTAGGTAATTTTTTTAAATGTATATTTTTTCAAAAATAATGTTGTTAAATACTTGATTTATAGCTATACTAAAAATATTTATATAAATTTATGTTTATCATCTATTTTTTAAGAATTAAGTATTATAACTCAAAATTACACAATTATAAGTAGTGAGAGATGGAATATATCCTTAGTTGGCTCATCTAATAGCCTAATTTGTGTTCCATTATTCTATATTTGAGCATCTGATTGTCAAGTTTCAAATATCTATGCTAGACTATAATGTTCTAGCTAACATGTCTTCCATTAAGGTTATTTCATACAGAGCTCTCTATGTACTTCCATCTCATGCTATATTGTTTGCATTAACACTATTCATGTCCATGTTTATATCTTAGTCTTGATAGAAGAAGTGGAATTAGAAATAAATTCATGGCAAAGCTTCTATCTAGTCTTAAACCTATTTTTTATTTGTATGGTCTAGCCTTTATTTGGTCCTCCTCATATTTATTATCATGTTTTAAGGGCAAAACATTTTAAAGTGGGTGGAATGTAATGTACCTAGATAGAGGTATAATAGTATAATAGTGAATAATCCCACATGAATTAGAATGAGGAGTGGGGTAGGTAATAAATATTATAAATAAAGGGCCATATGATGTTCTAGATCATAAAAGAATTGAATTATAATTGAGCCTTGCTAAAAAGAGGTAGCCCCTTAAAGTGGCTTAAAATACTAAGTTGTTCCTTCCATAAAAGGAATTTGTGTTTGTGTGTAATCAACATTTGATTTCAATATATACAGTCTAGATTAACATTATGTGAATGTGAATACTAGGTTCCTCTCATCTTGGTATCAAATCTCTGATACCAAATGTAGAAAATTGTTACACCAAAACCTTGAGACATTAATGAAATCTACCCATCAAGATCATAACATCCCACCACATTTTTGAAGCCTAGACTTTGGGCTACATTTTTTCTTGTACACTAGGTTCCTATGCATGTACAAGCCCTAAAAAAACACTTCCATGTCAATGTATCCACCCTCTCTACAACTTGAACATAGGTGGAGGCTCTAATATCAAATTAGAGGAACCTGGTATTCACATTCACAAATCATAATCTAGACTGTATATATTGAAAACAAATGTTGATTACACACATTTTGATTTTTGATAGTTATTCTTTAAGTGAGCACTCTATCATTTTATCATTTAGGTGATATCCATCCTTTAAGGGAACATCATGTTTCTTTTAGACATGGATGCATATATTTCAAGCTTAGAGTGAAACTATTCGTAAAAGGAAAGCTTGTGCCCCAATATAGTGGTTATGTGATAATAGGAAGGGGTATTAAATAACATCCAGCCATGGGGTTCCATCTAACAAAAGATGAAAAGTATCTAAGAGAACCATGCCATGGGTAGAGCCATGGTACCCACATTTAAGATAGGATGAAAAGGCTTGATGGATAATCACACAAATTTGGTGTAACCACATGTTACTAAGAGGAATAGGGTAAGAGCATTTGGTAAGTTAGAAGTTGTTAAAATCAATGGATGAGCTTAAGTAAGATAGTAGGGTGTGTTAGAGAGGCCTTAGCAATAGAAAGGTGAAAATGTGAAGCATTTAGAGGTTTTGGTTTGCCTTTGAGAGAGGACAAACAAGAGGCTCCTAATCCATACTTGTGGGTTATAATATAGGGTTTGAGCCAGTTGAATGCAAACTTACCACTTTTGGTTTTCTCCATGTTAGTGACATGTTGGTTTTCTTTGAGGATAAGGTCTCCAATATTGAATTCTTATATTTTAAAATGTTTGTTGTAGGCTCATTTAATATGATCTTGATAGATATGAAGGTGATTAAGGGCAACAAGGTGATGTTCATCAAGGAGTTCTAAGCTTGATAATAATTCTTGATGATAGTTAATTTTAGAAAGAATCTCCTACAAGGATATATGAAGAGATGGAATTTGGAATTCAAGAGGCATAACTACCTCAGCTTCAAAAACTAGAGAAAAAGCTGTAGCACCCATAGCAGTTTAGATAGTAGTGTGGTATGCCCATAGATCAAATGGGATATGGAGGTGCCAATCCTTGCCCAAAGCATTGAACACCTTGGTGAGTATTTTGATGAGGGTTTTCTTAGAAGCTTCATCCTATCCATTAGCTTGTGGATGATAAGGGGAAGATAAAATTAGTTTGATGCCAAAATCCTTAAAAAGTTCCTAGACCTTTTTTTTCTTCAAGGATTTTCCATTATCAGTGATGATTTTATGAAGGACACCAAAGTGGTAGATGATGTGATGGGTAATGAAGTAAATGATTTTTTTAACTTTGATTGAGATCAACAAAATGGCTTCCACTTATTTGGTTAAATACTCTATGGAAGTGATGATATATTGGTGACATTGAGAGGAATGAGGATTGATCTCATCAATAAGATCAGGACCCCATTATGAGAAAATCCAATAATCTATTGATACATAGAGACCATGAGGAGGTGCATGATGGAGGTTAGCATATTGTTAAAATTTGATGTATTTCTTGGCATAGTCACAAAAATCTTGATTAAGTGTAGGCCAATAGTATCCCAAGCAAAGAATATGCTTTGTAATAGCCAAACCATTGAATTGTCCTCCACAGATGTCATCATGTGTTTCCTTAATGGCATGAGAGGATTCATTGTTATGAATGCATTAATGAAGGAGGCCATAAAAGCCTTGTTTGTAAAAAATGTCCCCTTTAATTAAATAGTGAGAGGTGATTTGAATGAAATCTTTATGAGATTTCCTTAAAAGATCAGGTGGAAGGATACCAACATTATGGTAGTTAAAGATTTGGTCATACCAAATGTCTAAATGAGATGTTTCCACTTAGAAAATGGGAGGAAGATAGAAATTAAGGTAAGAGGGGCTGACAAAGTAGTGTATGGTGATAAATAGTTTAGAGTTAGTAGGTTGGGATGGAATTTGGGATGGAAGAGAAGCTATTGTGCTTGTAAATTTAATTATAGAGTGAGGGACAAATTGAATGGTATAATGGTTAAATGATGCTAATAGTTTCTCAGTAAGTTGTTTATACTTTAGAAGAACATCATTTTTGCATTAATAGGCTCCTTTGACTTGGTTGATAATAAGTTAAGAATATCCAAAGACCCGTATATTTTTTATGCCTAAGTCTATGGTGGTTTGGAGACCTATGATCAAGGCCTCGTATTCGGCTATATTATTAGTACATTTGAAATCAAGTTTGAAAGAAAGAGGGAGAGGTTATTCATTAATGGGAATGAGGACTATGTCAGCACCCCCACCATTTTGACAATTGGAACCATAAAAATACATAGTCATTTGATAGGTGGGCTCTTCTGAAGAAAGAGTAGCTATAGACTCATCTAGAAAGGAAAAAAGAGGAGTTTGATTATCAAGGAGAGGGGCTTCAGCTAGTTGGTCCACAATGACCTATCCTTTAATGGAATTTTACACAAGAAACTCAAAATTTAACTCAGCTAAAATCATGAGCCACTTAGCAATACATTGGTTATGATATGGATTAGAGTGCATAACTTGAGCGTGTTAGTATAGGGAAAGATATAAGTTTTATGGTTCAGAAGATAGTAATTAAGTTTATAGGTGACAAAAACTAAGGTAAGGTAGAGTTTTTATGGATGGATGTATCGAATTTCATAGTAAATGAGGGTATGACTAATATAATAATTAGTTTTCTCCTTATGTTGGTCATTATTATGAGTGAGCATGGCTCCCAAGGAATGATCAATCACAAATATATATAAATAAAAGGGTTGATCTTCCTTTGGGAGAATAAGGATAGGTGGAGAAAGAAGATACTCCTTGATTGCATCAAAGGTTTGTTGACACTCCTTGGTCCATTTAAAGGAGGTATCTTTTTTTATGAGGTTTTGAAAGGATTGACAATGATTAGATAGTTAGGAGATAAAATGGTGGATTGACTGAAGTTTTCTTTGTAGGCTATGAAGTTATTTTAAGTTAGTAAGAGGCATTTTTAAAATGGCTTTGACTTTTATGGGGTCTATTTCTATTCCATGAAGGGAAAAAAATAATCCTAGGAGTTTTCTTGATAAGACCCAAATATGCATTTCTTCATATTAAGCCTGACATGATAATGGATAAGTCTTTCAAATATGATGGCTAAAATGATGAGGTGATCCTGAAATTGTTTGGATTTTCTAAGTAAATCATTAACATAGTCTTCAACTATTGTATGAATGAGGTCATGAAAAATGTAAGTCATGGATCATTCATATGTGGCTCCTACATTCTTTAAGCCAAAAGGAATGACATAATAGCAGAAAGCTCCCCATTGGGTGATAAAAGATGTCTTATGTTGATCTTCAGGGGAGATAAGGATTTGGTTATATCCGAAAAATCCATCCAACAGGAATACCATTTAATGGCCAATGGTAAGATCAACAATTTTATCGATATTAGGTAGGGGAAATTCATGTTTGGGTCATGCAAGGTTAAGATACTAGAAATCCACATAAAGGTAGTGTCCCCTGGTGGGTTTGGTGATAAGAACAATGTTAGAGACCCATTTTGGATAGTCAATGGGATGAATGAAATTAATAGATAGAAGTCACTAAAGTTATTCTTTGACAAGAAGAGCTATATGGGGATGGATTTGATGATTTTGTTTTTTGGATTGGCTTAACCTCATGATGATTGATGATGTTATAAAGGTTAATGGATGGGTCAATACTAGGTATATCCTGATAAGACCAAATAAATGCTATGCTATGGTCATGAAGGAAGGTTGCATAGTTTATTTGTTCCTCAAGGGTTAAGGATTAGCCAATCTTTACAATATGAGGTTTCTCATAAGTACCAAAATTAATGTCTATGGTTGATTCATTTATCATTGTGTAGTTTTCAAGAGGGAGGGAGTTTTAATAGAAGAATTCTCAACACACGGATAGGTAAGAATAGATTTGGTATTTTGACATTGGATGGTGTTAATGGTAGGAGAATCATGTGTGATCATTTCAAGGTGAATGAGAGGAATGGTTTTAGTTTGACTCCCCTATTGATAAGTTATCGGACCTAAACTAATAGAGTTGATCGAAAAAAAAAATTAGGTGGGATAATGTTGTTGTCTTCAAATGGAGTTGGTAAGGGTATAGGTTATTCAAATTAGAAATGTGAGGTTGATAAGGGTAGAAGTTCCTTGAATGGGAGAGGTGAGGTTGGTGGCTCCCTAAATGAGAGAGGTAGAATTGGTGAGGCTAGTGGTTCTCCAAATGGGAGAGGTGGAATTGATGAGGTTGGTATGGGCTCTTCTCAGGGAACATACCCTAGGTCAAAGAACCCATGAGGTTTCTAAGTTTTGATAGTAGGAAGTTCATGGGGTACTTATTCATAGAGGCCAAACTCAAACCCTTTCCAAGTGCATCAATGAAGATACATTTGGGAAAAGATCAGGTTACTAAGATAGGAAAAGTTAGAAGTGAATTGATAAATACAAGGCATGGTGGTGGGTGTAAGAAGTAGTTTATCAAGTCCCCCATAGACAAAATATGTTCTATTATTGGGAAGACCAAAGAGGAAAAGGGTACCACTACTGGGATCATAAGATGGATCATTATAAAGGTTCCCAAATTCATGTGGAGAGGAAAAAACATCCAAATCTAAAATTTGATATTCCTCAAGCATAAGTTATTGGAATGTGGATTGTAAGGGGTGCTCGACTGAGATTTGTGATGAGGGAATAGTTGAACTAGTGGATACTTCACTATTATTGAAAGTATAAGTGTTGGTGTGTTGGTTTGACATGGTGGTTTGGCTAGTAGTTGGCTATGAAGAGGGTGAAGGTGGAATAAAAACATCATTGGGATGATACATCATATTACAAAAAACAAAGGGACTTGGATCATCTTTGATTATAATGACTTGTCTCTCTTGCTACAAATTGATGCATCAATGAAGGCTAGAAGGGATGCATACCATGACATAGATCTAAGGGTGACCAAGTAACACATTATATTTAAAATCTCCCTCTACGATGTAAAATTGTTTAAGAATGGTTAGAGGACCCAAAAGGATGTGGAGAATAAATACCCTGAGAGTAGTGGCCAAAGTATCATTGAATGATCAGATAACCACCAAGCTTTTTGACATGATTTTTTTAGGTAGTTGAAGTTGATCATAATCATGGGAGGAGATGATATTTATACTTACTCCTCCATCAATCATGACCCTTTTTACATGTGTATGATTGATGGATGCTATGATAAAAAGAGGGGGATCAGGATCTTTGATATGATATGGTGGGATTTTAGATTCTTGAAAGGTGACACTAGTAATGCATTGGATAGCTCTAATCAAAGATGCAAGAGGTTGGGGATCATTTGGTTGAACTTCTATGGAACACATTACTTTATTTAAAGCTTGATGATATTGAGGCAAGGTGTTGATTAAGTTACAAAGACTCATTTTTATGGACAACTGGTGAAGTTGTTTTATCACTAGGCATTAGACAAATGAAGGTGCATTAGAGGAGGAAGGGGCTCCCAAAATGGAGACCTTAGGCTTTGATGGTTGTGATGATGAAGGTGCAATCTATTGGGTTTGGTTAGTTGGCTAAGGAGGTGAAAGGTAAGACCATGGAATGGTGTCCTTAGCTTTACCATTTTATTTTGTTGGACCCCTTTACCCTTATCCTTATGTTGGGCTTTGAACCAAGTTACCATATGAATAGTATGGATAAGGGGAGTAGTTACTTGCTTTAGTTCCTCTATTACACTTATTGGTGGGATTAGAGAAGGAGATGATTAGTAAGAGGATTTGATAGGTGGTAAAAGAGGTGAAGGGATTAAAGAAGGTTCATATAATAGATCATCCTCCTCCAAAAGGCCATGAATGATAGTTTGGAGATTCTTACAGTTATCTATATCATGCCCAGGGGTTCTATGGTAAAGAAAACATTAAACCAGGTTGGATTTTTATGAGTGGGGTCAAAAGGTTTGATGGGGGGTAAGTTAAAGGTAAAAGCTTGCAAGATCCTTTATAATATTTTTGTATAAGAATTTGATAAGGATTTTGGAGATGGTGGGGTTTGGTTTTTTGGTTTAGGTTTCTTGTTGGGTAAGGGATTTTTAACAGGAGGTATGGTTGGTGGGGTAAGATTAGCTAGAGTTTTTGAATGAAGTATCTTAGTTGTAATTGGTTTAGAGATTGGGGGTCTAAATGATAAGGGTTTAATAGATGGGAATGTGGATGGCAAAAGGTTGGTGAGGAATGATTTTGACCTAGGAGGTGGGCTTGTTATAGGTAAAGAAAAGGGAGTTGGGTTTTTGGAGGATGAGCCAGTTACAAGTATGGTGGAAGGATGTGGTCCTAAAATAGAAGGTAAGGGTGAAGAAGCTAGTATGGTTCTTCCTCAAAGTTGAGGTCTAGGTAATCCCTCCTTCTTAATGGGCTTAATTGGATTAGGTTTTGGTTGGATTAGTGTGGTTAGGTCCAGTCTCAAAGGAGGGTGAGTGGGATTTGGTATGGGAGGGATCCTTAAGGTATTGATTGGCTTGGTGCATGAAGCATAAAGTGATTTAGTAATTTTAGATAGGCGTAATTTAGGTACCCCCTTGGTAAATTTAGGATAATTAGTTGGTGTGGTTGTAACAATAGGCTCAAAAGTGGATTGCAATGAAGTAAAAGGTTTAGTTTTATTTGGATACAAGATTCCAAGATGATGCGAAAAGGTATCTCTATCAAAGTTAGGTTGGGAGGTGAACTCAAAACCTTGAACTAGCTAGGAGAAGGGTTTATAAATAAGATTTGTTCCTTGATATTTAGCTTCAAATTGTAAACCCTTTGGGGATGATGAACTAGTGGTTTTAGTATTTTTATCCATGGTGGAAGGTTCCAAAGGCAATGGTTGGGTAGATAGGGGTATTTTCTCTTGAGAGATGGTTTTCATGGAAGATATAGATGATTCTAAAATTGGTGTGGTAAGGGTAATGGTTTTAGGTGGAAGGGTTGGTTTAGATTCCTCCTTGGTTTGGTTTTCCAAAGGAATAAGTTGTTTTTTGAATTGGATTGGAGGAGTGAATAAAATAGTTGATGGAGTGACCATCTTCTTAGGTATTTTCACCATAGGAGGGGTGGGTGAAACCATGGTTTCATCTAAGGAAGTGGAAGAGATAGTCACTTCCTTCATTTGGGAATTTTAAGGTGTTGGTGGTAGGTAGTTCTCCTTAATTTGGGTGATAAAAGTAATAACTTCTTTGATAATGGGCATATTACTGATGACATTGATTACATGTGCCTCATGTGAATTGGAGGATTCAGGTTGGTTTTCATGGTGTTGGGCTGAAGGTGGATGATTTGGAAATGGTTTTCATAAAATATCAAGGGATTGGTTTGAAGGAGCATTTAGGTTGTCAAACACAAGCTCCACTTTATCAATTAGGTCCTGGACAATGCTTTTAAAAGTATTGCATTTATCAGTATCATATCCAAAAACATGATGATAGTCACAATGATCATTCTCATTATACCACCTAGGAAATGGGTGAGAAGTATTAAATTATTGAAGGGGATTGATGTGTGGAAGTTGGATTAGACCGGCCTTGAGTAGTTTCTCCAACACTGATTCATAAGATTCTCCAATCAGGGTAAATGGTTTTGAAGGAACCCAATTTTGAGTATGGTTTTGGTGATTGGAAGGGTTATTTGTTGGAGGTGTTCAGTTGATGAGTGGAGGAGGTGTGGATTTAAGAATGACTGAATGTGTTGATGCTTTCACTTTAGAATTGGTTGGGTTCATTGTTTTGGTGGAAGATGACTCTGTGGATTTTAAACTAGAATTTTTATTTCAATGCTTCAACTTCCCTTCATCAATAGCATGGTTTTCAAATTTATGGGTCATATTAAAATCTTTTTAAAAGGTCCTAAAGGTTTGGACATGGAGATTTAGAGCAATCTATTTAGCACAACCTCAGGAAAATAATTTGATTAATTCAGGTTGACGTAATGGGAAAGTTATTTGACTAATAAGACCTCTCCATCTAGAAACAAATTCAACAATGGACTCATATTCAAATTATTTGATGAAATATAGTTCTATAATGGAAACATTTTTAGAGATATTTATAGAAAAGTTTTGCAAAACGGTGTGTGCCAATTGAGAGAATGAAAAGATAGAATGAGTGGGAAGAGAACTATACAAGCCAAAGGCAGCCCCAGATAATGACATGGGAAAGATTCAGAGGAGAAGAGCGTCATCATAAGCAATAAAAAACATGCATGTCAAAACTCTCTTAAGTGTTGTTGAGGGTCCTCCTTACCTTGGAATTCAAAAAATTTGGGCAATTCCCATTGAGAAGGATAGGCATGAATAGGTATGGATGGATGGATAGTCTCATTACAAATTTAGTCTTAAGACAAAAGATTAGTTGAGGCAGAGATGAATGACTCCAAACTAGTCATTTTATCCATGAACATTTTGATTAGGTCGGGATACAGTTGAGAAACCACATAATTAAGAGGTACATTTTATTAAGTCTAGTTCATGATAATGTATGAATAGGCATTAAATGGTAATGACAAAGCCACATACTGATACGTGGTGCCAGGAGGTTGATATGGTAGCACATAAGAACTATTTGGTATAAAATGTTGGGTGGTGGTTGGTATGTACGTTTTTAGGTTAAGGACATATTGGTCAGTTATCATAGGAACAAGTTGAGGAAAAGATGTGGTTAGCATGCTTAAGATAGGAGGAAATTGGGAAGGTTGAGGTTGGGTGGTTATGCTAGTGCTAATTAGAGGAAGGTTTGGAGGTATGGAGAACACTAAGCTTTTAAGTGGAACTATGGTCAAAGGATTGGTTGAAACCAAAGGGAAGATATAATTTAAAGTGGAGGATAATGCCATAGTAGATGGGGCATAAGTAACCAATGGTAAGGTTGACTCCCCATGGGGTGTAATTGGTGGTATTTGGTTAGGTGATGGAATGTTGGTTCAGTTTTGGGTAGATGGGTCATTGGAAGAAGTCTGAGTTAATGGTTGAGATGAAGTGGTTCCTACCATGAGGTGGGATGGCATACCAAGAGAAGGTTCAAAAAATGGAAATAAAGTAGGAGGGGTGCGATGAGGTAAAGTGTTAAGGTAATGTTTCAAGGCAACTGTATTATTGTCAAGAATGGTGGTGAAGTCTAGATCTCCTTTAGATATGATTGGAATTTTAGAGGGAGATGGTGGTGGAGGAGAATGGTGAGGTGAACCATGGGGAGATTTATCTGCATCTAAGGTATAATCCATGGATGAAGATGAAGGTGGTGGTTGATTAATTTGATTTTTCACTTGTTGTCTACTCAAAACCATATGAAAAATTCAGAACTAGACAATGAACCTTTATCCTCAAATAATGATCAATCCATGAAAAACACAAAGCGAAAAAAGCACACACTAAAAATGAATTAATCATAGGATTTATTTTAAATCACTTTTAACTTGTCTTAAAGAGTGTGAAAGGGAAAATTAGCTTATGATTTAGGTACTAAAAATCCATCTAAGGATGGTTTTAGGTTAATTTTGGGTTTTCAAATAATCTACACTAGACCGGGTACATGCCTTAGTACTAGGGGCTTGCTCCCTGCACTTCACAAACCTGAACCTGAGCTTGGCTGCTTAGCCAATAAATAACATTTGTATAAAGTTTATACTCCACTAGAGAATGGAGCAGGTCCTCCCCTTGGTGGTGAAATATAAGTGAGATCTCTGGGTAGGGTAAGGTGATCCAAAGGGTGATGAATTCCCAATGGGCCTTGTCTCTAGTATGTTTTGATGTGTTCTTTGGTGCAATGGTTTGGTAGTGTAAAATTTGTGTTCTACAGTTCATTTAAATGCCATTAATTAATTTAGGTGAGATAAACATTAAATAGTCAATTTAATTAATGCACTTAATTTTATCCCGAAAGGAATTCTTTGGTTTCTTTGAATGCAAACAAGGAATAATGCAATAATGCAAGATGACAATGCAACCTATCCCTAAAATGAATTTTGCACTCTTTTTTGTTTGTTTATTTGTTTTGAATTAGAAAAGAAAAGTAAAATAAATTTTGTATTTTTTAGAATTTAAATACTTGAATAAATGCAATAAAAATGAGATTCACTAATGTAACTATATGAAATAAATTAAACTATGAACCCTTAAGGGGTACCATCGGGCATGCCAAAATGTTTCACTTGATTTCTTACATTAACTATTTTTAATTTGAAAGAGGAGATAAGTAATAGATAATAGGTGTGTACTTGGTTGGACGTTGCACACATTGATATATAGATGAAGTGGTAACTCTTATTTGGTAAGGGAAGAATGACCTATAAATCACATGAACTCATAAAATATATGTTAATAGAAAAGTTAGGGGCTCTTTGGTGAGAAAAAAATCCCAAGAATGGAATATCCTTCCTTAAATGGATGTCAACCCTTGTTCAACATTCAATTTCATTGACAAAAGAGAAATTACAAATAGTAGATATGAAAATGATGTCAATGAATAGTAAAACATGTCTAATCTATGGTAGGGTTGATATTATCAAAATAATGGTTCCAAAATGTAGTACCCTCATCAATATCCTCTTGGATTATGGCTAATTATTCTTAAATATCCTATAAATGGGGTGTGAGAACCAAAATACAAAGGGTAACTCAAATTAAATGTCACTTTGATAAATAAATATAGATTGGGGGGCAATAGGAAGGTCAACGACACTATCTGTCTCATGTGCACATCCTGGTAGGGTCATCTACATGCAATAAAGAAGTTAAGGTCAGGTCCAAAAAAATAAAAAAAGTGTTCAGGTACAGGTTAAGGGATGGCCATAAGTATGAGAAGGTGAAAAGGAGGGTCAACATAAAAATATGTATTTTTGGGTGACAGTGACCATCAGTAGTCAGAGTGATCGATGGGGGTTTCCCTAACCATCAATAGTTGGGTGATAGATGGTGGTTTCTATAACTAGCGATGATTATGGTAATTGTTGGTGGTCACCTACTATAAACTTGATAGGGACTAAAAATGAGCTACAAATAGGTAACTAAGGGGCCAAAAAGGTTGTATAGGTAGTCTGGCTAAAGGAAAAGAAGCAAGAAGATTATTCAATAGAGAACACACTTATAATAAGCAAAGAAGGATAAAATGAAATAGAGAAAACAAAGTTAGGTACCTTTTCTTTGACGGTTTCAATGGTTGAAAGCTTAGAGGAATGCAAGTAGTGTAATGGTACCTTGATGAGATAATCACACAAACAGAGCTTCAGGTTGTTGAATGCCTACATAGAAAACAAGAGAGTCTAGATGTACAAATTTTGGTCCCATATCTCCTCCATGAGATTTGTATTTATAGCACAAAACTTCCTAAATGAGGAGAAAGATTTATCAAATTGAAGGAGGAAAAGTTGCTAAGTTAGTCTTGGATAAGTGTGATAGACTGATGAAAATAAATCTAGAGTTTGTGCATAGGAAAGTTGCCAATTTTGTTAGTGCAAGCTTTTTCAAAGATGGAAGTTTCTAATCTATTGGGGTGAAGATACCTGACCATCTATTATTAGGATAACCATCGATGGTTGTGCTAACTATCAATGGTTGGGCTAATTATCGATGGTTGGGCTAACGTTGATGATCAACCCTCTTGGGATAAAGAGGTAAAATGTAAAGTATTAAATGGTTTGCTTAAGTTTGTGTAAAGAAGGGTCAACTAGGTTAATAAAGGAGTTAACTAGGTCAAGGTCAAGATTTAAGTCCTAGTGTGATGACATAAAAAATTGTTTGAGGGACGGTTTTAAGTGTCTACACTATCTTTAGTTGAACCTTATATCATATCTAATTATACTTCTCCTTTAGACAAGCCTAGCCTAGAATTTGTACCAGCCCTACCTTCCCTCGGTGA
>JARHVA010002683.1:2042500-2122500 GCA_037957365.1 Torreya grandis
TAGAGGTATGTATTTCAATTATGTCCTTTCATTTCTATTACTTTCCTCTTACTATAATTTATTTATCTTTAGCATTATGCATTGATATGTTATTTTCCTAAAACATCATCCCCTATTACACCTATATGACACATGATGAGCTTTGAGTGGGGCATATGTATACATAGAATATTTTCAAAGTTAATCAATTACTAATGTTTTATCTCTTATATGAACACATTGAGTCTAAATCTCTCTGAGTGTATGCCTTAAAGGGTGCACCAAGAAATGGGAGGGCAGATAATTGGTGCTTCACAATATTATTGTCCCCTATACCACCACTTTCTATCTAATCAACTTTCTCCTAAACACTTCTCTAAATATTTTATCCTATCTTACACACTCCTTCAAGCCTTTAATGCCTTCAGTATCCCCTTATTAAGCCTAAAACCCTTTTAATAATTTACATTACACTATCAGCCCCATCGACCTTGTACTCAAATTGATAAAACACATTTATGGTTTAGGTTAACCACTAGCTGACCCAGATAAAGACCTAATTTGTTGTTATCAATAAAGATAGATAGTCTATTAAGTTGAATGTATCGACTAAGCTTTTAGAAAGGTTTATAGTTAGATTCAACTATATATACAAATCCACTTCTATCATTTAGAAATAAGATAAGAAGAAGAATATTATATTCAACATCTTCTTATCCACCATTCTCCTTGAGGATCATAGCTTAAGGTTTTAATACTATTTTTTGAGATATAGATCTTGTCTTGTGGAGAAGTCTTTTGGATACATAGATAAGTTGTTTATCCTAGAGATAACTTATCCTTGTTATATTTATGTACCACAATAACCATTTGTGAAGAACTTTATCCAAGAGAGAGATTGAGGCTTAGTAGGTTCATCTTCAAAGGTAAGTATTCCTAACTTTGGTCCTCCTTTATAAGAATAGATATATTTGCATTTTTACTTCTCTCCGATATATAAGGATTTACTATATATTGAAGTGATTACAAATCTTATATGCATATTTACTTTTTATGTGTATTATCCCTACTTTGTGCCACAAGATTTGGTGATAACTAGATTAGATTTTACTTTCCTTGTCATTTAATTTTTTGAAATGAAAATTTAGGACCTAACTAGGGTTATTGATTAGTGTTGTTTGACTAGAGGCTTTGAAACCCTTTCTAGTGATATTATTGTGGTAAGAGATCCCTTGGTTAGGTATAGTAAATCCATCTTGGTCATGACCCCGAATATCTAATGTATTAAAAATTGAAAGTATAAGTAAGATTTATACTCTTTGATCTAGGATTGATTAATAAATTAGGTACATCTCCCTTTGTATATAGAAGGTATTGAACAAGGTTTGTTATAATGAAAGGGATTATTTTTCACCTTCATGTAGCTACATTGATACATACATTTTTCATATTATAGAATGACATTATGATATGTTTGAAGATCATTTATTAAGTATATAATCATTATTGGATTTAATTCTTTATACTACATGCCTTTTTAAAATACTACTTATTAAGGGGAGACAACAAGTAATATAAACTAAGATGCCTTCAAAAAAAAATGCTGATATACTAAAACCATACTTTTGTTGAAAATTGGAAAGTGGGTAATTGAAAATTTTAAATTTCAATCCTACAAAAAAGAACATTTTATGTATGGAGATTATTAAATTCTTATGAATTCCAAATTCAAGGTAAAATGATTTCAATATTAGATATCAAATCAAAGGGAAAAATATAAAGATTTCAATGTAAATTATTAAATTTTACGTCAAAATAAAGTTATTTTAGTGTCATATATTAGATCCAAGGTTGAGAGTAAGTTATTCTAGTGTTTGATGCTCAGGGATTCATCCAGACCCTATGAATTTTTTTTGAATAAACATTTGACAAAAATAAGATCACCAATATGTTTTATCAAAATTTTAATTAACAAGTGGATTAATTACAAGTCAAATAAATTTAATAGAATATAACTAAATTTTTTAAATTAACTTATAAGAAGCAAATCGGAAACAAAATACTAAATTCAACAAAATGAAATCAAATGAAATAATACTAACTATGAACGCAATGGAAAACTTAGATATTTTTTTATGTGATATGACTATGTGAATTTGAAAAACAACTACAAATATCAATAAAGAACTAACACTAAAAGTTCATAGAAAATTAGACTGGAACTAATAAATGACAAAATTATCCAGGTTTGGATAGGATCAATGACCACTATAATCTTGAGTCAATCAATATTTACTCTACTAAAAATAGGAAGCTCAGGTCATGGTCATTTGTAATAGATTAAATTAAGGATGTATGTGGATATTTGACCTTTCAATGTGTATATAAGACCTGAAAATGAATTCCTCAAGTTTGAAACACTAAAAAAGCTTATAATGCCTAAAAAACTAAAAATACAAAAATGGGGGGAATGTAATAGGTTGAGTTGACCTCACTCACCCCTACTATAATTGAAAACTACCTACATATCAAATAATCTAAAGAGATAAATCAATCTTTTGACTATATTATGAATGTATGAAGTGATGACTTGAATACATGATCATGATATTGCTTTATCTTGGATAAAAAATGATTCAGACTTGGCTGAGGGCTATTTTAAGTGATTAGAATTAAAATTGGGAAGAATAGGGAATTTTTTTCTCAATGTGTATTAGTTTAAGTGTCCATTTGTATCAAAATTTCCATGTTTTATAAGAAGTGACTTGAGTGTACCTTTATATATACCCATATGGGGAAAGATTCATGTCATTTATCCTAAAAATATTGACCACATTGTAAGATATGGTAAATTTTTTAAAACTTAGCCTTAAAATGTATAATGAAAATAATGTCCCATAGGGGATATGAATTTTTTCCATTGTTGTCCTCTTTTGAATTTTTTTGTCTTTAAGGGAAATGTGTGACAATATTTATAGAATTTTTTGTGCATATGCTTATATGTTTTAAAATATTTATAAAATTTATATACACATCATATAGTAATTTAGATTATAAATAGGTATGTATAGGTGTTTAGGATAAATTGAGGTAAAAACAATAGGTTCAGATTAAGTGCTTAAGTTAGTTAAAGTGGAATATGGATAAAACTGACATAATAAAGTATTCATGACTAAATTAGAGTGATTACATAAATAGAGATATAAATACTAAATGAATATAATTTCAATCTTATGTTTCAAAAACTCCCCCTAAAGCTTGACTTCCCATATTAATGTTGGCCAAACTTTCTCTAGTATGCTCAAAAATATCTCGAGTCTTTGTGAACATATATGTAACTTAGTCTTCTAATTTTAAAAATAATATGTATGTTTCACCACTATTGATGAGTTATATTATAAAAAAGATATGTTGTATAAATATGCTTGCTCATTTCATGAAAAAACTTTATATTTTTTATAATGTTATGTTTGAATTATTATCAAAAAGGATATTTTTAACTCCTTTTTGATATTGATTCAAATATATAAATATTAATCACATATATATTTGTTGACAAGATACTAACATAACAACTATATAATCAACTTATATTTTTGAAATTGTTACAATGAAACTTTTTTGGAATCCCATGGCATTGCTCCTAATCTAAATTGAGAAACATATCTTGAAGTGTTGTTTTTATCATCAATGCTTCCTTCACAATCATTGTTTGTGTAACCAATTTAAATGAATTTAATTGATCACATATATAAAAAAAATATATTTTCTTGATCCATTTATGTATCTTGAATTTATTTTACTTGAATTCCAATGTGATTCTTTTGAATTTTCCATAAACCTTAAAATTATAGTCACTATCTACATTATGTTAGATCATAAAATACATCAATTTCCAACTAGTATTTTATATAATGTTGGATCAACATTATTTTCTTATCCTCCATACTCAATTTCAAACATGATACTCTAAGTGTAGATTTTTGTTTGAAATTTAACACCTTAATCTTCTTAAAATAATAATTATTGTACTCGGATTGATAAAATAAGTTTTTATCATTTTTATGATCTACTTCAATGCTAAGTAAAAAATCCATCAAACCTAAATTTATCATTTCGGATTACTTAATCATTTATAATTTGAACAACTAAAATTAAATATTTATCACGAATATCAAATCATCAACATATAAACATAAAATCAAAATTTCACCTTAATATAAAGAGTTTGTTCCATGATTCTTTTTCTAAAAGTGTCATTTAATAAGAATGAGTCAATATGATATTTATTTAGTTCCTTAAAATCATAAAGATATTTATTTAATATATATAATTTTTTTATCATTACCACAAATCGCATAACTATGTGGCTTCCATATAAATGCTTCTTCTTCCAATGTTCCTTTCAAAAAATTACTTAAAATCAACTTAATAAACTTTCCACTTATTCTGAGTTACAATTGCTAAAACATAACTAGCTATATTCAATATTATTAAAGGTGAAAATGTCTCATTCAAATTAATTCCATAGTTATATGAATATCCATTTACATCCATTTTGTCCTTATGTTTCTCTATGTTTACATCAAAATTAAACTTGTTCTTGTAAACCCATTTTTCTATAATAACATCATTTCCTGTTGAAAGATTCACTAGATCCCAAGCTTGATTTCTATTTATTGTATCAATTTATTTATCCATAGGTCTCTCCAAAATATATTAGATTAAATATATAAATATGTTGAATATAAATTCATTATTTTATTCTTCATGTCCTTAAGTTTCATATATTTATTTTATACTCCTCTTCTATGAGATGTTTCCAATTGATACCTTATAGTTGTTGAGACTTATGTCTAATTTTTCATTGAAATGTCACTTATGAGATACATTTTGGGGGGATTGGATTTCCTTTGTTGTTCAAGATGTTATTTTGATGATAACATGTGAAGTTGGGCTACTACTTGATGCCACATTTCCATTTGGTTTTTCTTTTCATATAAACGTATTATTTTTGTGACAGTTTATTTCTTTTCATTACTTCCATCTAATGCTTATTATTCAATAAAATAAACATATCTATTAATTATTACTTTCTTGGTGACTAGATTATACAACTTATATTATTTGAACTCCTCAATGTATACCGAAAAACACATCCTTTTCTTCTAGTATTTAAATTATCTATCCTTTTACCTAACACATGAGCATATGTCACACAAGTTAAAAATATTAAGTGGGAAAAACTACAGATTTTTTAATCTAAGCCTCTTGATGAATCATAGCATAAAAAATCTTTGTTTGATGTTTGTTTAGAATATATTGATCATGCTAGTGAGTCAACCCAATTATCATTAGGTAAATTTTTATATTTCAACATGCTTATTTTCATTTCCATTACAATTATGTTTTTATTTCTATAACACCACTTGGTTGTGTATACCTTATGGTGAATTCTTTATTGATTCAATTTTCATTTAAAGAATTCATAGAATAATTAGATACATACTTACCTCATCCATCTAATCTTAACTCTTTTATGTAATGTTCACTTTGTTTTACAAAAAATGCTTTGAAAATTATAAATATGAAAAACAAATCTAATTTTTATTTCAATAAATACAGCAATGTTTTCCTACTATAATAATTAATAAATATGATAAAATATATACTATTGAAAGTAAAGTGTATCTATGTATACCCATATATATTTGAATGGACAAGATAAAATGGATATATTTCTCTCCATAATTTTTCCACGTGAATACTTCCCTTTTCTCTTCACCATGAATAAACTTCTTAAAACAAAATTGGTTTGTATATAAATAGTAAGCATTTAACATGTTATTTTTATACAATAAATTTAAAGTGTATGCATGAGATACTATCTAAATATATTAGAACTCAAATTATGTCAATTAAATAGATCTTGTGATATTTAGACTATCAATTTAGGATTAATAAATTTTATATGTATAGTAGAGGATTACCTACATGTAAATGTTAATAGGTAAGGATTCCAAATTATAAGCTAATAAAACAAGGATGCAACTCTCACTAGACATAAAAAATATATACTATTGTTGTAAAAAAAAAATTATAAGATACTAAACTAAGTAGGGTTAGAATGATTGTAAAGGAGCAAGGTTTCATGGTAAAAAAAAATGGGTGTTTCGACAACATAAAGGGATTTAGGTAAATTATAATCACTCATATAGCTACACTAGCTTATTCGATTATGATAAGGCCTAAATAATTATACACATACATATATCCACAAAAAAGAGCAAAATTTAATCTATTAAGTAAATAAATAAAATATTGTAAGGATAAAAATACTTATCTTGGGGCATACACATGAATTTTTCAATCTCCCTTTCCTCAAGTGGATATTTACAAGGTATGTTGTATGTTGAATACCTAATATATCCTTAGTGTGGAACTCTGCATGACTCTTTTTATTTAGATTTAGTTATACCACAATACAAGACTCCTCAAGATTAAGTTTCAAGCCATGAACTCTCAAAAATAAAAATTAGCATAAAAGCGAGAGAAAAACATAATGAATATATGGAGTATGATATGATATGATATGAAAGAAATAATTTGGAAAAGATAAATACAATAAATGTAAATGGATAGACACGTATAGGAGGTGTAGCATTAGTATACATGGTGTAACAAGGATATAACAAAAACATCTTCACAAATCACCATGAGCACTTCGTACTCCATTCTTGGTGCATTGTTTAAGGCATATGCACTTGGGGATATTGATGTATAAATACAACACTACAATATAAATCACTAATAAATGATAAAGAAAAAAATATTGTGTATAAATATTCTCCAACTGATGTTCATTACATATCACAATAATGTAATGCATGATGGTCCTTTGGGATATAAAAATATAAACACAGTAAAAAGCATAGCTGAAAATAAATGTTGAAAGAACTAAAAGTTTGAAAATAAATAATATTAAAATACATACCTTTAATTACCCTAATAATTTTAGATGAGGCTTTATATTTATCAAGTAATATAAAGGCACCTAAAGAAAATATTGATAGATAGGTCTAAAAGGTAAAATACAGTTCTATGTTTTTGAAAAAATAAAATGCTAGCACCTAAATATTATCTATTTCACTTGGATTCTAAGGTTTCTTTTAGTTCATGAAAAGGACACATGAATATGTGTGTGTGTGTGTGTGTGTGTGTGTGTGTGTGTGTGTGTGTGTGTGTGTGTGTGTGTGTGTGTGTGTGTGTGTGTGTGTGTGTGTGTGTGTGAAATGTGTAATATTGTTGTAAGTAAATGATATCTACATAAATAATAATTTGTGGAACTAATGTAATGTCATTTGTGTCTTAATCTTTTATATAAAATATGAATAGATGCAAGGTCAAAAAATAATAATCTAATATGATGGAAATGGATGTAAAACATAATAAATCATGTTAGAAATCATGTAAAACATTTTAAATATATGGAAAATATACAATGTAATAAAATTCAAAAGATAATGAAATAAGGATATGCTTGCTAAATGATGTTGTCTCATGTAATACAAGTAGAATAAAATTATATAAAACATGAAGTAAAACACAAATGATTGTAAATAATATCCTATATAAGATAAGTCCTATCCAAAAAAATGAAAAAATAATGTGATGGGAAATTACCAAAGGGCTCCAATGAGTGAACAATCTAAATCAATGCTTGTTCTAAAATATGATTATCTACAGGAGAGAAACCATATCATGACATGGCTATGATGACAATTGTCATGCGGATAAACATGATGGATATTTTTATGGAATATATGGTTATTTTCCCAATGTCTTAAAATGAAATTCTCTAATAAAAGGTCCAAGTGTTATCATAAATAATTAATTAAAATCAATGATAAAATAATATAAGAGAGTTATAAATTAAGAGTGATATCCATCCAGGGGGTATCAAGAAAAATATGGTGTAATGAAATATGAGTAGTGCCACATGGGTGATTTCGAAATCCTTAGGGAAGATAAGACACTATACACAAGTGGACAAGGCTAAAATCCTTATACATCAAGGACCTAGGAACCTCCACCTAATAGGCTAGCACATGGGGTATTGAAAGGAAAATAAGTTTAAAAAAATAACTTACTTACCTGTGTGATGTAGTGTAGTCAGCTGAGACTCTATGCAACCTATAAATGAAACACAAGAATCAAGCTCAGTGTAACAAAAAAATCTAAATATAATAACTAATCCAAACATGGTAAATAACATCTATCGTGGATGCATGGGTGAGTGTAATAACTTAATATATCATGTTAAGGGATTGAATCTATTATTGAGTGATTTGAAGTTGCAATATCAAAATGAGAAATGACCATGTTTTAGGATACTAAAATAATTAAAATATGTTAGTTTTGAATGTATAATGTGTTAGTTGGAAATATTAACATATATAGACATGACATATGAGTTTATACATGTAAACTACCAAAAATTGAAATGTTTCAAACCACAACAACTAGGCAAAGGCCTCATATATTCAAAAACTTTCCATAAAAATTAATCATTTATGGAAATTTGTTTTAGATATTCTATATCTCTTGATTGATGATAAAATAATTTATCTATAAATAATCGAAATTGTTGATCATAATGATGGGATGGTGAACATACGTGCAAGAATAATAACAAGTCAAGTCTAGGTTAGTTTTAAGCATTTTTGTTTTTTTTTCATAATTGTAAATGTTTGATCTAATAAATTTTAAAAATACGTTAAATTTGAAATTTTATTGAATGGATGGGTTTTGAAGGATTGTTAGATTAGGAAAATGTTACAATTGGTGTTGTGTAAGGTATAGCTGCATGGTAAAATTATAAACTTGGGATGAAACTATCAATCTTAATAGGAAAAAATAAAGTATTACTCATGAGATTAATGTAACAAATTTTATATATTAGATAACATAAGTGAGTTCCACTTTGTGACCAAGTGCATCCAAACCCAAAATAAAATTGGGGTTCAGACAAACCCCCTTTGTTAGAATCCCCATGTGTAATTTTTAAAGGGGGTTCAAATGTAGTGGGTCAAAGGATTAATTTGGAATTTGACTAATTTTAATTATATTTGGGGGGTTTGAATGAAGGGGGTTCAAATGAACCCCCCTAGTTCGAACCCATGTGGCATCAAATCTTCACCCATTGAAGTGGAAATCTACTATTGGCCTAAAATTACAACTTTTGATACCACGTATTAGGATGAAAAAAAATTAAAAACATGTGGATCTACATATAAATAGGTATTTTTATGAGCTTTATAATAATATTTTTAAAAATATTTAATATTTATTTTGATATATTTAGTAAAATATACTTATTTATAAAATAAAGTACCATATGTTGGAGGCACTGGGAAAAATAGGAGACTATGGCCAATTCTTTTTGAATATATTAATGAACTCAACTTTAATGTCATTATTATAATGGTTAAAATTTAGTCTATTTTGACATATATATAAAAACATTTTGTGAGGAAAATAAATAATCATTAATATTCTTTGCCTTGATCATTAAAAAATTAATAAATAATTATTTTTTAATCAAAAAATTATAAAAAAATAATCTTGCACTATGTCCCTATTTCTAAGACTTCTTTTCAATAAATCTTGTGAAAATATCATGTTTTGAGAAAATTATGAGGATAAATCAAGTACTCAATAAAATGTTTTGTACCCAAAACATACACATTGTGTATTTAGGTATTAAAAATTCTATTTTTATCTTTTTATATTTCAAAAAGAGAATAAATGTAATCTCCACTTAAAATTTAATATTTCATTAGTTTACACCATTTTCATATTTTATATGGTTAAGTCACTATTGTCTAGACAAATTGAGAAATATTCACATTTTCATTTTTTGTTAGCCCCTTTGTACCAAAAAGTGGGACAAAGTATTATGATTCAACCTATTTAGTCTACGTGGGGATACAACTTCATTTGGGTGGTGATTTTGAATGTGCCTTTATTGAAGACAAAATTGCCACCAAAGTTTGAGGTAGATTCATAGCCACCTCTTGCAAAAGATAACAATTTAATCTAAAATTAGAAAGGGCAAGATTTTTGGTTAATTTTTATTTTATAAGAAGGTTAGTTGTTTATTTTGTGTGTCTTATATACTAGGGATTATCCATACAATGCTTTTAGGCCAAGGAGGATAAATAGCTTTTTTAGATTATGGCATTCATTACTATCAAGGAGCTAGACATCCTAAATAGAGCTAAGATTATATGAATTAATAAGGTGCGGATAGTTCCCATATCTACCCAGATGTTATGTGATATTTTCATATATTTGGATGTAGACTATAAAACCTTCTAGTTTGCATAATTTACTGAAGAATGGACCATCACTCTTGTGGATGTTTATTAGACCATATCCTTACCGATAATAGGATGGTTGGTCAACTTAAAGGATTTCACCAATAAAAAAGAGTATTCTAGATGGGTGGAGCATTTTAGGGATGTGGGTGTCAAGTACAAAGTTAGTATTTTAGGTGTTTCAATTATTCTATCCTAAACCTCTAAAACATAATTATTCATATCCTTTCCTCTTGACTAATGATAGACAAAGGTAATTATAGGTTATTATAAAATTGGTCATCAACTAAGGATAGTGGCATATGCTAGTCATGGGATTAGTAGGTCATTAATTATACATAAAGGGACCTATGCAAGATCTCACGATTGGTGGATATCTTTATCAACCACCCCTAAATTATAATGAATTGGGTTTATGAGAGAATCTTTCATTACTAGAAATATATTATAATTAGAGATGTCAAGGCTATCAGATCCTCATGTTGGCTATATATAGTTCCATTTAGAAAATTTTCCCAAGTAGTTTAGATTTGAAATTCACTAATCTTGTGGTCTTATTTTATCAGGAGATGGTCGATTAGTGGGTTACTTAAGGAGTGTATTTCATGAGGGATGTTAAAGTGTTTCAGTTTAAGGATAGGTAATTTCATGTATAGGTGCACCCTATATATAGTGTTCCACATTAGTTTGGTATTCCTGTTGAAGATAACCTCCCGTTACCTCTAATAGTATATGGGGACATCCAATAGGCTAGGAATTAGATACTTAGGAGTTTGGATTGACGTATATTGACATAAGGTGTCCTTATTACAAGGGTGGATACGATGGGAAAGGCATATAGAGGACCACAAAAAACTTACATTGGGGGATGGGGAGGTCAAATAATTGTGTCGATTATATTGGAACTTCAAATATCAAGCAAAAAATAGAAAATTACACACCTATTATTTCTCTTAGCCAACAATGTAATATTTTAAAGAGCAACACCTTTTTTCCTACTTCTTAGACAATATTATTTCTCTTGGCATTGATTAATAACAACCTATCCTCAACTAAAGGAATCACCCCATCATAATTTTTAATCATCATGGATCTTAAAAATTCATAGTTGTGATTGGTAAATTATTATGATTGTGTCATGTTTACATCACAAACAAATTCAAAACATGGGACACAAATATTTTTTAATACACTCCAAAAGTTGTCAACAGTGGTATCACTCAGTAATTTTGTGGAGGCTGACTTTTTACTATGAGATATTTGATAATCAAACATCAAAATTTCATTATTTTTTGATGTAGACTTAGGTTCCTCTACATTTAATTAAATTAATTCAATAGTATCATGAGGAGGATTAGGGAGAAAGCATCTATCAAAGTAATCAATGTCAATATCACAATCTATAGGATTGACCTTAGCATTCAACAAAATAGGACCTTCCTTCCCAACTCCTCTACTCTCATTTTTATCATTTCTTTCATAACAAGTAGTTATCCTTCTTCTATCATTATTTTTATTATTGAAATTGTTATCATAGGATTGAACATGTCTTAATTATGTATCTTTTTATGAAATTGCCTAATGATACAATGGAAAAACATTTAAATTGATGAAACTTTGGAAAATTGACGTTAGTCTCCTGAGAAATCTAGCTTCCTTTCACTAAATTTGATGTAAACTAATAAAGTAGAAGCTTTATACAAATATCACTCTTTAGTGCTTTTGAATCCTAAACTAGGGTTTTGACGAGGAAAAGGGTTGAAGAATTGAAATTTAAAAAAAAATGAAAATATGGTGATTGGACCAAATATTTTATAGTGGATTACAATGATTTCTTAATAAACATAGTAGATCAGATAATATGTTGAATTTATTTAAGCATAGACTCATACAAATAGAAGTTAGAGGTAGTATTTTAGCTATTTAGACACAGTCTAATATACATATTATATCTAGTTGGTATAATCTATACTTGTATGCTTATTATTTATGTAATAAATGATATTGTGGGGATTCATTCATACATTTGATGCACTAAATGAATGAATTTGATTATTCATGTGATTTCTATGTTTTGTTATTGCTAGTAAGAAGTTGTGTGTGTGTGTGTGTGTGTGTGTGTGTGTGTGTGTGTGTGTGTGTGTGTGTGTGTGTGTGAACAAAATATCACATTGTTGGTATTAATTAAGTATTGAGATAGACTTCAATAGATTAACATCATCACAATGCCATATGAAGGTAATTTGATGAAGTGGTGTGTATAGAATTGACTGATCCTAGAGATCAATAACTATTAGAAAACTTGGGCTAATTAATGTTACTAAGACATTGTCATTTCATGTGTATGATTTACATGTTTATGTGATATATTGTTAGAATAAGTTTCTTTATGGTACACCACATATTTTTTAGAAATCATAAAACACAAATGTATTAGCTTGTCTCTTTGAATTCGTACAACATCACTATCTACTCATCTGTGAAGGGAGGTTCATTACCTCATGCAAAATTATGCAAGGGGTTGATGGTCTATGGTTAGTGTGGAAAATAACTTGAATGATGCTATCTATACCCACAATAGTAATTCATTAGAGATGACACTTGAGATTACCAGAGATACTCGAGTTTGGAAACTCATTCTCCTTATAGCTTTGTATCTTTTATCTTGTATATTATATTGTAATTATTATTATTGAGATATTATCCTTGATGATATGTAATTATTTAAGTATATATACTTTGGTAGTAATGGTTGTATCAATGTATTATCCATGACTAGACATTTAGTATTACTTTCCATAATTGGTTTTGTTGTGTTTCATATGTTGATAGTGATCAATGAATGTTAGATGTCACATGCTTATTTATATTTAACATACTTAGAGTGTTAAATATATATCATGAATTGGATACTCATGGTAAAGTATAATAAAAGAGTATGTTGATTAAATTGAAAAAAATTATCACATTTTTTTATGCCAAACATAGTGGAGCTGTTACATGTGGTATTAGACTTCCGTCTTAAAATCTAGGACCTATTGATTTTGCTAGAATTTTCATATGATTATGTTACCAAAAAAGAGAATGGTGAAATCTATAATTTTTGAAGAGTATCCTTTAAATGTCAATGACATTAACCTTCTATGTGATTTTAACCAATTTTACATGGAGTAAGAAACAAAGTTAGATCAGATCCACATAGCCATGAATGAACTAGGGATTGAAGGCTTAGAATAAGAAGTTCATGGGAATAAAGAGGAATAACACTAGAATGAAAATGAAGATCATTAATTTAATCAATAAAAACCTCAAGATGTGAGAGTATAGGTAGTATTATACTAGTTAACTAAATTATATTTTAGACTTGTAGTGACTTAGTGCAGAATCATACTACACCATGATTAGAGTTATGAGCTTTGATATATCCTCATATATGATTTGATGACTATTATAGGTAATTATTAATTCCATTAAATATTAAGGGGTACATTAAGTATATTTATTTTGGATGAACCATACCCTCTTAGAGTTATAAGGGCTGGTTTATCAAGTCTATTGATGGTGATGGTTATATATGATGTTTAGGTAGGTGAGTGTATGGTATAGTTGATGAGTCATGAATAAGAGATTCTTAACCTAGTTTCGATCACTTAGATCAAACACATATATTATGATTACATCTTTACTTGACAATCAACTCACCTTCACTAGTTATGTTTAGTATAGTGAGTGTTCATAAATCATGAGATGATTCCCAATTAATAATATGTGTATTTAAGATAGAGTTTTGCATCTTATTAGAGGAAATACTAAAATATTATTTATGGATTGGCATCACTTAGTGAAGCTGTAATTCTCCTTATAGTCGAGTGTATTTATCTCTTTGGGGAATTGTTATGTGTTAGGACTATTACTCATGGAATGGTATCCCATATTTTTGTGTCAATTGGGGAGAGTTTTAATCTCACATAGTTATCTTAGAGGTGAGTTGTTATTTTTTCCCCCTTTAGTGAAATCTCTTCAACTTACTAGGACAATCTTACTTACAAGTGTCAAAACATGAAATCATTTTATCTAACTCATTATCTTTACATGTATGGTTTATTAAAATCATATAATACCTGAAATAACTCATTAATAGGTCTAAAAATATAATTAATAATTCATTTTACACCAAAAAATCCATTTTTGCCTCATTCTTTCTAACCCTAAAATCATGAAAACCTTCTTGTGTAGAGATGTTTATGGATGATGATAATAAACCAAAGGCATATTTGAGGACTCAATATGGATTTAAAGCTCCATGAAAATTTTAATGTCTTGAGAGTGAGTGAAAGTATTTTTTTATGTTATTTATCTCTCATAGCTAGGTCTCAATTAGGCCTCCCTAGCTATAGACTTAATTTTTTCAATAATCTTACCAAACATATGAAACCTTAAATAAATATGCGATTCAATTTTATAACCCCATGAAGATCATCCATTTAAATTTGTAACTTTTGATACCTTGCACAAACCTCTCAAGTAGCTTAAGATGGTCCTTTTTGGCCTATTTGATACAATTTCATGCTTGTAAGTGCCAACCAATGGAATATAGTGATGCTGAGGAGAGTTTTATACATTATTCAGGTAATTTCACATGTCACTAGACTCATATTGAGGTATTATAAGTTTTTCTCTCTCTCATCATGTCAGATTTGGTTATCCAACCCTCTCTATCTCTTCAAACTTGTTATAGTCTTCATCAACTCATACTAGGGTTCTTGAACAAGTCATTGATGCTGACCCTAGATAAATATTATTTCATAATTTATGATCTGTTTTAGGGTATATAACTTGATTCAATGTTTTTTGGGACTAATAACACATCCTAAAAGTCCTTATGGTTTCAATTCAACTCCAACTAGCAATTTTATGATGACTAGTGTTGTAGGTTTGTGTATCTAGTTATATGCTTGTTAGCTCAAAACAAAGTTTGTCACATTTACTTCAATTCATGTGAACCTAAAGGCATTAGATATTTTTCATATTTACATACAATCATATTCAAATATTTACCTTTTCCTTAGTTTATAGAGTATTTATGGATATCATTGCATCATCATCAACTTTTTTGGAATTGTTTCACTGTGTAAGTTTTGGGTGGATTAATTTTTCATCTTGGGAGGATGCCTCTTCATGAAATGATAAGGTTTTGGTTTTTATTAGTGACATATTGAAATTAAAATAAGTGTAAAAAAATTACCTTACTTTCCCTTTTGATGTTGCATAGTAAGCTGAGACTGTATGTAACTTGCAAACAAAAGATGAGAATCATGTTCACTTTAAAAAAAATGTATAAAATATTCTAACTAATCAAAACATGGAAAATAATATTTACCATGGATGCATGGGTGAATGTCATACCTTAATATATCCTGTTAGGGGATTGAATCTATTAGTGAGTGATGTGGATCTACAACATCAAAATTAGAAACAAACATTTTACAAAAAATGAAAATCATTAAGGTATGTTAGTTTTGAATGTAAAATGTGTTAGTTGGAAATAATAACATACATAGACATGAAATATGACTTTAAAAAGGTAGACTACCAAAAATAGAATTATTTCATAACACAACTAGTTAAAGGCTATATATATTCAAAAAAAATCTAAAATTAGTTTTTTTTATGCAAATTGGTTATTGAGATTCTATAATAATGTGGAGTTGTTATATTTTATATGTATCTATGTATGTATGGGGTCTAACTCTTAAGTAAGTAAAGTTTTATTTATAATTTCCATGTTTTATTATGGTAGATGCATTTTTTTTAATTATAACTTTTAAAATTAATTTATTTTTAATATATAAAAATTATATAAATTTTAGTGGTTTGTTTGATAATATTTTTTTCTTAAATTTTTTTAATGATGTTATGAAAAACACAAAGTGAATCAAAATATTAACACTAATAATAGTAGAAAAAAAATCAATAATAATTGTTGTAAGTCTTCGATCTTTGAATGTACAAAGAATACCATAAAATCACATTTGTATTTAAATTTGTTAAAAGAGATAAAAGGATGGTGAATATTTTTTATTATTTTTATTTAAATACACAAGATAAAAGTATTACAAAAATATGATCCTTTTTGTAAGATATATGGAGATAATTTTAAATAAGGAATTTTTTTATTCCTACAAGTTCAAAGGATGGTGATAAATTCTTCTTACTTTTCATGAAAGACGAAAGATAGAAATATTACAAAAATTTGATCTTTTTAGGAAGACAGATGGAGACAATTATAAATAAGGATATTTTCAATTCCTATATAAACACAATAATATTCAATGTGTCCATATTAAGTTGAAATTCACACTTTGCTTTCGTTAGAAGTAAGGTAGGATATTGATTCCATACACTTTTTTAGGTTTAAGGGTTGGAGTAGCTAAACAGTTGAAAATGAAGAGTTATATCAAAGAGGTAAAAAAAATTACGTGTTAAAACCGTTGGGTTCAATAGAAATGTATTTTGTGGAGAAGTACAACTCGATAAATGGGTAATGATACAGGAAGTAAAGAACAACAACAACACATGGATTTTTATTTATAGGTGATTTTACCTAATGATTAGTTTGTTTAGGTGATTATGATTGTTGGTATTTTATTCATCCAATTAAAGTGTTAATTTTATTATAATACTTGGAGGTCAATTAATCGTAGGGATGCACACATAGTGTGTGATATAAGTGAATGGATATATTGAGTTATTAAAATAATTTATCATAGTTTGTCATACATTGTCATAACACAATTATTTGTAGGGGATTTATCAAGAAACACAACCTTCTAATAAGAAAATCCATACCGATCATTCATTTTTTGGGGAATAAGAAAAGGATAAAATATATGTAAATTTATTAAAAAAACCAACATACTATTATTAAATATATATTCATTCCAATTATAGTGCCTAATGTTTAATGATTGATATGTTATTATTTTTATAGATAATTATTTTAATGTTATTTTCAATAAAATAATTGATTTCAAAAAGGTAATTTGAATATTCTTATTTGTTTTTAAATGTTATTTAGTCTTCATAAGTTAATAAGTAGATATTTTTTCTATATTTTTATGTTTTATACTTTTCATATATTAATAAGAAAATGTTTTATTTATTTTTTAAATATTTTATGATCTTCTATTTTTATGTTAAGAAAATGGAGTTGTTTTGACTAGTTTTTTAAAATTTATTATAACATTAATTAATTATTAAAATAATATAGAAAAATATTAAAATAATCTTAATTTCTCATATTTTATTTATAATGTAGATAATGACAAATATAAAATATCTAATTACTAGGTAAGGAAATAGTTTGATATTATTTTTTATGATTTTATGATCTTATATTTACTTGTAAACAAGATGGAATTATTTTTAAGAATAAAATTTTCATTTTTTATCATTATTTATTAGTAATTAAATAACACAAAGTAATTTTATATATTTGTAGCAATAGTAGAAAAAATTAGTATTTATAAGTATGTCCTAGAGTGTGTGTGTGTGTGTGTGTGTGTGTGTGTGTATATATATAAAGAATTGCATGAGAACATATTTGTCTCTCAAACTATTGAGATAAAAAGATAGTGATGGAATTTAATAATGAAACCAAAAACTAACAAGACAAATAAAAATACCAATAGGCCATGATTATGAAAAATAACTTGTATTGATTCGTATTGAATGACCTAAAATAGCTACAAACCTAAACCATGATTAAATAAGCCTCGACTTAGAAATTAGAGTTTACATGTAAAATTAGAAAGAAACTAAAATCTAAAAAAAGTCTATTTTTAGTAGTCACTATTTATAGTAAGTTTTACATACAAGTGCACATGGGTCTACAAATTTTCTTAAATATCCTAAATTTTACAATTAGCCCATAAAGTCAAATTCAATTGAAGTTGGCATCCGGTTCTAAAAATACTTAATTTTTAAAAATAAAAATTTCTTGAAAAATTCATTAAACGTTAATTTTGGACCTTTAAATGGTCATGTTTATCTTACTAAAAATATTGAAATAAAAACTAAAGGGATAGATCACTTTAGGGTAAATTTTAAATTTTTTATATGGTTGTTTTGGCATGTGGAAGAGATCAAATAGAGTTACAGATCAAATGTTATGGCCTCAAATATGTTGGCCTCTTTTTTTGCATCATTCTCCTCTGGTTGAAAGCAACTCAACTCCTATGAGTTCCCCTCATTGTAATGCTACCATTTATCTTTACAAATATTCTTCAACTCTAATTCTATAATCCAAGTGTTGTCTTATTGCTACAATCCTTCTCACTTCACCAAATACCTACTATAATTCCCTTATCTTGTGCTCACTATCTTCATATTTAAAACTTGCACTATTTTTTCTTTCTGAATCTTTGGAACCTGCTTGTCTCAATTTACTTCTTCATCTTGTTCATCTTCATCATATTCTCCATGGAATTTATATAAATTTGAAACATTAAATAATGAATATATATCATAATTTTGTGCTAAACTCACTTCATATGCATTATCATTGATTTTTTTCACAATTGTGCATGGCCTAATATTTTTGTTCTTAAACTTATTATATGTGCCTTTTGGAAATATTTCTTTCCTCATGTAAACCATTACTAACTCTCATTATTCAAATACCTTGAATCTTCTTCTAACATATGTTTCTACTTTATATTTCTTATTACTTTCATATGTCTTTCTTCTTTCTCCTTACAACTATTGCATATGCTATGCAAATTCTTTTACATCATCACTAATTCCATATGTAATTGGTAATTGTACCAAATCCAAAAAACCCATAGGATTTCTCCCACAAAAAAATTTAAAAGGTGACTTTCCTATTGATCTATTCACTATTATATACAAACTCAGCTTACGCTAAAGTCAAGTCCCATTACATTGTCTTATCTCTCATTATCCATCTCAATAAATTTCTCAAGCTCCTATTCACAGCTTCTGTCTATGCATCTATTTATGGGTGATATGTGCTACTTAATTGTAGATTATTACCAATCTTCTTCCACAAAGTCCTCTAAAAATGACTTAGAAATTTCATGTCCCTATATGAAATAATATTTTTTGGAACAAAATCCAATCTCATAATATCCATAAAAAATAATACTACAACTCTAGTGGCATCATTGGTTTTCTCACACACAACAAAATGAATAATTTTAGAAAATATGTCTACAATAATAAAAATTAAATCATTACATCTCTTTATGTTTGGCAATCCCAACACAAAATATATCCATAGCCCTCTTGGAACCGGTAATAGATTAAAAATTCTAGTATTTTTTGCATGTCCTTTAGCCACCTAACATATTCTACACCTTGAAACATATCTTGTCACATATCTCTTTATCTTTAGCCAAAAATACTTTTCCTCCACCAAAGCTATTGTCTTCATCTTACCAAAATGTCCATCCAAACCATCACTATGTAATTCTCTTATTATGGTGTCTCATAGAGACCCAAATGAAGTGTACAATTATTTCCCTTTGAAGAGATAACCTTCTTTCATTAGATACTCATTATGAATAAAATATATCTCACTTATTAATGTATTTTTTCACTTTTAAACTACCTTACTAAAGGATGGATCAATATCATATAATTATTTAATAGTTTGAAATCCAACTACTTCACTAACCATAGTAGTTAATAATGCTAAACTCCTCAATGCATCAGCTACCTGATTATATTTTCTTGATTTATGATTCAACAAATAATTATATCCCTATAAGAAAGAAACCCACTTTGCATAACTACTATTAAACTTCTATTGGGTATTTACATACATCAAAGCCTCATGATATGTAAATAGTATAAAATCCCTAGACACCAAGTAATGCGTCTAATATCTTAATTCTTCTACAATTACATAAAGTTCAACAACATAAGCAAAATATTTTCTTATTAACTCATTCAATTTCTCACTAAAATATGCTATTGGATTTCCTTATTGACATAGTACAACACCTATTCCCACAATTGAAACATCACAATCAACCTCAAATGCTTTGTTAAAATCTGGTAATGCTAAAATTGGACTTTCTATAATCTTCAAAAATTCAAACATTTTTGTGGCTAGTTTAGTCCATGCATATTCCTTCCCTTTAATTCAATCATTTATTGGTGAAACAATACTACTGACATTTTTAATAATTTTTTTGTAAAAAGTTCCTAAACCATGGAAACTTCTTACCTCTATAATGATTTTGGGAATAGGCCACTCAACAATTGTCTTTATGTTTTCTTCATCTATTTTCACACAATCTACTGAAACTAAAAATCCAAAAAATACCAAATTATTTTGTATAAACCTACACTTCTTTAAATTTACGTAAAAAATCTCCTTTTTTAATAAATCCATTACCATTCTAAAATGTTGTAAGTATTCTTCTATACTCTTACTGAATATCAAAATATCATCAAAATAAACAACCATTAAATTACCAATATATTCATCTAGCACTATATTCATCAGCCTCATTAATGTACCAGGTACATTAAATAATCCAAATGGCATCATCATCCACTCATATAAACCATCCCTAGTCTTGAATGTAGTTTTCCTTTCCACTCATTTCTTTCATGAATTTCAATCTAATAATAACCACTCAGATCATTTTTGGTAAAATATTTCTCTCCTCCAAGAACTTCCATCATTTCATCTAAATAATGTATAAGAATCCTATACTTTATTATAATGTTATTAATTAATCTACTATCCACACATATTCTCCATCCTCCATCTTTATTTAGAGTTAGTAACACCAGTGTTGCACATGGACTCATACTTTCCCTTATCACCTTCTTTCTTAGTAATTTAGTAACCTATTTATTTAATTTTGCATGTTTTATTGGACTCATCCTATAAGACTCTTGATTTCATAGAGCTGACCCTAGAATCAAATCAATCTGATGATGAATATTTCTCATTGATGGTAAACAATCTAGTAAGTCATTAGGCATAACATATGAAAATTATTTCAACACTCTTGTTTCTTTGTTGGTATTGGCACCATTTATGTTTCTTCATTTTTTGCTATTAATACATAAACACAACCTATTACCTTCATATCTTGGATAAATTATTTAGTAGAGAGCATGCTTTCTATCTTCTCTTCCTCTTTAAGAGTTAACAAAACTATCTTTGTACTACCTTTTCAAAAATATGTGTTCTTTGCTCCATCTAGAATTACTTTCCTATCAAATTTCCGTAGTCTTCCCAATAACACATGACTTGCATCCATTAGAATAACATCACACCATATTTCATCATTATAACTCTTTCCTATATAAAACATGATTAAGTACCTTTTATCTACTATAAATTTATTCCATTTCTTAAATCATCAAATACAATAAAGATTGGGATTATTTTTGCATTGCATATTTAGTTTCTCAATCATTTCTTTAGAAACTATATTTTCACAACTACCACCATCTATAATTACTTTGCATACCTTTCCACCTATAATACATCTTGTTCATAAAATATTTGACTATATCCATGCATCACCACCTTATTTATTCTAAACTTGATCCTTTCTTGGAACAATAATAGTTCTTCTCATCATGAGATTCTCTCTAATAGCTGCTAGTGTGGCATTAGTATTATAGTCTTCTATTTTAGCCTCAACTAGATTTACACTTGGGTGATATTTTTGACTCATGTTTTGATCTTGATAGTGTGGAAACTCAAAAATGTTTTGCCTTTCTTCTCCACATCTATAATAGACATAAGATCTACATAAATTTGAAAACCATCATCTACTACCACCATAACATTGTTATCTTTGAAATCTTTTTCCTCTTTATTGGTATTGAAATCCTTGCATATTATTATCTTTCCATTCTATAACATGGAATGATTCACCTTTATTGGAATTAAAACCACCTTTGGAGGTATTAAACCCACCTCATCTTCTTATTAGAGGGAATCCACCTATTTTTGGACTAGGAGATGTCATTCTCAAATTTTATTTATTTTGTTCTTTTTTTTTACTTCAGAGCTAATTGATAAGCCTCCTCCATGTTAAGTATTCTATGCATGCTTAATTCATCTTGTATAGAAAATTTCAAACCATTTACATATTTTTTAGCCATCTTCTCTTTTATTTCATCATGATCCACTCATATGGAAAGCTTATAAACATCATCTCTATACTCTTATATACTATTTTTTCTTGTCAATTTTTACTTTAGATCTAGGGAACAAAAAAAATAAATTCGATATGGGTATGCTTGAAAAACCCATTTGTTTGTACATATGTTGAATTAGAAGATTATGAAGAGCTCCTATTTGGCTTTGGAGGAAGACATATAGATAGTTTGTTAGACAGATAGTTGGATGGAAGTGATAGCTAGATCCTAAAAGTGAGATATTCCTTAGGGGATATCAATCCAGATGTTTTAAATAATTAAGTTCACAAAACTAAAAAGAATGTACTTACATCAATAATAAAAAATTACTAATATTAAATACAATAATGTTTTCTTAGAAAATAGACTAGAAATGATTAAATTTGTGATAAAATAATTAATACTAGTGTTAAAAGGTTGTGGTCTACTTCAAAAAATTTGAAAGGGTCTGTGAGTACTTAGAAACATAAAAAAATAGGTTTGGTTGACGATAAGTGGGTGAAAATAACTTATTGGTTTTTATTGTCATAGTAACTATTGATAGTTGGGGTGACAATCGATGGTCAAGATAATCATAGATGGTTAGGAAAACTATCAGTAATTGAGTCAATCATTAGTGGCTACCGTGTAAATTTTATCTTATATCATCAAGTTTTTCATCATGTAGCAAAAAGGAAAATGTATATCTATTATAAAGGAATGAATCTATAAAAAAAATGATTGAAAGAATTTTTTTACTGTAATAGTGTCCTTTTTATTATTATTTTTTAAATAAATATCAATCATCCAGTGGCTTAGTTTTCCTAGAAAACATTTGTCACGAATGCCTCAAGGTTTTTATTGCTATATTTTTTTATTTTTTCTTTATATTTTCTAGTCCAAACTCAATTAGAATCACAAGAATCTAAGAGGTAAGATTTTATTCAACCTGAACCAAGTCATTATGAATGACTTATTCTTGGATGTATAAAGATTTATTACTCTTGAAAAATATTAGAGAAGGGTTGATAGAAATACCCTTCAGCAACAACAATAGGTTAATTTATTTCATGAAGAAGAGATGGATATTGTTCTTTCAAAATTTGGTGAGTGAGAGTTTCCTTATAAAATAGTTTCTCATATAGCTTAAACTTTTGGTTATTAATAAATAGTTGAAAAATAATAGAGTCAATGGTTATGAGCTTTATAACTCCATTGTCGAAAACATTTTTTATCCCATAAGTCCCAAGCCATCTAGACTATATCTTTTCTTTATGATCCTTATATTTAAAGTAAAAAAGGAGTGCATAGTCACTAGATTATAAATTCTTAGTCTTGATGTTTCTATCATGCCACCCCACATGTTGTCTATGCACTATTTCATTGTGATAAAGTTATTTCTTTATTAGATCATCAAGTGTATTCAGTTGTATTATCTTATCTTTCTAAGCTTAGAAAAGATCTAACCCTGAATCAAGTATTATCATTAATATTTTATGTTCAAACTTAATGGTCAGAATGTGCTATCTACCATAAACTAGTTCATATGGAGTGAATCTAGTTATAGTTTTTAAGTGATTCTATAAGCTCAAACTACTTATAGAAGATAAGTTAACCTATATTTTCTATGCAAACTGATAGTCTTAGTGAGGATATTTTCCAATTCTCATTTTTTTCCTTCCACCTGACCATTTGACTAAGTATGGTAAGGGGTAGATTTTTTATGTCTAATTTCATATTTTTTGACTAAGGTCATTGTGAGGTCCAATGTGAACTATGGACCTTGGTCCATGACTATTTCTCTCAGTACTCCATAGTGGGCGAATATTTATTTATACAAGAACTCATCTACTTTCTCATATCTGGCATAGGTTAAGTCTTTGACCTCTATTAATTTTATGATATCATCAATGCATACCAACATGTATTTCTTATTGGATTTACAATCAATGGGACCTAAGAAATCTATTCCCCATTTGTCAAAGAGTTTTAGAACCAATTGTGGTTGTAATGGCATTTCATCAAAGTGAGTGGGTTTTCTCATATGGTGGCATTGATCACATCTGTAGGTGTAGATCATGACATCCTTATGCAAAAATGGCTAATAATATCTAGAAGTAAGTACTTTCATGGTAGTCTATTTTGCAACAAAATAACACCCACATGGTTCATCATGGCAATATCTAAGAATGTCATAAGCTTGATCTTCTTAGATACATCTTCTCATAACTAAATCTAGTCAAGTGATAAATAGATATCTTATAATCTAGAAATAATATTTGCTCTTTTAGACCAAATGTTATTTGTTTCTAGTTGAGAAATCTTGTGGTAGTGATCCTATAGCAAGATAGTTATCAATATCTACAAACCAAGGAGATTGAATTGTTACAAAAAATAAATGTTCATCAATAAAATAATCATCAACACTAGGATCTTGATCATTATTTTACAACCAAGATAGAAAATCTACTACTACATTATCCTTTCCTATTCTTTTCGTAATGGTAATATCAAACTCCTATAGCCAAAACAACCAACAAATTATCCTATTCTCTATAGTAGGTTTGTTTATTAACAAAATTATTATTTCATGATCTATGTAGATGAATACATGGTAACTTCTAATGTAGTGTTGAAATTTGTTGATGGCATAGACGAAAAGAAATTCTTTCTCTATTATAATGTAGTTGAGTTTATCCCTTTGAATATTCTTGTTCATAAAATAGATTGCATAACTAAAGGATTCATATTTTTTTCCTAAGATAGCTCCTAAATTGGTGTCATATTCATCTATGTAGATGCAAAAATGATTCTTTCAATTAGGCCCTCTCATAAAAATATTTGTTATGAGAAGGTCTTTGAGTTGATGAAACGTAATTTAACAATCACTAATCCATGTAAATTCAACATCCTTAGTGAGCAAGTCAAACAATGGGGTGACAATTTTATTAGATATTTGATGAATCATCTATAATAACCAACATATCTTAAAAAGCTTTTAACATCTTTATGCTTCTTTGGTGTGGGTATATATTTTAGGATATTTATCTTTATTGGGTCAACATGAATTTTAATAGGCAATATATGATGCCCCAACACAATTCTTTCAGTCATAAACATGTAACACTTTTCATTGATCAAATATAATTAGTGGTCCTAGTAACATTAAAAAACTTTATTTAGGTTGGTGAGAGTTTCTTAAAATATCTGTCCATAGACAATGAAATCATCAATGTAGATTTCAACACAGTCATGGGAGAGATTAAAAAATATGCTCAAAATATCCTTTGGAAATGTAGCTAGAGCATTGCAAAGGCCAAATGGAAAACTAACATAAGCATAGTTTCTAGAAGGGAAAGTAAACATGGTTTTATCTTGGTCTTTTGAAGTAATTTATATCTGATTATAACCACTCTGTCCATCTAAGAAGGAAAAATACTTTTTTCTTGCAAATCTATCCAACACTTGATCAATGAACGGAAGGGGAAAGTTATCCTTCCTTGTAGTATCATTTAATTCTTAGTAGTCAATGCAAATATGACATTTTCCCCCTTTCTTAGTGACAATGACTAGGGGAGAAACCCACCACCTATCTGAAATAGGAAAAACAAATTTTGCATAAAAGTATTTTTTTAACTCAATTTTTACAATATATTTAGCTACAAGATTCATTCATCATTGGGATTGGTGAATAGGTTTTCATTCTTCTATAATATAAATTTTATGCATGCATAAATAGAGGGGTATTCCTTTTATGTAATGTTAATCCAAGGAAAATGATGTTATGTGTTTTCTTAGTGTTATAAGTAATTGACTTTATTGCTAGGGTATTAAGGAGGTGCTGATGTTGAGAGGTTTTTTTTTGTAAGATGCCTACATAATTTGTTAAAGAAATCATGGTTTATACTTTAACTATTGAAAGAGTATAACTGAATTAATGGGGGATTTATTGATGGAATGTGCAAACTTCTCTTGTAGTTTTAGTGAAATCATTTTCAGCAAAGGTATTTTGAAGAGGGCATGGTTTACATTCAAACAATTTGGTAGACACATGATTATATTGATAGGTGTTTTGCAAGATATTAGTAAGGATAGTGTCTTCTTCTTGGGTTTGTAAAGATGGGCTCCAATCAATTATGTAGAGAGTTTATAAGGAGATAGCTTGTTCAAGGTCATCAATCTAAGGTATTGGGCGATCATTCTAATAAGGCTGAGATGGTAGATACATAACCAATTTTTTTGTATCATTTCTATTAGAAATTAGCATTTTTCCTGACATACATCTAATAAAATCATCAATAGTGGCCAACCATATGCAACCAGGGATGAGAGGATAACCCTCCAAATTCCTCTTTAGCTGAAGTAAAATTAAGTCTATATAATATTTATAGGATTCCATAGTGATAACAAAGTCCCCAATAATTCCCTCAAGCTTAATATTTGATCTGTTAGCCATTTGGAGGACAGTGGGTTTTGGATGGAGGGTGGTAAGTTTCAATTTTTGCATGGACTCTATGATCATTACGTTGATGGAAGTACCCACATAAATTAAATTATTAGATATGGGTTGACCATAGATACTAACATTAACTACAAAACTTCTTAGATTAAAATACTTTTGGAGAACTATGTTTTTTAACATAATATCCGCTACTTGGCTAAAGACCTACACTATTTTAGTATCATTTTTTCTTCCTAATTTTTTTAAACATAGCTCTCTAAAAACTTTATTGTAGATAGAAACATATGTTATTTCCTTCAAGAGTGAGATTTTGATGCACACATTCTTGATTTGTCCTAAAAAATCAAATTCAGGATCTAGTATAGGATGTGATATGTGTAATTTATCTACAATAGGAGGATTGTTAAATTATTTTTTATTTTATGCAATAGTACAAAAACAATGATCACATGACCATTAGTAGATTATTTCCAGTCATATATAACATGACCAAATTGATGACTACACTATTTTTAGTCATTTATTGGTTGTTTTGATTGATTAATTTAGTAGTATATTTAGTTGTCAATTTAGGTATTAATTGTTATTAATTAGTCATTTAGTCATAATAGAAATTTATTTAGTCATTGTAATCATTAATTTTTTTCAATTGGTAGTATATTTAATCATTTTTAGTCATTGATTTTCATCCATTGGTAGTATATTTAATCATTTGTATTAACTAATTTCTATCTATTGGTAGTATATTTAGTCATTTTAATTATTATTTTATCATTCACTCCTACATGTTGGTTTTCCCATCCAAACTCATTTATGTTTATGCTCACCTCAAATGACTTAGAGTTTGTTAAAATACAGTTAATATATGATACTTGACCAGTTGATATATATATATATATATATATATATATATATATATATTTGAAACTATAAAATTTTATTCTAAAATACATACATACATATATAATTTTTATGCTTTCAATAATATATATAAATTAATTATTATGACCAATAAAAATTAATAATAAATAAATACATATAATGATGAATAAATAAATACATATAATAATAAATTAATTAAAAGTATATGTAAAAAAATAAAAACATTAATTAAAAAAATAACATGGATGAAAGGGAGCTCAGTCACTTGGCCACCCAACCCCTATCAGATTGAAGAAAGGGTCGTGGCCGATTCCAAGGCCATAGGACTAGATATGTCCATGGGCCCTGCAATTCTTTTTTATTAAAGAAAAAATATAAAATAAAATCATCAAATACATTTTTTATTTAAAAATAAAAATAAAAATAATAAGTTTTAAAAAGTAGAAAATTGAAAAAAATTACAAAACATTATGTTATATATATAATTTATTATGAACTCAGGTATTTTTATATTATATATATATATATATATATATATATATATATATATATATATATGATTTATTACAGAAAACAAAAATAAAATTTAAAAGAACTATGAAAAAACATTTACACTGAGTTTATAGATGTAAGCAATATGATTTTCATATTGGAGTGAATTATTTTGAGCTTCCTTCATATCTTGACCTTGAAAACCTTCTATAGCTTGAACCTATAAACCTGTGAGAGAAAACAAAGTAAAAATAGAGAAATAGGTTTACAAAAAATATTATTTGCATAATAAGAAAATTTAGGGATTTTTAAGAATACCTAGATCCTAGGGTTTATATTAGTTCAATCCTATGGCTATCACTTATTCCTCCACTTGTAACTGGGACAACTTCCAAATGGGAGGGAAAAAGACTTTTGACTTTAAAATTAAAATTAAAATTTAATTAAATTTACTCTTGGTGGTTCATATGAAATTAATGAATTATTTTAATTTATCTTTATAAATTAATTATTTTTTGTACACTTGTAAAAGTTAATAATTAAGTATTAAAAAAAAGGTTGAAATGTATTTTATTTAATTACTTCACGGGTAACCTCCTACATTAATAATTAAATAACATTATTTTATTTAATTCATAGTGGTAAATAATATTTAATTGTTAACATTAAATATATTTTGATTTTTATGTTAAATTTGAAATTAATTATTATCAAATAGTTTATTAAAGTTATTTTTGAATTTAGCTATTTGGAATTATTTATTATATTTAGATGGATAAATTTTTATAAGTTAAAATAATTAACCATCTTCATTGATTTTTATAAGGTGTCTTTTAATTATTTAGTTAGAAATAAAAATTATTAAAGACTAATTAAATATTTTAACACACTTAATGACACTTTAATAGTTGAATTTGCACTATAATATAATAATTATTAATATTTTTAAAGTATTGTAAATAATTTTGAAGTATTTGGAAATAATGATTATTGATTGCTTAGCATATCATTTATAAAATTAGGTTTTTAATGTTCAATTCATTTATTTGTTTAGTTAGAAAAATTTTAGTAATAAAGTAAAATTACATTGATATAGTGGCATATGGACTTAGTTTAGTTGTGTGTATAATATAGTATTAGTATAGAAATAATTGGGTCTCTACATCCATGAGTTACATCTCTAAACACCTTTTTAATTACCCACTTTAACATCAGATTATCTAATTTTTATTTGTGTGAGTATTTATTTAGTCATTTTTATTTTTGTGACTAATTATTTAGGTGTTTTTTTATTCGATGATCAAATTAGTCATTTATTTAGTCATTTATATCTATGTTACAAAAAATTAATAAAATTTAGTCATTTTTAGTTATCATCACTAAAATGTTTAATCAGTCATTTATTTGCCAAATTCTACTAGTGATGATGGACTTCAATCAATATTGGTCATGGGTGGCTATGGATTAGTATGGAGTGGAGCTAGTTGAAAGTATTATGTAGTTATGAGTGAGGTGGGTTGTGGTAAAACATGACCTAAGCAAAGTTTAACTTGATTAATATCCAAGGTGTATGTTGAATATTACATTATTTAAGTGGGTTGTGTTGGTTGAAATAACTTATTGGCAAGATTGAGGATGGATTGGGTGGGTAATTAAGTGGATCGAGTAGGTTATTAAGTGTTTTTAATTATGGTCTATTTTTGTTGTGGTTGTTGAATGTTTTGGGGAAAGTCTTACCTATCGATTACTATTTTCATGGATTAGAGGGATAAAACCATTACTAGTTTTGAAATTGCCTAAGTTGAGGTTGTTATCCATTTTATTACATTAATAATTTATTTTGGGGTAGCTACCAATTTGTTTAGGATCAATTTTGATTGGGTATATTCATACATGAACCATATTGAGGATTATTTGAGAATTGAGAATTTATAAACATAGAGTTTGATGGTATACCTAGTCTTTATACCTATGCTTTCCATTTAGCTAAAAAAAATGCTTGATTTTCATCTTCTCTTATGACATGCAACTCCACTATCTTAGGATTCTCCTCAATTATGATATCTATCTGAGATTTCATAGAATGGCATTTGAAATCTACTTTCTTCATTATGCATTGAGGGTAATAGGTGATTAAGACTTTCTCAAATTCTTCTTATTTATTTTATGTATGCAATGTATCAAGTTGAGTAGATAGGTGGATAATAATGTCCTACTTCACGTCTTGGAGTAGGTTACTAAATTTACCTTTAGATAGTCCTATAGTAGATGCTACTAGAAGGGTTCTACCACTATTTTTATTCATGTTTGATCTAGAGTAGTTCATATATAGAACTGTTAGTTCATCAAATATAAATATAGAAACATCAGCACTAGACATTAAACCTAGTGCCTCTAGACAATCATCTTAGATTCCCTTCATGAATATCAACTTAAGCAACTCCTTATCTATTATAGTTTTCTTATATTTTTATAAGTTGAATAATTTTTTTTTGATATATTCTTCTAATGACTCACCATCAGCTTGTGTCATTCAGAATTTGTCATTTCCCCTATAGTTACTATCTCTACAATAGTTTTGGTATTTCATCAAGAATTTTTCCTTTATTTCTTTTTAAGTAGAAATGACCTCCTTTCCAAATATCATAAACCATCTAAGTGCTACATCTTTGACTGTTGCTGAAAATAATATGAGTTTCTAAGCTTGATGTTGAATAAAATGTCAAACTCAAAATGAAATGTGTCTAGATCCTCAGATGCTTCCCCCCTAAAAGTATGGAGGGAAGAGAGAGGAATATTCTTTATGGGTGAATTTTCATCAGGAGTAAGGATATGAAATTCGTAAGCAGTATATTCATTGATAGTGTTTTTTTCCTAGTAATACCCTATGAATAGTATTTATGTTGATAGAAAAGAGGTTGTTTCTACCCACCACTCAAAATTATTATCAATTCTTTTATTTCCTAGGATGTAGAAGATGGACACTTTATCTTCATATTTAGAAATCTATGGATTCCAATACAATGGGGATGGTGTGGAGGTTTCTGAGGATTTAGTTAGTGTCTTGGTAAAGATTCTCTCTCAATTAGAAGATTCTATTATCTTGTTGTTTCTTCTAGGAGGAAGA
Source organism: Torreya grandis (assembly GCA_037957365.1). Classification (NCBI taxonomy): domain Eukaryota; kingdom Viridiplantae; phylum Streptophyta; class Pinopsida; order Cupressales; family Taxaceae; genus Torreya; species Torreya grandis. The sequence continues at coordinate 2,073,996 of JARHVA010002683.1, forward strand.
ATAACTTTGAATGCCTCATTAGCAAGAAATTTAGGCTATAAAGGAAAGTGAATTTTCGATTCCTGAGTATTAGGTAATAAAGTAGGAATTATCAAAGTTAGTACATGTGGGTATCTTATAGGTGTATGAACCTCCTCAAGCTCTCCATCTTGTGCTACAAGTCTACCCAAAAACTCTTCCTTCTCTACATCTTATATTGACAACTATAAGTGATCTTAAAGAATTACTTCATGTTCCTTAGTTGTTATAAGATGAATTTTTGATCTTGCAGTAATGATTTTGGGAAAAAATATTACTATATATTCCCTTTCTATATGCATACATCAACCACTTTTTTTTAATTTTTTCCCACACTACCTGCACAGGGTTAGTAATATGGGGTTTTTAAAAAAAATTCACTATATTACTTGAAAAAAATTAATTTAAAATATAAATAAATAAATTTTTAATCTAAAAATATATATATATATATATATATATATATATATTTGAAAATAAAAATAATAATCATCTAAAAATAATTGCTATCAAAATTGAATATTAAAGTGTGTGACACCCTTCCCTAGCGATGACACTAAAAATGATTAGGAGTCGATTCACAATCAGATATACTTCTCTTGATAAAAAATGAACAAGGAAAATTTGCATGGAACTATACTTTCTATGTCATTTAAATATAAACCTAAGGATGTAGACTTGATAGGACAATGTCCTTACATATGCACACTCAATCTTCTAATTTGACCTTATGGTAATTGTTATCTAAGATGTTGAAGTACAGTAAATGAAATGTTAAAAATTAAACATAAATAAAATGTTTATGAAATAAATGCTCATGCATTGGAAGATTCTTTAAATCTAATCAATAATGTGGAACACATAATTTAGAAATAAAATGCATAATACATATAAAAATTAAATAACATGTTTAGCTATTAAATGAGTTCGATTATTGTTGTAAGGCTTCCAAAGAGGGGACCATCCTCCTTCCATCTTCCAAATTCAATCCTTCATCTCAAAATGCTTAATTGAAAATATAAATGCTTATTCATATTAATAAATAATGCAATAATGAATTAGTGTAAGAAATTATAATAATGATTTCTTGACAAAATGTACTTATGATAATCTCTAATCAGCATCTATTATATCTCAACTCTAATGCTACATATTTATATACCACATAAGATATTCTTATATTAAAAACAATATATTATAATTTAAGATATATTTGACTTAAGATAACTAAAACTATCTTCTTTTGCTAAAGGCATCTCTCATATGAATTTTGAACATTTCTACAGAACAAGAAAAAGCATTAATCTCATCAACCACTTCTTTTTTGGGTTTCATGGAGGTTACAGTTATTTCTATAAGTCAATTGGAAGAGAATCAAAACATGTTCTTCAATAACTTTGTTCATGTAGTGGCTGCAAGATGGTTTATGTGATGAAATTCTTTTTCTATAGGATGTTTTGTGTTATATACCTATTTTATAAAACCATCCTTAAAACATATTATAGAAAAAACATCCTAAAACAAAAAATAACAATCATATATTTAATTCCAATACATAATTATATCTATTTAAAATAGTATGGAAACACAATTCTATTCATATGTTTATGGTAATATTAAGGAAGTAATAATATGGAAAAGTGTTCAAAAGCATTGTAAAACATATGATAAATGAGAAAAAAAAGGTATATAAAATATATAATTTATTATGATTTTATTAATTTGTCTACTATCCAAATGCATCCTCCAACCTCCATATTTATTTAGATTTATCAATGCTTGTATTGCACAAGGATCCATCATCTGCCTTACTACACTCAATAATTCATTAACTTGTTTATTCAATTTTGCATGTTTTATTGGACTCATTTGGGTAGAGATGATCCTAGAATGAAATAAATATGATGTTAAAAATATCTCTTTGGTGGTAAACCATCTAATATCTCATCAAGTATAACATTTGCAATTAACACTATTACTATTTCTACTGGTATTCATACCACTTTGGAGTCCTTTTTCCTCACTACTAATGCATCATAACAACCTATCATTCTCATGTCTTTGATAAATTATTTTTAAGTCAACATGCTTTCAGCCTAACCTTCTTATTTATGAGGTAACAAAACTACCTTCATACCACCTATCCAAAAACTATAAGTCCTCTTTGATCCATCATTAATTGATTTTATATCAAACTACCATGGTTTGAACCTAATAATACATAACATGCATCTCTCAGTATAGCATTTTAAATATTTCATCCTTGTAAAATTTAGCTATATAAAATTTGATTAACCACCTTTTATCTATCATAAATTTATTATGTTTATTAAACTATAAAATCCACTAATGATTAGGATGGTTTTCATAGTTCAAACCTAGGTTATCAATCATGTCTTTATACATTATATTTTCAAAACTACCACCATCTATAATGACTTTGAATGGCTTACCAGTAAAATTACACCTTGTTCAAAAAATATTCATTCATATCCATGCATCACCATCTCATTTATTCTCTACTTGTTATTTCCTTGAAGTAATAATTATTCTTATCATCATGAGATTTTATCCAATAAATATTGTTACTACTTCAATATTTTATTTTCTTATTTTAGATTCAACTAAATTCACTCATGGGTGATCCTCTTGCCTCCTTTTTTGATCTTGGTAGTGTGGACACTCAAACATTTTATGGAATTCTTCTCCACATATATAAAAAACATAAAACCTAAATGTATTTGAAAATAATCTTTTACCACCACCATAGCTTCATCCTCTCTAAAATCTTCTTCCTCTTTTTTGGTATTAAAACCCTTATCTATTATCTTCTTGTCTTTATACACGATGTAATTATTCTCCTCTTGTTAGTATTAAACCCACCTTTATTTGCATTAAATTCACCTTATCTCCTTATTGGAGGGGAATGCCATCCTTTTGGCCTAAAAGATGTTCTTATGAAATTCTATCTATTTTTTTTGCCTTCAAAGCTAATTGATAAAATTTCTCCATGCAAATTATTTTATATATGCTTAATTAATCTTGAATAGAAAACTTTGAACCATTTAAATACCTTGTATTTATCTTTTGTTTTGTTTCATCATGATCTACTAGTATGGAAATATTCTAAAACCCATCCGTACACACTTGTATATTGTGATATTTATACCTCAAAAGTTAAAATATTATGTACATGGTTTATACGTAATCCACATGAATAAAATTTACATTTAAATTTTTCACCATATTTTTCTAAGAGGTTATATTCTCTTTACCTTATTTTTATTTATGTTGGTAATCCCACCAAATCGTACCATGACTCTTCAATTTCATAAAAGTAAACTTTACCTTATTTTCTCTCATTCTATTTAAAAAATATCTCCATGTTGTTCATCAAATCTTATGGTTTTAAACATACTCCATAATTTATGGAACATCGATGTTGATTCCATCATTCCTTTATTCTAAAGATCTAACCATTATCTCTTCTATTGATGGAAGTTGTTCATGTTGCTCCTATTTTTTTTAATAATTTTATGTTCATGATTTGTGTCATCCTTTACATTATCTTCTGATCTCTTTTGTATTTAATTTGCAATAATATTGGTTAATTGTTCCAATTTTCTCTACAAGTCCTACATAATCCAGTTCAACTAAACTATTCCTCCTCAAACTCTCACCATCTCTTATGCCTCAAATATCAAAACATGCTCTGATACCAAATAATAAATTAGAATATTATCAAGATAAGAAAATACCAATAGGTAGAACTTATGAATAATAACTTGTATTGATTTGCATTGAATGATTAAAATAATTAAAAACCATGCATAAATAGCCTCAAATAAAAATTGGAGTTGACACAAAACATTCAAAACCTTAAAAAATAATAAAACTTGACCTGTTATTTTTAGTCATTGATATTTTTATTTAGTTTCACATGCAAGCACACATAACTCTAAAATTCTCAAAAAATAAACTAAACAATAAAATTAAACTATAATAAGAATTTAAACTAAAGTTCAACTCTTACTATAATGATATGCAATTTTTAAAAATAGATAAATATTTTAAAAAATATTGAACTATATTTTTAGATCTTCAGGTAGTCATTTATGGCCTCTAAAAAGTATTGAAAATATCTATAACCTGATAAGACCTGTTATGGATGAACCAATATTTTTAGATAGTCATCTTGGCATGAATACAGTCTCAAATATAACTATGAATCAAAATTTATGGCCTTGAAAATTTGGCCTCTTTTTCTGCATTAGTTATTAAATATAGCAATTTATAAAAATAACATGGATCATCTAGTTTTAGGTAGATTTTAACAAGTATTTAGATTTTATAACTATACATTTCAACTTTAATTTTGAGTTGAGATTCATTTAATGATTTTTATATAATATTATATTCATTCAATATAAATCAACATAGAAGGTTACTTTCATGTAATTTTTGAGTTTATGTCTATAGATATTTTGCTTAGCTAGTCTAACATTTTTTTATCATTTTGTCCACTCTAGTGTCTATAGTGCCTTGTAATTACCATTGTCTTTATTTTGAGTTTGTGTCATGTTTTGTTGATAATATTAAATAAGCCTATACTTAGGGAATTTTTTAAATAAAACAAGATCTTTTATGTAATAAAATCCCCTCTTTGTATGGATGGATTTTTAGTTAAATCCTTATGTATTGGAAGTCAAAATATTTAAAGAGGTGTAAGGGTGGAATTTAAAGAAATAATTCTATTAGTTCTCATATTTACTATTGGTGAGACATAATATTATATAAGAATATTGTTAAGTGAGTAATTTATATTAGAATACATTTAAAAGATAGTGATTTGTTAAAACAATCCAGTAGAGTTTGTAGAAGATAGAATTGTTACATAGTTATAGGATAGGTCAAGATAAATAAATATAGTTTTGATTTGATGAAAATGAAGATCTTATTTTTAAGAGAGATGTTCACTCAATATCTAATGGTGTGACATTGAAGAAATATTGAATTATGGAAAAATTTGATGTGCATATGTGAGTCTTTTGTTCTTCACAATTACACAATAATTCCTAACAAAAAATTACCTGTATATCTTGAAAGATCAATTTTATGTTGTTTGATTGACGAAGAGGTTCGTTTGAAGGTTGATAGTGTATTTGATGATTATTTGTAGTTTTATTTCTAAATAGCCATCCATAGAAGCATCTCAAATGGACATGATTATTTTATCTTTATCTCCACTTTTAAGGCTATAAAACCCTTCAAAAATGGTATACTTACGTATAATTAAAAAAAAGCTCACATTTTAAATCTATAAATTTTCCATAAAATTTTTATCTCTTTATTATTAATTTTTTTTGGTTAAGCCATAAAAGGGGCCAAAAATGCCATAAACAAATTAATCCATATATATTTCATGCTTTTAGTTAGACCTTTATAAATGTTCTCTTTTAAAGAATATACCAATTAATTGGTTTTTAGTTAATTAGGTTTTCATTAATTTAGTGTACTTATTTCATTAAAATGGGGATTGCACATCACCTTATTTCATATTTAGGTATTTCAAATTGTGAGTATATATATATATATATATATATATATATATATATATATATATATATAACTTTTAAAAAATAAAAATAAAAAAGTGATTATATTATAGAAAATTAATAATTAGTAATAATAGATATCTATTAATATTTAAAATTAAATTAAAAATAAGATATAAATTTATTTTATTTTTTTCACAATTAATAATAATGACATTCATAACCTTACACCATATTTTTCACCAATTAATATAACTTAATAAAATTTAATTTTAAATGTACATCAAAATTAATATATATTTTAAACAATTATTTTTTAAATATATTAAAAAATATTTATTTTATTTACAGCAAATAATAAATATAATATAATTACATCTATTTATCTAAGATTTATATGTATGTTAAATTAATAATTTTATAAAATATAATTAAAATTAATAATAAAAAAGTTATATTTTATAATATAGAGATTAACTAAAATTTTTGAAAAAAAAAAATATTAAAAAAAAAAATCTAAATACTTTTGAATTACATACTTTTATACATAAATAAAAATAGAATTAATTTTAAAAATAATAAATATTTTTATAAACCTTTCTACGAACACCAAAAAAAATGACCCAAGGAGGATAGCCAAAGATTCCAAAAGATTTGGAATCATGATAAAAAAATTTGTATGTGTTGAAAAAAAACTAATTTTTTATTATTAAGTTGTTTTCTGAAGTTCTATTTCTTTCAATTACAGTTTTTAAAATTCGATGATTAATTTATTGCTATATTTTTTATTAGGGACAGTTCTAAACATTTAGAGGAACGAGAAAGTTCGAATAGAAAAAGAGGAGAAAGTCCCACTAAAAAAGAATAACAGAGTTTTACTGATTTTGCAATAGTTGAAGAGGAAGAAAAATATATTTTTTCAATTTCTAAAAGGAGAAGAAAATTCCACTCTGAAAGAAATGGAAAATTTTTATTGAATTTAAATAATTGATAACTGTTACATTACAATTAAATTTTGTTAAGTTGGAGTAAATAACTTTTTTCCAGATATATTTAGACATATAAAGAAGGTTAAATCAAATAAAGAAGGTTAAGTGAGTTAAATCCTTTTCAACTTTGTATTTTTCATTTTTCATTTTTCTTTTTCTTCAAGGTTTGTTTCAAATTCAGTTAATCTTTTTCTCTTGTAAATTTAATTTATAATTATTTATTTTTATATATATATTATTTTTAGAAATCTAAATTCTAAGAAGAGATTTTAGTAAGCTTCAAAGGAAGGGAGAAGTTTAAATAAAGTTGAATGGCAAGATATAATAAATATATTATTTTTAAAATTTAAATAATGAAAACAGGTTTGATACACTTGTAGAGGAAGGGGGAAGCCTTAATAAAGTTGAATGAGAAGAGTTTTCAATTAATTTAAGGAAAATGATAAATATTTTATAATTTAAAAAAAAAATTAAAATAAATAATTATAATTGGGTGATGAGATGATGTATTAGGCATTACATTCATGAAAAATTTTCTTAATGAGAAAAGAGGTTAGAGGGTGATAAATAGATAATAGTGAATTATATCCATCATTCTTTTTCATATTGATAAATATTTTTAATGAATGTGTGCTACAAAATTTACCTTTTAATTATTATCAATAATTTGAGAAAATAGCTAAAATATAGGAATAAATGAAATATATAATGTTGGGTATCATTTTAATAATGCTATGATTAAATAAGGTTATGTGAGTTAAATATATAAATTTAATTTACAAACCATTGCTGTGATATGATGTATGCTAGTTAAAAAAGTAATTTTAAATTTAAATTTATTAACTAGTACTATATTATAATGTTTGTATATTAATTTATTTATTTTTATATAATTTATTTATTATTTATCAAATAAATTTAATTATTGTTTTCTATTTTTAAAATAAAATCATAATTTTATTATTTTCAATACAATATCAATTTTTATGTGTATATTATTAATATAAATGGTATAATATACAAACAATTTCTCTATATATTTATTTATAATGTAATCATAAATTAATTTTATATATAAACGAGTAGTGATTATTTATTATTATTTAATTTTTAAATAAGTCATTTATAAATAAAATTATAAAAGGAAAATGTTTAATATTTATATAATATATTTGATTTGAATATGATAATAAAATATTTTTGAAGAATGAATTTTATATTCTAAAATATTTTAAATCATATTATTTTATAAGGCTTGTAGCTAAAAAATAACGTGTAATCATATATCTTAAAATATAATAAATAAAGTTTCATGTCTTTAATATAATTTTTAATTTTAAAATAAAAAATTTATTTATTTTAATATTGAAATCAAACCTAGTTTGAGTTTTGATAGTTATTCTTTAAGGGACCAGTCTATCATTTTATAATTTAGGCGATAACCATCCTTTGAGGGAATGGTATGTTTCTTTTAGACATGGATGCATATATTTGAAGCTTAGAGTGAAACTATTTGTAAGGGAAAGTTTGTGCCTCAATATAGTGGTTCTATGATAATAGGAAGGGGTATTAAATAACATGCGGCCATGGATTCCATGTAACAGAAGATGAAAAGTATCTAGGAAAACCATGCCATGGGTAGAGCCATGGTATCCACATTTAAGATTTGATGAAAAGGCTTGATGGATAATCACACAAATTTGGTGTAACCACTTGTCACTAAGAGGAATAGGGTAAGAGCATTAGGGAAGTTAGAAGTTGTTAAAATCAAAGGATGATCTTAAGTTAGATAGTAGGGTGTGTTAGAGAGGCCTTAGATGATTGCCTATGTCACAAAAATATCAATTTTTTTGGTGATCTCTATGAGATGATTGCCTACTAATCATTTTAAATCTAGTATCCTTCTAAGACATTAAGCATGCTCTCAATATTTATTGTAACCTAGAGAAGAAAAATTAGGAAATACCTAACCAGAAACAAAATGGCAAAATGGACAAACAAAACAAGGAAAAAAAACACAACCTAAGGAAACAAAGATCCTAATGAGTTTGATGTGTACATAAGTAGTTAATGAAAAGCATAACTAATCCTATTATTTACAAAATTTAGTAATTTTAGAATGAGTTTCTTACCATAAAATCAAGCTTTGATGTATATCCCATTAATTTGGATTGGTAGTTTTGCTCCATCAAGTTTGGAGAGATGGAATGTGTTGGCTCTTTTACACTGAGTGATGATATATGGACCACTCCATATTGCATCAAATTTGGTGTTTCTACTTGGTTTTGATTTATCTACATCCCACTTTAGAACCATGTCTCCTTCATTGAATATCCTTATAGATGACTTTTGTCAAAAATATTAATAGTTTGTGACTAATTTGCCTCCAAGACTTTCATTGATTGATGCCTAATTTCTTCAAGATCCTTTAGTTTAGTTATTCTCACTATCATTTCATCATCATCAATCAGGTTCGATTGGTGATTAAGATCTAGAGATGGTAGCTAAATCGATAGTGGTACTAGGGCTTTTCTTCTATATACCAAAATGAAAGTGAAATTACCAATGGATCTTTTTGGAGTAATCTTATCAACCCAAAGTGTTGATTTGAATTTTGTGTGTCATGTCCTCTAATTATCATCCATTATTTGTTTAAGAATTATAATCAAATTCTTGTTGGTTGACTCAGCTAGGAATTTATACTAGGGTTAATAATTTGAAGAAGCGCTTAGGTAAACATTATGCTTGACCACCCATTCAATCATCTAAGTGCCCAAAAATTCCTTAACATTATTTGATATGGTGGTGTGAGGAAAACCAAATCTTAAAACTATGATGTCCATGAATTTTAGAATAGATGCCTTAGTGGAATATTTTAGAGAAACCACTTTAGTCCACCATGTCAAAAAAACATTGTTGTGAGAACCCTTTTATGACACACACTCGATGGTGGATTGATCTTGCTGATGAAATCCAATCCCCATTGAGTGAATGGCTGGTATGTTTGAATTGGTTTGAGAGTAAGTGTTGATAGCCTTTGCTTACAAATGAAGTAAGAACAATTTTTATAGTTTCTTACCTATTAGTGGGCATAGTTGAATAATTTAGGCCAATAGTATCATCCTCTCATTATCTTAATGGTTGTAGTCCTTGTACAAAAATACCCTACTAATGGTCCATCATGAAATTATTTGATCATTTTTGGAACTTGATCATTCTCAATACATCTTAACAAGACTCCATTCATATCCTTCTAAAATAAAATTCCATAAATAAGAACATAGGGAATTGATTGGAGTTGAAAATACCATTTCTTTTACTAGTGGAAGTCATAGGGGTGATTGACTATCTACAAGAAATAGGTGGATTATTTACCTGAGGTTTAGTTTGGACATACACTTTTTCAAATACTACTTTAGTGGTCTTGATGTCGATAGTTAACTATTCACACAATCCTTTTCATCTTACAAGCTTCATGATAGTGCTATCCACATCATATTCTATGACCTTGGTGATCCATCCTTCTCTTTTTTCATTTATCTCCCTACTCAGCAGGAACTCTTTGACACTTTCATGACTCACCATCAAATGTATCTTATTATTGGAGAGCATATGCTTGAACTTTTTGATGGATTGGATCACCACATATACCTGTTTCTCCATAAAACTATAACTCTCTTCATAATATTTCCAATATTATCTAAAGAATGAAATAGGATACTCCAAATCTTTTTTATTATGTTGAGTTAGAATTTATGAGTTCCTTATTTCCCCTGCAAATGCATAGATAATGAAATATTTCTCATAGTTTGGGTTAGCTATGGTAGGAACCTGGGAGATAACCTATTTGATGGATTTTAAGCTTTCTTTTATCTTTTCTATATAGCTAAAAATTACATCTTTCTTTAACATTATAATAATGGGTATTGCCATAATGGTAAAATTTTGGACAAACCTTCATACAAAGTTGATTTTCCTAAAGAAGATTTGTAGGCCCTTTTTGTGGCTTGATAATGCTAATGAAAATATAGAAATAATATTTTTTGGGTTTATTGCAAGACCTTATTTCAACATAATGTGTCCAAATAGTTTCCCTTTGTGGACTATAAACATAATCTTCTTCAGATTAATGGAAATCTTGAATTCTCTACACCTTTTAAAATTATATCTAAAGTGGTATAGATGTACATCAACATGCCTTGAGTAGATTTTAATATTATCCATATATACTAGTATCATTTCAATTATGAGACCTTTGAATGCCATATCTATGGCTCTCTAAAATTTTGCACCTATATTTATCAAACCAAATGGCATCTTCTAGTATGTGTACATGCCCTATTTGGTGGTGAAAGCCATGTTGAATTGGTTTGATTATTGTACCAAAATTAGATTATAGCTAGAATAACCATTTAGAAGAGAGAATCTTTCAAATCTTGACACTATTTGTAGGATTTTTTCCATAGGAGGAAGAGTATAGTGATCCTTAACCAATGCTATATTTAGGGCCCTAAAATCCATACATAATCTGATTTCACCAATTTTCTTTCTAATAGGGACCATATTTTCTATAAAAAATGAGTGTTTTATATGAAATATTATACTAGACTCTATCAATTTTGATTTTTTTAATTTTATCAAGGGTTCAATCTTGGGATTGATGGGTCTATATTTCTTCTTGATAGGGTTTGTATTTAGATCCAAGTGTATAGTGTGCTAAGCTAAACTTGGGTCAAATTCTCTTAAATCAAGATAATTCTAAGTAAATTTATCATCAAAATCTTGACATAATTAAATAAAATATTACTTATCTAACATATTTCATACCATGCCTATTTTGATAGACTTACCTTCTGAGATGATTTCTAGCTTACAATATTATTTATTGACTATAATGTTCTTCTTATCACCTTTTAGTTGATCATCCAAATTAAATATGTTTTCCAATGTGATGAGACCCAATTATAGATTTTTCATTTTTATTTAAATGATCTAATCACCATATTGGTGTTTTAGTTTTAGCTTATTCCTATATGAAAAAGTGGCCTCTTATCTAAACAAATCTATGATCTACTTGTCACTGTCAAAAACTTGTCATTTAGTTTCATTATTAAGGATAAAGGGTAGTACAATTAGCCTAACATGTTGGCTATTTTCCTTTTTTATTTCCATTGGTAGGTTATATTGGGATCCTACAAAATCCATGTTGTCAACATATTTATTATGTTCCTTGGGTACCACTGGTATATCAAGGAAGTGAATCTCACTATCACCAAATATCCATAAGAACTTCATTCCTCTTTATTTGGCCAAGTAAAGGCCTCAAATCAAGGTTTTATATTCAGCCATGTTAGTGGTATAGCTGAATTAAAGTCTAAATAAGTAGAAGTAATTCTCCTTCAGTAAGAATATCATTAAAATCCTTGCACTTTTACCATTTTTTCTTCTTGATCCATCAAAAATAACTTCCACATCAGTATAAAATATTCTACTAGTTTGACTAGGTTTGGAATAATTACATTATTCTTGTGAATGGAATATGTTCCTAACCTTGTTTCTGGTACATAGTCATAAGGATTAAATTGAAGGGTTGATCACCATTCATCCAAATGAGTTTATAGAATTTATTGTACAAGTTTTGCATCCTCATGATCAGTTTTATCTTTTTGATCTTGCAATATACAATTAATTTCTATGGGAGGGATAGGATTGTACGACTCTATATGATCTTTTAAAAAAATTTCAAATCTTATTGTTACTCTAGTTTCATATCTTGTTCTAAGTATTATATGAGATAAATCTATATATCGATAGCCTCCCATCCTTACAATGAAATCTCATAAAATACAAATAGCAAAGTAAGGGGAGAGATCTATGACTGAAATGTGTTGAGTAATTGATAGTATTGTATAAGCATGAACTGTGAGGTTTAGTACCTTTAAATCTCCTTATATTTAAACAAAAATCCCATCCAATTATACTTATCCTTATTAATAGGTGTGTATTTTATTCCAAAATCATCAGTTATTTCCTTGGGCATCACTAAACTACTAGCCCCTAAATCTAAAATACAATTGTGAACCAGATGTTTCCTTACTATAAATGAAAGATAAAAGGGTGAAGGCTTACCACTTTTACCTAATTTAGTGTTAGCTTGTGATTGAAAAAAATTAGTTGCAGCTATAGGTTCCTTGGATGGAACCTTCTCTAATGTCTATAAATTCTTTAAAGCTGCCTGTAGTAAATCCCTTTGTGATGGTGTATAGATAGTGCTTCCTGCTTTATGAAATTTGTATTAGTCTTACTCATTTGTTTATGTATGCTGAAAGGAATATTACTAAACTTTTCTATTGATTTTTTAGGGGATACATCCTCTTTTAAAACATTTGGAGTGGGTGCCTTTGCTTTGAATTGATTTGTGGGTACAAAGGTTGGCCTTTGTACAACGTTGCTCTTTGTTGGTTCTATTGAAAATTTATAAGTTGAAGCTTGATCTACCCTGAGGGGCTAATAAATTTTTATTTCTATTCTATTGGAGTGTGTATTAGCCACTATAGTACCTCCACCATTTAAAAATGCTTCATCTTGGATTATTCTAATGAATTCATCCTATTGTCAATTTAGAAGAGTTTTTTCATCTTGAACAAGTTATTATGTGTCTGATTATTGGGAAGTGAACTCTTCTTGTTGTTAGTGTTTTACTTATGTGATTGATTTTAGGGATAACGCCACTCATACTCTTGAGCCAAATTATTTTAAATAGGGATAATGGCCTTAGAATCTTCTGGTGCTGGTAAAGCAAAGATGTTTGGAGGCATTAGTTGTGAATTTTGTCCTTGTTACTAATTTTTGGCTTGATATTGTTGCTTATCTATCTAGTATGGTTTCATATACTCTTGGTATGAGGTATTAACTGGTTGAAAAGGCTTTTAGCTTTAGGCCTATTATATTTTCATTAGTACCAACTCATTGCCAAAAATATTTAGTAATGAATTTACTTCAAATAAATCATCAGTGGATATAGGAGTCAAAGGAAGAAATTTTCTCATGGTGGGAATTGGAGCAAGTGTAGGGGGGATACGAGCTATTTATATAAAAAGAGTCATTGGCAACCTTAATAAAAAAAAATTGGGTTATATTAAACAATTTTCTGTACTTATTGCAATATTATAAGTTGTAGGAAGTGTCATACCACCCATTTACTGAATCATTACAACTATATCACTATTGAGGGATTTGAAGAAATACAAGAAAGCATTATTTGGAGTGGGTTTAAAAAGTACTGGGACTCTATTTTAGGTCTTTTTGAAATAAAAATTAAATTAAGTCGTCTCCTCATGAGGAGCTCATTGAAAGTAGTTAACTTTTTAACTAGGGAAAGTTGGTCACTCTTTTCTTCCAAATAGATACATAGTGTAGTTCTTAAATCATCCCAAAATTTGTTGAGGTGGGAACAAGGCCTCTATACCATTGTAAATCTTTGCTTCTAAAAGAGGAGACTAGAATTCTCATTGGAACATTATCTTAAACCACTTTATGGATTAAACATAGGTTAGATATATCTTATACGGGATTTTAAGTAGTGGTATAGGTTTCAAAAGTAAAATATGTTCAATTTTTAAGGCCAAAGTAGGTACATCATCATCTTGTGCCAAAAGGAATGGACTGGTATTAAAGGGTACGAAATTTGGATTTTAAGCCATAGTGGGAGGTATAAAATTTAAAGGAGTTACCACAAGAGATAGGAATATAAGTATAGGATATACTTTAGGCTAAGGGGTGATTATTATTTTTATCTCTTTTTAATGTAAATTACAATTCAAATCAACCCTTTTACCTTTTGTAGATGGTCTTATTTTCTTCCTTGGCATACATAGCCCTAAAATTATGAGCCTGTAAGCTAGTGGAGTCACTAGGTGATTTTAATTTATACATAAATATCATACTACACTCACTAAGAATATATATAATATTTTTGTATTTTTTGGGTCCTACTGGATGTGCCAAAACCTATTATCATAAAGATTGCACCTATCTTGACTCTGAGCTTGTTATGCAATTGCCTAATGATACAATAGAAAAACTTCCAAAGTTGTGGGGCTTTAGAGAATTAAGGTTAGTCTGTAGATAACGTCAACTTTATTTCATTAAATCTAATGCAAACTGATAAATTACAAGTTTTATGGAAATCTTACTCTTTAGTGCTTTTGAAACCTAAACTAGGGTTCTGACAGGAAAAAGGGTTGAAAATTTTAAATTTGAAGAAAATAAAAAGTATGGTGATTAAACCATCTATTTTATAGTGTACTTTAATGCTTGCTTGATAAACATAGTAGATCAAAAATATGTTGAATTTTTTAAGCATAGACTCATACCACAAATTTTCTAGAGGGTAAAATACCACAAATGAATTTATTGAGATTCAAACAAAGATATAAATATTCCATAAATAAAAAAACAAATTTCACACATCAATATCTCTTCAGATAAGAAATCAAAAACTTCAACTTTATTTCTCTCTAGAGGTTAAAAATTATTCAAAAATTTAGAAAATATAACTAGAAATAAAAAGATAGATTGGGCCACGGGGTTTTCTCATTTTGATACAAAATATATCTAAGATGAAATGTAGTTGACAAAACTTAAACACCCACTTGAATAAGATCATGCAAATCATAAACCCCTCATGCACAAGATGAAAGTTATTCTATTTTTTGTGTCCTGGACTTGTGGAATGACTAAAAAATAGCATGCACAAGATTGGCATGATATTTGGCATGGTATGGCATGGTTTGAACTATTGGACCTCCATGCAACACTTCTTCATCTCGAAGTGGCTAAAAATAGCCTCATGCAAAAGGAGGTGCCCAAGATAGAACTGGTCTTTTATAATAAAAGATAACTTTGAAATAAATTCAAGTTACTTTCATCCAAAAACCCCTAACTTGTAAAACTCAAGTGAGACTTTTACTAATTTTAAGTCTTAATCACTTTAACCAAAATGAACCACGCAATTTCTACTTCATGATTTTGCACTTTTCAACAATTCATATTTGTCAAAATGGAAAATGCAATCTTCACTTGTGATTTTTACAACTTTCACATTATCAAAGAATATAAAGTGTAACATGTGTTTTTTCTATTTCTCAAAAATAATTAAAAAATATAGTTGTACCTTTGAAATGAAAATAAAACTTACCATGCTGTTTGAAATGCAATTAAAAATGATAATATAACATTTGGAAATATTCAATGGACAATGTTTTTTGAAATGAAATTACAAATGATAATATAACATTTGAAAATATTCAATGGTGAGAAAATATTAATAAATATTTAAAAAAAATAAGATTTCTTGTCATTCTTGGTCTGAAATTTATAAGTATATGCATCAAAGGCCTTGAATATTTCATGTATGCATTCTATATCTAGCCCATACAAGTAGATATCAGAGGTTGCACAATCTACTTGAATATTAAATAGTTCTCTTCCAAAATTCCTTATCCCCTACATCTCTATTCTCATCTTATCAATTTATCATTCATACCTAATGAAATGGTGGATGGAACATAAGGTGAAGATTATCTCCTTTGCAGATTCTTTCTCAACTACCTCTTTAAAATTATTCTAGACTTGCTTAGCCTGAAGTAGATTATTAGCATCATCTACTGGTTTACATGACATTGTGTTCATCATGCCTTCAATCTCATACAATACTTCAGTTAAATTTTCATGATTCTCCTTGGCTTTATCAATAGACTCTATTTCTTATCTTATCTAAAATTGAATAGCCCTATGTAGTTCTTCATGCTCAACATCATTGTTAAAAATATTCTCGATAATGAGGGTATTGATATCAATTGATTTTATGACTACCAATTTGGGATCAAGGTCTAAATTTCTCCTTCATAGTTATTGATATTATCTTTAAAAATATTATTCCTCTCCATGATGATTCCATACTATTCCATCAATGCTATAATAACCTTATTTCCTTTAGTAACTAGTTCCTAAAACCATTCTTTCATTTCCCTTCTCATATGATCAATCTCTAGAACAAAATCAATTGTAGCTTGATTTAGACTAATTGGGTGCACTTCCTATGGTTTTTGTAATGATTTAAAAGGTTGTATGGACTAATTCAATGCTTTTGTAAGTTGATATACTTTTCTGTTCAGTTCATCCTAATTGGCTTTATCATGATCAATTCTCATGAAAAGAGAGTTGATACTAGTTTGCACATCATGATTGAGTCCTTATCTTGTTTACTGACCAAGATGTATTTGATAAATCTAATAATCCCCTACCATAATATATTTTCATTTTTCTAGTGTAGGGATTGAAATTTCAACATATTTCTTCCCCTTTACCATCATTGAATATCTTTGAAAGGGTTCTAGGAGTAGGTTTTGACTTCTTATTAACATTTGTCATGCCAAATTCTAATATACTAGGGCCAATCATCTATTTCCTCTTCTTACTCACTAATTGGGATAATGAATTGAGGGTAGCCTTTTCATGTTGTTTTGATGTTGTGACTAAAGAATCAATCACTGATGTTGTTACACTAGTAGACAATATGACCAAAGTAGACTCCTATGAAGATCATGTCATTGGTATTTTAGGAGGTTCTTGTGAATTTCCACTTTCATTAGTGGTCTAAAAATTAATGTTTTTACCATGTACTTGGGTTGTTCCAATCTTTATTGATGGTATTTTAGAAATAATGGAAGTGGATGAAGTGGAAGCAACAAAAGTAGCTATGTATATTGGGGGAGTGGAGGATGAAATAGACATAGGAGTTCTAAATTTGGTAACTGGTGGAAGGGTGTAAGTTAATGTTTCAAATGTGTTAATCTAATGAGTAAGACCACATAGGGTTGGTGATATATAAATAATGGGTTGAGATGAGGGGGAAATATTACATGTCCTAGGGGTTGGGATAGCCTACAAAAATGTAGTCAGGATGACTAATTCCATCATAATGTAATATTGGGTGGTATTATGAATTAAAAGTAATGAAATGGAAGGAATTGAAAATAAAATGTATAATGGGAGTGGATCAAATACGGAAGGTGAATTTGGGGGAAGGGAAAGTGGAGTGGAAACTTGAGATTCCACTATTAGGGGACCGTGAATGTCCACTTGACTTTCTTCTTTTAATTTCACTTGGCTTATTGATGTGGGTACTATGGCAAAAATGATAGGTGGAGTGGAAACTTGTGAAGGATTTGACACTAGAGGTGGAGGTGTTGAAACATATGATACTAGGGGGTAGAAACAGGAGGTGAAATGGGAACCTAAGATATTGGAGGCATGGAGATATCTTTTTGATGCATTAAAACATATTGAACAATATGTGAAGGAGAAGGGAGATAAATAGAATAAGGAGTCAAGATTATGGGATATAAAATTATGGAACACAATGAAACTATTGTCTCTTTAGGTGAAAGATCAATTAGTTTATCCTCAACTTCTCCATGTCTACTTGATTATCCCTTCTTTGCTTTAGTCTTTTTCTTTTTCTCTGACTCCTTTGAGGATTCTTCAGGGCTATCCTTTGATAGGGTGATCCCCTCTACTTTGATCTTAAAGATATTTTCTCTAAACCTTATTGTTTATGTCATGACTTGCACTCCTTTACTCCTCAGCCAATTGATTATTTTGTTAATTATAGGGTTTGTTTTATCAAATAGAGAGAAAGACTCTATAAGTGACCACCTAGCTTGTGGTAAGGGTATAATAATGATTTGTGTAAGGTATATTGGGTCCACTATAGATTTTTCATCCACCAAGTCATTAGGGACTAGTGCTAGATCATAATCCTTTATCTATTGTAAGGACATCCTAGAATAGTCCCTCATTCTGACCATCTCTTCATCATCACAATCTTTCCAAACATACTCATAATATGACACATATTCATACTTGGCATGTACCAATGTAGTAGTGATTTTTCCAAAAGGATAAAAATATGGTCTAGACTCTAAAGTCTTTAGTTTTACTTGGCTCATTTCAACCTCTACACATCAGGCCATTAAGAGGGACTCACATGTGTACCAACCAATAAGAATTTAGAAGTGTATCCCTACTTAGGCCTATTATAACTAATATTGTGTCTGCAAAAGTTTCCTAACCCACTATAATAATGCTAATTTATCTCTCACACAATAGGGAAGTGTATAGGGATAGCCATTGAATCTGACTTCCCTGTTGTAGGAATAGGTGGTTAACTGTATGAAGTAGGAACCCGGTTTGGTGATCTCATGCTTCGATACTATTGATAATATTTCTTTCCTATGTTTTTGATCAAACATGGTAAAGATATTGGAGATAAAAACATCATTCACTCTCCTTAACTATTGTCTACTAGCCTATAGTGTAAGATCAGGGCAGTAATTGTATAGTCTAGTTTCCTCAAGAATTGTATTGAAGCCTAGGAACAACCTTCTTTTGGCCAAGATATATATAACATAAGATGTAATGTAGAACTTGCTCATTGTTTGCACCTCCATTAGTTACTTATGGATGGGGTCACTTATCAATTTGGCCCAATGAATGTATTATTTGTTTATTTTGATGACCCAAATATATTGATACATCCATTCTTGACAAAAATTAGCATCATGATCACTAGTGACTATGTGTAGTAATATGACATTGTTCCCTACGTCATCTCTTATATTAGGCCTATATATGGTCTTAGGTAACCTGGTAGAGGAATGTTTGGGGGACTTGATCCATTAAGTTTTATTATCTTATGACACCACTCTCACTTGTCCTCATAAAATTATGCAAATGTTTGTGGATCTATATCGAAAGAACTCTCAAATTTAGGAATTTCAAATACTGAGTTAATGATTTTGGTGTCTAGACCTAAAAGCTTTTCCCCTTTATCACTATAGACTTATCTCTTATTAGGATCATAGTGTTGGTCCATTATGATGACAAACTCAAGGATTTGAATAGATAGTGGGAAAGATTCACCTTATGGTAAGCCAAAGTCATAGATACTCTAGATCTAGTCACTTTTAAATTATGCACCTCTCTTGGCCAAAAAATTTCCTAGGTGAATGTGACTTGAATAAGTATCCTTTATTTTTGTAATATTGGACTCCAAGATAGGAGTCACTCTAGTGACCTTATATTTAAACTTCATTTCCTTAGGAGACATGGATAATGAAGTTGCTACTTATGAAAAACCAACTATAAAAGATACTAGGATCTATAGGTGCTTGGAGAAAATATTTTCTTCAACAGAACTTGGAGGTGTCTAAAGCACAAGAATGGTATGATATAAGTAGGAGGTGATGGAAGCATGTTGAGTATCTGACATTCTAAGTTCTATAAAAAGTGGGAAGTACTTGAAGTAGGTCCACTTTTCACAAAGGCTTAGAAGCTTATAGGGATTAGAGGTTCTCAATGTAGTTTCGAATTCTGTAAATATTCTAGGGGGGATCTTTTCAATGGAATATTCTCTATTTTAAATAGGAATTATATAGTTGGTAATATTAGGAAGTATATAATAAATCAACAAAACTATATCACTATTGAAGGATTTCAGGAAATACAAGAAAGTATTATTTGCAATGGGTTTAATAAAGACTTGGACTCTATTATAGGTCTTCTAGAAAAAAAAATTAAATTAAGTCATTTGCTCATGAGGAGTTCATTAAATAGTAGTTGACATTTCAACCAGGGAAAGGTGGTCACTCTTTTCTTCAAAATGGCTACATAGTATAGTTCTTAAATCATTCTAAACTCAGATTGAGGTGGGAACAAGGCCTCTATAGCATTGTAAATCTTTACCTTTAAAATAGGAGACTAGAAATGTGATTGCAACATTATCTTGGAGAACATTATGGATTAAACATAGGTTATAAATATCTTATATGGCCTTTTACATAGTGGTAGAGGTTTTACTGATAAAATATGATTAGTTTTTTAAGGCCAAAGCAGGTACATCATCATGTTGGGCCAATAGGAATAGACTAGTATTAAAGGGTGTAAAATTTAAATTTATAGCCATATTGGGAGGTATAAAATTGAAAGGGGTTACCACAGGAGATAGGAATATAACTATAAGATTTACATTAGGCTGAGGGGTGATTGTTTTTAAATCTCTTTTTAGATGGAAATCAAAATTCTAAAAAATCAAACCTCTTACCTTTTGTAGATGATCTTATTTACTTCCATGGCATACATCACCCTAAAATTATGAGCTTGTAAGTTATTAGAATCACTAGGTAATTGTGATTTATGCATAGATATTGTACAACACTCACTGAGAATATATCTAATCATTTTGTATTTTTGGGTCTCATTGGATGTGTCAAAAACTATTATCACATAGATTGCACCTATCTTGATTCTGAGTTTGTTGTGCAATTTCCTAATGCTACAATAGAAAAATTTCTAATGTTATGGAATATTAGATAATTGAGGTTAATCTATAGATAAGGTCAACTTCCTTTTATTAAATTTGATGCAAACTGATAAATTATTAGTTTTATGTAAATCTTACTCTTTAGTGCTTTTGAAACCTAAACTAGGGTTTTGATAGGGAAAAGGGTTGAAAAAATGAAATTTGTAGAAAATAAAAAATATTGTGATTGCACCAATTATTTTATAGTGGATTTTAATGCTTTCTTTGTAAACATAGTAGATTAGAATATATGTTGAATTTGTTTAAGCATAGACTCATATAAATAGAATTCAAAGATAGTATTTTGGTTATTTTTCATAAACCAAAAAATATATTTAATCCAAACAATGTTTTCAAGAGTGTAAAATACCACAAATGCATTTATTGAGATTGAAATAAAGAGACAAACATATCATAATTAATCAAACAACTTGCACACATTGAGATCTCTTAAGATAAGAAAGCAAAATCTTCAACTTTATTTCTCTCCAAAGGTTACAAATTATTGTAAATATATTCAAAAATGCAGAAAATATAACTAAAATTTAAAATATAGAATGGGTCATGGGGTTTGTTTATTTTTATACAAAATATATCCAAGATGAGATGTAGTTAACCAAACATAAATTCCTAGTTGATAAAGATCATGCAAATCTAAAACCCCTCATGCAAAAGAGGTAGGTTAATGAATATTTGGTGTCCTAGACTTATGGAATAGCTTAAAAATAGTATGCACAAGTAGGGCATGATATTTGGCATGGTATGGTATGGATATAACTATTAGACCTACATGAAATGCTTCCTCATCTAGAAGTGGCTGGAAATAGCCTCCTTATGCAAAAAGAGGTGCCCAAAATATAACTAGTCTTTTATAATAAAAGATAACTTTAAAATAAAATTAAAATTACTTTCATCTAGAATCCCCTAACTTATAAAATTCAATTGATATTTTTACAACTTTTAAGTCTCAATCACTTTTGCCAAAATGACCATGTAATTTCTACTTCATGATTTTGCACTTTTCAACAATTCATATTTGGCAAAATGGAAAGTGCAATTTGCACTTGTGTTTTTTACAACTTTCACATTATCAAAAAATATAAAGTGTAACATATTTTTTTATCTTTCTCTAAAATAAGTAAAAAATATAGTTGTACCTTTGCATTGAAAATACAACTTACAATGTTTTTTGAAATGAAATTACAAATGATAATATAACATTTGAAAATATTCAAGAGATAGGAAATATTAATAAATGCTCAAAATTTTTTTAGCTTTCTTATCATTCTTGGTCTACAGTATCTGAGAATATGCATCAAATGCCTTGACTATTTCCTATATGCATTCTAGATCTAGCCCGTATGAGTAGATATCAGAGGCTACACAATTTACTTAAACATTAAATAGTTTTATTCTAAAATTCCTTATCCCCTACATCTCTATTCTCAACTTATGAAGTGCTAATTCATAGCTAGTGAAATGGTGGATAAAACTTAGGGTGAATATTACCTCCTTTGTAGAGTCTTTCTCAACTACCTCTTTAAAATTATTCTAGCCTTTCTCAACTTGAAGGAAATTATCAGCATCATCTACCGGTTTACATGACATTGTGTTCATTATGCCTTTGATCTCATAACATACATCACTTAAATTATCATGAGCCTCCTTGGCTTGATCAATAGACACTGTTTGTTATCTTATCTAAAATTGAGCAGCCATATGTAGTTTCTCATGCTCAACATCACTCTTAAATATGTTCTCAACAATTAGAGTATTCATATCAATTGATTTTATGACTATCAATTTGGGATCATACACATTTAAGGTCTTAATTTATCCTTCATAGTTACTGATATTCTCTTTCAAAATATTATTCCATTCCATGATGATCCCATAATGTTCCATCAGTGCTATAGTAACCTTGTTTCCTTTAGTAACTAGTTCCTTAGACCATTCTTTCATTTCCATTCTCATATGATCAATCTCTTGAACAAAATCAATTGTAGCTTAATTTGGACTAATTGGATACATTGCCTATGGTTGTTTTAATGATTCAAAATGTTGTATAGACTAATTCAGTGATTTTCTAAGTTGATCTACTTTTCTCTTTAGTTCATCCTTATTTACTTTATCATGATTAATTCTTAAGAGAAAGAGGTGCTATTAGTTTTCACATCATGATTGAGTCCATATCTTATTTTCAGACTAAGATGTATTTGATAAATCTAATAATCCCCTAGCATAAGATCTTTTTTTATTTTTTTGGTGGAGCAATTGAAATTTAAACATATTTCTTCCCCATTATCATTATTGAATATCTTTGAAAGGGTCCTCGGAGTAGGTTTTGACTTCTTCTTGATATTTGACATGCCAAAGTCTAATGTACTAGGGCCAATCATCTATTTCCTCTTCATACTCACTGATTGGGATAACAAACTGAGGGTAGCCTTTTCTTGTTGTTTTTATGTTATGACTAAAGAATCAATCGCTGATGTTGTTACACTAGCAAAAAATGTGACCAAAGTAGACTCCTATGAATATCATTTAATTAGTAGCTTAGGAGGTTCTTGTGAATTTACGCTTTCATCAGTGGTATGCAAATATAGATCACATATTTTGGTGTGATATATATGATATGTACCAAATATAGATCACATATTTTGGTGTGATATATATATATATATATATATATATATATATATATATATATATATATATATATCACACCAAAATATGTGATCTATATTTGGTACATGTCATAAATTAGTCAAAGATTAAACACAACATTTGGAATCATTATAGAGTCGAGGTCCATTATGGTGTGATTGGATAGTATATTAGGATATGATGTGTTGATATATCATATACTTATAGTGCCACCTAATTTATCACATAATTACCCAATCTTCATAATAGATTAATGGCCCTATAATGGGTCATAAGGAATGGGGAACACATTATGGAAAGGTAGGCCCATTTCATTTTTCAGGCATATATCATTCATGGCTTATTTTATGTACTTGACTTAATATCACAAGATTTGTTTTCATTAGTCAAAGTGTCATAAGTCCTTTGTGTTGATAGTTATTAGCCTTTCTCACTTCCCTGATGTGTCTCATTCTTTCTAAGAATGTTCAAATCACCCATGTATAACCTTGTATTCCTTATTTACATCATATTTATTTTAGTTGATCACATTATTGATCACCTCTACCTACTTACACATCTTGGTTGATAGTTCTGAGTTACATTATAATACCTTGGATAGGACCAAGCCTTCCTCACAAATACCCTTACAACATTTTTTCACCATACCATCTCACTATCGTGCTATTCATGTCATTCGATGGTTTTTTCTTATATTATATGTTAAAACAAGAAACATGTTTGGGTTTTCATCCTTTAGATATTTTTATTTTCATTTAACAATTATTATCTTGTTTATGTTTTGTGGACTTCACTTATCTTAAATATGGAATTTTACATTCTTACATGTTTCTCTTTATTTATGAATTATATTTCATTTTCACTTATTTATGAGTTATTCATCTTAAATAAACATGCTTGATTTAAATCTTGTTTTAAATTTAATTTCTAATCATATGTGATTTATTTATGTTCAATTAGACATACTTATCTTACATGTGATTATGTTTCTCTTGATTACTCATCTTGGTTAGAGTTTTCTTACATTGATATTTTATTTATCATTTATGTTTTACATGATTCCCAAAATTATTTACTATGTTACACATTATTTTTTTCCATTTCTATTTTACATACTGCCAACATGATTTAGTGAGTTGTTCAATCATATGTCATCATTTTGTTATCTACATGCTTAAACTTTTATTTCTAACCTAACCATAAAAATATTAGTTTGCCAATTTTTGTAAGTAATTTAGCTAATTCTGAGAGTTATTCATTTATATTTCAACCATCCTAAATATGCATGTATTGATTCTATTGTTGGTTTTATATCCCTAGGGTTTATGAAATACAGGTATTGCACCCTCCACTCTCAAGACTTGGATATTTCCATGCATTCAATCAACAAAAAGTCAAGTTAAGATATGTATGGTATTTTTAGTTAGTTTTATTTTATTTAAACATTAATTTAAATATTTTGTGTTTAGTTATCTCATTTTCATGTGTTTCCATGGTCCTTATCAAAGAAAAATACCCTATTACAATCACATTACACATGATGACATTTGAGTGGGGCATATGTATACACATAATATTTTAAAGAAATTTGTCACTTACTAACAATGCTATGTTTTAAGAACCTATGGTGTTTTAATTTTTCTAAGTGCATACCTTAAAGGGTGCACTAGGAAAGGGGTGGGTAGACCATTGGTATTTTATAGGATTGTTTTCCCTACAGTACTACTTGATATATACACAAACATTTCCTAAAAACATTCCCGTAAACTTTGACTCCTCTTTTGCACCCTCCGCTAGTCATTTTATACATTAATTATCCCTTACTTAGCCTAAAAATATTTTCTAATAGTTTATAATACATTGTTAGTCCCATTAACTCTATACTCTAATTGATAAAAATAATTTACTTTCTAGGTTCCCCTTGGCCAACCTAGACCAAGACCTAAATTGTTTTTCTAAATAATGATACAGAGTGGATTGGGTTGACCATACCAACTAATGTTTTAGAAAAATTTAATTTTAGATTAAACTATATATACACACTCATTTATTCTTTTATTTAGGAAGAGAAGAGGAAGAGATATACATTATGCATATACTTATCCACCATTCTACTTAAGTAGCATAGCTTCTAGTTTGATAACCTATTTGGAGATATATATCTTGTCTTATGGAGAAGTATTTTGGATTTATATATAGGTTATGTATTCTAGAGATGACTTATGCTCGTTATCTTTACATACCATAAAAACCTATTGGAAATCACCTTGGCCAAGGGAGATATTTAAGCTCAGAGGTTTTGTCGTCAAAGGTAAGTATTCCTAAATTTGTTCCTTCTTTATAAGAGTAGATAGAGTAACATTTGTTTTCATATCCCATGTATTAAGATTTAATATACATTGATGTAAGTATATGTCTTCTATGCATGCTTACTTTTATGTTTATTACCCTTAATTTTTGCCACAAGATTTGGTGGGCAATAGATTAGATTTTGTTTCACTTGTAATTTACTTTTATAAATATGAAAACATAAGACCTAGTTAAGGTCGTTGCATATTTTTGCTCGACTAGAGGCTTTGGAACCATCCCTAGTTATTTTATTATGGTAAGAGATCCCTTTGTTAGGTATTTTTTATCCATCTTATTGATGACCCTGAATATATAATGTATCAATAATCAGAAGTGAAAGTAGGATTTATCTTCTGCGAGATAGGATTGATTAAAAGATCAATTGCATTTTCATTTTCATACAAATTGACTACTTGCATTAATTTTTTTATCTCACCAAAAAAATTAACAAACCATAGTAAATATGAAATATTAAATGTCACATAATTAATTTTTTTCAAATTTTCAATGGTATATTATGTTCTTAGACTAAAAAATAACCTTATCAACATAAGTTAACTAGTGCAAAAAGGATATATGATATACTTTGTGAATGGTGAGTGTGTGATTTTGGATAGCAAACCTATAAATATACTAATTGAAAACATGATGATGACAAGAAACAAAATTTTTCCTCTTAAGATTCAATGTGAAGTGTTTTTATAACATCAAAATTTATAAACAAGTGGCCAAGCATCTTTTCAATTCTCACAAAACTACCAATCCTAGTTATCGCACTTAAGATTTGGTCATTTGAACTTTTGTAATTTTCCATTGTTATATAATAAGAAAATGGTGAATGGATTTCCAAAAATAGAGAAACCTAGAACAGTGTGTGAAAGTTGCATACTAGGGAAAAACATAGAGAAAATTTTCTATTAGGAAAATATAATAGAGCCAAGGATCCACTTTAGATAATTCATTCAAATCTTTCTAGATGAATGAAAACACCTTTAATTGGAAAATTCTAGATTTAATGACATTAATTGATGATTTCAACCAAAAAATATTGGTGTATTTATTAAAACACAAATCATATGTCATTATTATTTTTATAGAATTTAAGGTCATAGTTGAAAAAGGAAACAACCATTATACCATGTTGATATCTGATTGAGGAGGAGAGTATATCTCAAATAAATTTTAGATTTTTTACAAAATAAATAAAATAAATAATTAGTTTTCAACTAGATATACACCTTAGTAGAATGATGTAATTGAAAGGAAAAGTACAAAAATTATGTAAATGGATCGAAGCATGATAAAGTCTAAAAACCTACCAAATGAATATTGTGATAAAGTTATTGCATGTACAATATACATATTGAATATTTGTCCAATGAAAGGAAAGATAAATAAAATACCATAAGAGGCTTGAATCAAATAATAAACATAGTGTCTCACACTTAAGAGTCTTTAGGTACATAGAATACTTATTGGTGCCTCAAGAATTGAGAAATAAATTATATGATAAACCTATGAGAAGTGCATCTTTTTGGGGTATAGAGAAAAATTCAAAGCATATAAGTTATAAAATTTAACTAAAAAAAGACAATAATTAATTGATATGTAGATTTCCTTGAAGAATAAACATGGGATGGAAGCACTAATAAAACCACTACAATTACAACTAGTGTTCCACAAGAGAATGAGGATAATAATGTTCAAAATATTTATCTTACACCATAAGTTAATGTTCCAATAATACCTTCAAATACATATTCAAATACAAATCCCTCTACAATGGTCAGTCATATGACCTAACTCTTGCATCATTAATATCTCATTTTAGAGACACTTTAAATGAGAAATGTACTTCTAAGGATATTTATGATTGATCTAAAGTAGTTGAAAATGTTGATTTATGTTCTAATTTTGCATTTATGTCACAAGTTAATCCAATATATTTTGATGATGCAATAAAGGATGGCAACTAGATTATAGCCATGGATGAATAAACTTGATCATTAGAAAAAAAATTTGAACATGGTATATTTTTTATCTTCCTAAAAGAAATGATGTAATTGGAGTGAAATGGTATTATAAGAGTAAGTTTAATGTTTATGGAAAAATTAATAAATATGAATCAAGATTAGTGGTAAAGGGATTCACATAATTACTCAGGATAGATTACAATGGAACAATTTCACTAGTGGCTAGAATAGACATTGTTAGAATGGTGTTGTCTATTATGGCTTAAAATAATTGAAAGGTATGTTAAATGGATATTAAATAAACATTATTGAATTAAATTTTGGAAGAAGAAGTATACATACAAAAATAACCTAGTTATGATTTTTTGGGACAAGAGAATAAGGTATATAAGCTAGAAAGGCCTTATAAGGATTGAAACAAGCTCTTAGAGCATAATATAGTATAATTAACTCTTAAAATGTAAATAATGAGTTTATCAAGTGTGGAAATGATCTAAATTTATATTTTAAAGTGAATTATGAAGGATATAGTTTGATAGTTTTCTTGTATGTGGATGAATTGATATTTATTGGTGCCCTGTCAATTGAATCTCTTAAGATAGTTATGAAATTACAATTTGATATAACTGATTTGGGAATGATGAGATAATTTTTTGTCATAGAGGTGATTCAATTGAAGAAAGGTATTTTCATAGGTAAAATTAAGTATGATAAATAGTTGTTGAAGAGGTTTAAGATGATGAATGTGAATTTTGCTACAACACCAGTAGAAATGGGTTAAAAGCTTAGCAAGGAAGACAAAAGTTCATATGTTGATCTAAATTTATTCAAAACACTAGTGGGTAGACTTATATATATATATAAACACCACAAGACAAGACATTATGGATGCCATTAGTCTTATCTAAATGTTTATGAAAATAGCAAAATAATCACATTGTAAATAACCCAAAATGATATTAAGATACATTGCTGGAACAAATGAATATTTAATCTTATATGCACTTTTTGAATAAATCAAACTCATTGGTTATAAAAACAACAATTACGATGGTACCATAGATGATATATAAAACACTTCTAGTTACATTTTTCATCTCAGATAAGGTATAGTCTATTGGGTATTGAATAATCAATAAATTGTTATACTTTCATTTGTATAGGTAGTGTATGTTGTATCCACATCAACAACTTTTTAGGCAATCTATATGATGAGAGTTTTTATCATATTAGAGCATAGTAAAGAAGAGGTAACTAAAATATATTATAAAAATAATTCAATGATTATACTATTAAAAAATTAAGTATTTCAAAAATGCATAAAACACAAAGATACAAGCTATCCCTTCATTCATGAGCTAGTTAACAATGGTGAAATGTTTCATGAAATTTTTAAGTTTTAAGAATAGTTTTTTTTTCCATTATTACAAAACTTCTATCAAATAATGTTTTTGAGTAACTTTGAGAATGTATATGTGTAAAAAATATTATTGGTAGTCTGGAATAAGGCTAAGAGTCGAATGATGTTGTAGTCTAATTGTAATTTATCCTACTATTGATGATGTGTTATACTTAAAACTTATGTGTATCAATCATTGATACGATACCAATCTATCAAATGTCTTATTTAAGTAGAATATCTCCCTCTACCACAAATTGCATAGATATATCTTTAATGGTATTAATGTAAATCTTATTAAATTTTGTATTTATTTTTATAGTTATCTGGAAGTATTCCAAAGAGGAGAAAAATAGAAGCTCATCGTAGTATTATGAGTATGAAAAAAATGACTAGATATAGTCCTATAAAATGTGAAAATTAGTAACTTGAGTGTGTCTAATGACACCCAACCCATAGGTCCCTCCTACTTGCTTTCATGATCCTCATAGGCATATTTTCACTGATTCCCAGTAATTCATAGCCTTCCAGACCTAATCCTAGCTTAGCTAGACTGCTCTTTCCATGACAAATCCATCCCCCAAGTCTCTTTAGCTAATGAAAATAGCACCCAACTTGGACAACAACATTGGTGGCATTAATATCTACTTTTATCACTCCTATCTGAGTGCATATTTGTCCCTAATCATCAGTTCTTTCTAATTTCCCATCTTTCTCATTGTTGGGATAATGCAAGTACATTCAAAGTATAGGGTTTGGAAATTATCACTCAACAATAAAGAATACAAGAAAGACTACTCAGGCAATCTTCCGTATTCTTTTCATACATCTAGTCAATACACTTAAAAGATTATTCAAATTCTTACACTTGTCCCTAGCCACCTCAATCACATCTAGTTTAGTATTTTTCATCTTCATACACACTATTACACAAATCACATCAAGTGGGAGAAATACATATGGCTTGATCCCTCTTCAGAGTATTGGTATGTACGTAGCATATTGACACAAGAGGTGTGGATGCACATTCAATGAATCTTACACACACTATCAGAGTTATTGTTGCCAGAATCCAGATAACGTGAGTGCAATGAAGACGTGATCACAAAAGATGAACAAGTGCACACCACAAAGATGCTAAAGCAATTTGACAATGACAAGAAGATAAATTTCACAAAACAAAATGGAGAAACCAAATCTGAATTAACATAGAATGGCCAAAATGAGGATTACAAATAGGAGAGCTAGTAACTCCTCCACAAATGGTGGTCAAAGCACCCCAAGAATAGACTCCTCCAAAAAAGGTGGTGACAAGGTGCTAAGAATAGAGAAATAACTCCCATACCCAGACTAGGAGTATCTTATGCTATTCTTATGACACCTTATGACACAAATATGACACACAATCTCCACATAAGCTAGCCTATCCCACGAATGTAGGAAAACTCCATGTATGCACAAATATATGATATTCCCTAATTAATAAATAGGGAAAAATAAAAACCTACACTAATACCCCCCATAAGCGCAACTTAGGTGGGAAGTGTGGAAATATAAAATGGGTCCCGACAACTAGGCCTGATGAGGTAGCCATGTACAAAATGCAATCTCTCATAAGATAGAGAAAAGGAGAAAACCCGTAGGAAAAAACTCCCCCCCAAAAGAGAGACATAAAAGAAAAGAAGAGGCTAGAAGGCCCCCTTTGAAGATGATGCTGCTACAAATGTAGACCGTACCCCAAGAAGAGCTCGTAGATGGATGAACTTACTCTCAGTGAAAGGTTTGGTGAAGATGTCTGCAACCTGCTCTGAAGATTGGCAAAATATCAAGTCAATGACCTGACTATGAATAAGCTCTCGAATGAAATGCATGTGAATATCTATGTGCTTGGTCCACTGGAGCTGAACCAGATTCTTGAAAATCTATATGGTACTTTGATTGTCATAATAAATGATGGTGGGCTGCCTGATAGGAATGCCAAACTTAGAAAGAATCCCGTGAAGCCAAATAGCCTTAGTGGCTGCATTAACAGCTCCCCTGTACTCTGCCTCTATTGATGATATAGCAATAGAATTTTGCTTCTTGCTAGACCAACTGATAGGACCTGAACCTAGAGAGAAACTGTAACCAAAAGTGGACTTACGAGTCTATGAATCGCTAGCCTAGTCTGAATCTGTATATCCAACCAAGTCAACCTCTGTGCCAAATATGTAGTGAATCCCATATCTATGTGAACCCTGTATGTAATGCAAGATTCTCTTAGCTACTTTCCAATGCAGCTCATGGGGTTCCTGCATGAATTTGGAGACATGTCCCACTGTATATGAAATGTCAGGCCTGGTGTGAGTCAAGTAGATGAGACCACCAACAAGTTGTCGATACCGAGTGGCATCAACCAATGGTGAAGAACAATCAGTCTCAAGCTTGACTCCTGATAGAAAGGGAGTCAGAGATGGCTTGCAATCAGCCATGTGAAATTGAGCCAACAAGTCGAGAGTATACTTAGGTTGTGTAAGAGAAATCCCTAAATCTGACTATGAGATCTCGATGCCAAGGAAGTAGTGCAACAAACCCAAGTATGTCATGTCAAATCTCTCCTGAAGAGATGCCTTCACCACTATAATAGCCGATGAAGAACTCCCGATGATCAAAAGGTCATCAACATATAGAACCAAAATTAGAAGTGAATCATCCCTATGTAAGAAGTAGACATTAGGATCAGAATGGCACCTAGTGAAACCCACTATGAGAAGGAAGGAATCCATCTTGGCATACCAAGCCTGAGGGGCCTGTTTGAGGCCATAGATAGATTTCCTAAGTCTGCATACTAAGGAAGAATTCTGAACAAATCCTAGCAGCTGTTCCATGTAGATCTCCTCCTCAAGGTCTCTGTGAAGAGAGGCACTCTTCACATCCATCTGATGCACATCCCAACCATGTGCTATGACAATAGCCAAGGTGAGTCAGATAGAAGTCATCTTTGCCATGGGTGCAAAGGTCTCTGAGTATTCAATGCCTACCACCTGTGAGAAACCTTTGGCGACCAATAGCACCTTATACTTATTGATTGACCCATCTGCTATAAAATTGGTCTGAAATATCTACCTACATCGAACCATCTTTCTTCCCTTAGGAAGTGAAGTCAAATCCCAAGTGTGATTTTTGATTAAGGAAGAATATTCTTCCTCCATAGCACTATCCCACTCAGGTACCCTCGATGCCTCTTGAAAAGACTATGGATCTAAAACTGAAGCAAAGAAGGCATGTGGATCTCTCTAAAAATCCCCTCTAGTACGTTTGTCATTTACGGGGTGTCCTGCCCATGTGCCACCACTCTCAAGTGTCTGTCTAGCCCAAAGTGGCCCAGAAGTGGGCGAGTCAGGTGCTAACTACTCATCCTCTGATTGACTAGAGGTGGATGACACTGCATCACTGTCTGAACTCAAAGAAGAAGAGATGACTCTGGCTCAAGAACTTGCTGTGGCTGATCTGAGTCTGACAAGGAATCATCATGAAGAAGTAGATCCGATGAGGGAGAAGAAGTGTCAAGTGTTGAGTCTCTCGGACTCTCTTGAAAATGGACACTTCTCTCGATGAACAACTCATGTGTGACTGGATCTAGAAGGTGATATCCCTTAATACCATCTAGATATCCTACAAAGATGCAAGGCTTGGACTGATGTTCCATAGCTTTGCATTTCTTCTTCAGAATGTGGGCCATGGCTAGGGATCCAAAAACTCTAAGGTGCTCAACATCACGTTTCCTTTTATGCCAAGCTTCAAAGGGTGTTATCCCTTTCAAAGCTTTGTGAGGAACCCTGTTCTGAATGTAGCAAGCACAATTGATGGCTTTGGCCTAGTACTATGGTGCTAGGGATTTGGAGTGAATCATACAGCTACCCATCTCTTTCAAGAACCTATTCTTGTGTTCTACAACCCCATTCTGTGAAGGACTATAGGTGACTATGCACTACAAATCAATCCCCTCTGTGGTGCAAAACTACTCAAACCTGATGCTGACATACTCCCCTCCATTATCAGTTTGAATAACCTTGATGGATTTCTCACTCTATTTCTCAACAAGAGCCTTGAAGTCTAGAAAATGTTCAAACACTTCAGACTTTTGTTTGAGAAAATATATCCAAGTGTACCTAGAGAAATCATCAATGAAAGTGAGGATGTACTTGGCCCTTGTGAAAGATGGTTTGGGAAAGGGTCCCGATACATCATTATAGACTAACTCCAAAGGTTGAGAAGCCCTCCAAGCTTTGTCTTTGTCAAATTTTTCTCCGGGATGCTTCCCAAGGGAGCACCCCTCACAAAGACCTTTTGAGAATTGGACACGAGGCAAGCCAATGACCATGTCATTTTTGCAAAGTTGCTCAAGGTAGCGGTAGTTAAGGTGGCCAAACTGCTCATGCCATAATTTGCTAACTCCATCTGAATGAGTTAGCAATGTTGTAGGAGAAGAATCTGATGCAAAATGTGAAAAGGTGTATAACTTGGCTTGGTGATCTACCCTTCCAACTGCCACTGTAGTATCACTATGCAACTCCCTGATAGATATTGAATCTGGTGAAAACTCAACTCTCATGCCCTGACCAATGTGAGTGATTTGGTGCACTGATAGGAGATTGGTTGAAAGAGAAGGAACACTTAGAACATTGTTGAATGTTCCTCCTTCCATTTCAACTGACCCTCTCCCTACAATGGAAACTGATGTGTCATCACCCAAACTAATTGAAGTCATGCTACAAGGCTCTAAAGATGAAAACTCAACTAGTGAAGAGCCCATGTGGTGAGAAGTACCCGAGTCAATGACCCATGAAGATGTGGAAGTTGCTGTAGCTACAAGGGCCTTGCCCTTTTCTTTCTCCTTACCCTTGCCCTTTGCCTTAGTAGAATCTTGGACTGATGAATTCTGCTTGATGGACTCAGGAACACCTATGTTGTTCTTCTCTAGAAGATGAGTTAGGTGGTCTATTTGTTTCTTCATGTACTTGTGTTCATCATGCCCATTCTTTTCACAATAGCCACACTTAACCTTATCCTTCTTAGATTTAGCATTGGAAGATGAAGACTCAGTGTTGTTTTTGGTAGGGTTGGTGTTTTATTTCTTTTTCTCTTGATCCGTGTTCTTTTTCTTTTTCTCCTTTGTTGAAGTCTTGTCCTTGCCATTTCTAGCTATCAAAGCTTGGGGTTGAGTAGACTTCATTGTGCCCATCTGAATTAGCTTATCTTGCTCCCTAGTCAAGTCGGCAATGAATGAATCCAAAGAAGGCATTTTCCATGTAGTGCCAAGGGCACTTTTAGTGGCATGAAAAGTGGAGACAAAGACTGAATAACTTGGACCTAACTTTGTGAGAATAGAAAGTATGAGTTGATCATCTTTCTTCTCTATCCTGCATTCTTTCAATTGCAATCTAAGGGCCTTAAACTTAGTAAAGAAGTCCTGTAGGGTGTCAAAGTTACTAAGACATAGACTTATGATTTCGTTTTCGAGCTCATGACCTCTCATCTCATCAAGCTTCCCAAAAAACTTTTCTATGGTGTCCCATATTTCATTATGAGTTTGGGAGGATTCTAAGCGGAAGAGTAGTTTTGGAGACACAGACAAACTCAGTAACCCAAAGGCTTCATCACTACGGTTGTACCACTTAACCTTTTCAGCATCTATGTTAGGTTCTACTTATATACCCATTGTGATCCTATACAACCCTTTTCTTCTACGAATGATAGACATTTTAACTTTCTATTCATGATAGTTGAAGGGTGTTAGGGGTTTGAGTTGAAAAGAATCCATTTTTAGCTGAAATTAGGTGAAGTTGTGTTGATTGCAAGTTGTGATTGAATGCAGAAAGGAGAATGAAAGTGAAGTTGCAAGTTGTGGAAAGCAATCACACCCCCCCAAAATATTGAACCCCATCAAGTATGCAAGTGCATGCTCAAAAGACGTTAGACTCAGCTGAAAATGTGTCTTAGAGCAATTAGTGCAAGAGAAAAGCAAATAGGACGTCAGACTCAGCCGAAAATGCGCCCTGGGAGACCCAAATTTTTGGCACTTTATAAACTAGTGCATTTTTGAGAAATAAAAAGTCTACACTATGGAGAATTGAATTACAAGTACTTTTGCAAAAAATGGCACCCAAAACCGAGCTACCATTTGCAAGATTTTAAAGTTACAATTTTCTCGTAAACTAGTGTTTCTACAAAAAAAGCACTAAAACGTTAAAAAAATGCTTATTATAAGGAGATAAAGTGGCCTTCCAACCACTCATTGGATTTGGCATGGAATGAATAATCCAATTGAGGTTTTTGTGAGGGGGAATTGGCATCCTACCAACCCGGGCCTCACCCTTCGTCTTCGATAGGCGAAGATACAAGTTTAAAATTAAACCTCTAAACTGCCTTTTTGAATGCTAATTCAAATTTGATTTTAAATCAAACATTAAATGACTGATATAAAATTAGAATAATCATCAAAAGCAATTTTGCTAATAAAATAGGGAGAGAGAGTGGGAGAGAGAGAGGACCCACTAAAAAAGACTTTGGAAACCAAGAACAAAGTCTGAACAAGGCATTGGAAACAAAAAATAGTCTTAAAGAGAGCACCTGCTACAGCAAACCCTAAGTGCCCAAGAATATTGTGGCAGCAGCAGTCAAACGTGGTAGAAGCTTTTGTATGGCGCAGCACAAGGTATGGTGACAACCATCACCATTCCCATCTCCATTCTGCTATGGCAGCAGCATTTGAACCAAAAGAAAGATAGTGCTTGGACTAGGTAGCACCTGGTCTAGGCTGCACCTAGTTGGGTAGTGCCTGGTCTGGGCTGCGTCTGGTCTGGGCTGCGCATGGTTGGGCAGTGCCTGGTCTGGGCTACACCTGGTTGGGGCTGTGCCTGGTCTGGGCTGCACCTTATTGGGCAGCACTTGGACTAGGCTGCGCTTGGACACAGTGGCGTGGATCAGCTAGAGCAGCAGGCTGGAAGGTGGCATCCTCTGTATTTGCTCAAGCTGGAGTCAACAAAACACAATGCAAAGCAGGGTGGCATCCAAGAGCAGCAAATAGAATGCAGAGTATTTGTTTTGCAAAATAGTCAAAAAAATACCTCTGTCTTATTGAAGCCACAACACATCAATCACGACACCCAAAAGGCCAAAGATACCAGAGATGCTATATATATTTTTATTTTTGATCAAATATAAAAATAAAAAACTCCACTCCTCTTGATTTCAAAATAAGCTAAAAGCAAAAACGTACACAAGATTACCGGGAATGCTCTGATACCATATCGGAGTTGTTACCAGAATCTAGATAATGTGAGTGCAATGAAGACGTGATCACACAAGATGAACAAGTGCACACCAAAAAGATGCTAAAGCAATTTGACAATGACAAGAAGATAAATTGCACAAAACAAAATGGAGAAACCAAATCTGAATTAACATAAAATGGCCAAAATGAGGATTACTAATAGGAGAGCTAGTAACTCCTCCACAAACGGTGGTCAAAGCACCCCAAGAATAGACTCCTCCAAAAAAGGTGGTGACAAGGTGCTAAGAATAGAGAAATAACTCCCATACCCAGAATAGGAGTACCTTATGCCATTCTTATGACACCTTATGACACAAATATGACACACAATCTCCACATAAGCTAGCCTATCCCATGAATGTAGGAAAACTCCATGTATGCAAAAATATATGATATTCCCTAATTAATAAATAGGGAAAAATAAAAACCTACACTAATACACACTAGCCTCCCTTTTCTCAAATTTGATCAATATACAAAAGAGTCTAAGGTTTGAAGATAAAATAGTCTCTATAGGGATTTACATGGACATTTGGTAGTAAAAATTGCATACGCAAGTTCACACACACACACACGCACCCACGCACGCACGCACGCGCGCGCGCGCGCACACACACACACACACACACACACACACACACACACACACACACACACACACACACACACACACACACACAATAAACAAAACCTAGAAAACTCACTTCTTTTAGACCAAAATGACAGAGGTGGACTACAACATCAATGTCACTAATTTCTTATTTTAGAGCTCCTATAGAATCATAAAATGAAGTCTAGATCCTAATTTTTTACACTATCCCAGTCTTACACAGTGAATTTTAGACCCTACAACAACCCACATAGTCAGTTCCTAGCTAAGTCTTACTTTGTATCAATTATTATTATTTTTAGAAATATTAAAAATTATAGTCAAATTACATAAATTATTAGATTAATTAATACATATTTTTTTACTAATTTTACTACTCAAACCCTTTAAATAAATTATGAATAATACACCAATATTCCCAAAACTATTAAATCATTTGATGAACTCGACGTACTTCATTTTTGTATTAAAACCATAGAATCCTTAG
Source organism: Torreya grandis (assembly GCA_037957365.1). Lineage (NCBI taxonomy): Eukaryota > Viridiplantae > Streptophyta > Pinopsida > Cupressales > Taxaceae > Torreya > Torreya grandis. The sequence goes on from JARHVA010002683.1 coordinate 2,111,783, forward strand.
GGTATATTTTCTACTATATTTGTTTATTATTTTCCTACATAATAAAATAAAAATGTAGCGTTAAATTTCAATATTACTTAGTAATTTTAAAATAATGTTTTTTGAAACCCTAGTTGTCCATACTAGGTCTTGGTATTTTTATCAATAATTTTTTAAGTTTTTTACTAAAGTATTAAAACAAGAAATTCAACTCAAATTTAAAAATTCAATAGTAAATTTACAAAAATATTTATTTTTCAAAACCCTGGTTGCATATTAGATGTCTCTTTAAATCACCAAATTATCCAATAAATTATTGATTTCTTACTTGCATATTTCACTTAGAAATTCACTACAAATTTCAAAATTTTATATTAATTTTCAAAATAATTATCTTTCAAACCCTAGCTACATATACTAGTTCCCATTACTTATTGAGGTATCATCTTACATTTAAAATTAGATTTCAAAAATAGATATCACTTATTTTCAAATATTTTTTACAATTTTAGTAAATAATGAGACCAAAATTAGTCTTATCATGTATATGAATGATGAAGTTTATAATATTTTAATACAAAGACCCATTCCTTGCAATTCATGATTATTTTTCATAGCATGGGATGATATTAGGAAATTTATTGTTAAATATGTTAAGATACCTCTTGCCTTACCTCCTTTGGAGTCTCTAACCCATGTTGAGCTATATTACATGGTCTATTTTACTATTCCACAGGTTATTACGCGTCATTGAAGAGCATAGTTGACACCCTTTTTCTCTCCACCACCTCGACGTATTGATTATTGTTACTCTCCTCCCATAGCCACTACTTCTATACCTATAATACATAATGTAGTTAAAATTGTTACTCGATGTGCTACCATGCCTCCCCCACCAATTCAAGAGTCCCACCACCCTCCTATTCCTTTCCATACTAGGCCCAAACCACCTAAATAGGTAGGTCCACACAATAATTATTACACTATTGATTAGTTGAGAAATAAACTAGTTAATAATTCTATGTTAGAACTGCTTTGGAAAGTCAATGTGTTCAAAAACATTATTTATTGGGTACTTACTCAAAATTATATACCTATTGATTCATATCAATCTTATTTTGCATTAGTGTTCAACACCTTAAAAACTATAATAGATGTTAATTTTTTGGATAGTGAGGACAAGGCTTCTGATATAGTTATTAATTAGAACTTGCCATTGTTCATATAATCTCAAGTCAAAACTAATTAAATTAAGAGAGTTCTAGTTGATAGTGGTTTTAGATTTAATATATGCAATATTACATTCTTATAGACCATGGGTGTAGAACATCCATGAAAAAAGCATATAAGTAAACTAGAGGGTTTGATGATATACCATGACAAATATTGAGCACCATTAGTTTGGATATAAAAGTAGGGATAGAAATCCTCTCTACATAATTTCAAGTCATGTCAAGGCCTCTTCATTATAATCTTTTACTTGGATGAGCTTGAATAGATGCCATGAGGTAAATTCCTTCTACTCTTCATCAATGTGTTATGTTTCTCCATGAAGGATACCTATACACATGCCCAATAAATAACCAACCATTCATACATTATCAGATTATAGAGACATCTTCAACTATCTCATTAGATGGGACATCTCATATCATAGTTTAGTGTCCACCTCATTGCACTTCTCTTGATCAGGTACATAAATATGAGGTAGCAGAGAATAACACATCTCACACTCCACTTATATTTTTGTCCTTAGATCCAAAAATTTAGCCAGTCATAATAGCTTCAACCATTCCAAATATTCTATCGGTCATGGTTCTTACACCAATTACAATTATACAATCATCGATAGTAGTTATAATAGTACCATTCAATTCTATATAAATAGTTACTCTATTAGTTAAAAATAACATCACAACATCATTATATTATACTACTATAGTTAATGATACTCGCATATCACAACTACCCCTTGTGGTAAATTCTGACTTACCATGTGTACATGATGTTGATATAGATTCACAATCTACTCCAGATGATGATATGACACCCACACTCATAAATGATTATTTGCATGGATTTAACTTTGCATCAGTTACTCTAGGAGAGTGTTAATATTACTCAAGATCTCTCATTACACATCCTATATCACTCTTAGCATCTCATACTACACTATCAGGATATACTCCATATTTATAGCCACATATAGATCACTTGGCACATATAGTTCACATAGTTACTTCTATGGATATAGAACTAGTCATTCATATTTAGACAAGCAGTAAAAACATCAACCATATATTATGTTATAGATGTTAGTTTATCATGAATAAATCATACTACCTATAATGTGACATGTAACTATTAGCATATTATCACAGCAACATGGTCACCCATTTTATCTTCTTCACCAGATCATAGACCATGATACAAACTTATGTACAATTTTATAGTAAAGATTAGATAAACTATAGGTTTAGGATATTATTTATATTACATCACCACCAACACTAGCTTCACCACTTCCACTCAATACATCTATTTCCAGAGCTAAACATCCTGAAGGAGAATTAATATCTTCACCACTAGAGCCACCATTAGTACAACTTCGGTAGAATGACACCATGCATATAGAGTTTATGGTATACAATGATACTTACGATGATGATCTTGATGCATTTGAGGATGGAAATGATCCCTTATTCCATCTCTATCCGCAATGGGCTCCATCCTTGAACCCTTTACTCCTTCAAGCCTAGTCTTTTATGTTATTGTGTACATATTATTTTATTTATATGCTTGTATATAGCTTCTTTTCAAATTATTTATACATATTTTCTTAGTATTTCTTGTACATAATTTTCCAATTATTTATTACACATAGATTATATTAAAACTACCAAAAGCATTCAAGTATTTTAAAATACAAAAACATGCAAATAATTCATAAAATATAAAAATATTTTGATTATATGCATTACCCATGATTACATTTATACTATCATGCTACACTTATATTTATTGTTCTCTTCTATTATTTGTTGATTTATCTACATTACCATGCTTCACTTGATCTTCTTTGAGTGTGTGTAGTGACATCCATATCCTTGTTTGCATCACTTCACCTATTGAGGGGGCATCCTAGTTCTACATCGAGACATAAATCAATATACATACTATATGGGGCCATATTTTACATGACTAAACCATCCAATTTATGTCATTCCAACATCAAACACTCTAGTTATCATGTTGATGTACATTACTTACTAGCTTACAAAAATTACTCTATTGACATTTCACTACTATATAACACTTATGTATTTCTAATAATATACCTAATATTGTACCAGCATGTCTTGTATACTTTCACTTCTTAATTTGATTAGTTATATGTGATTATAATTCTAGTATTTACATGCTTTCCTTCCTTACTTTGTGTAGTTAGATGTGATTGCATTTCTCAGTTCTTGTTTGTCTCATGTATGTGACTTAAAACATTTACCAATGTCCTTTGCTTCTATTCATGTGTATGCCTTAGGATATTTTCCAATGTCCTTTGTTGATACTCTTCTATGTGATTGTGTATTTCATGCTAATCTTGCTTATTTCAATTATATGTACATGTGGAATTTGAACATGCCTTGTATGATTACCTTCCAGTTTGAGTGACATGTGCCCATGTCTTTTATTTTCTTCGACCCTTGGACACCCTTGTATGCTTCTTTCTTCTTCCTTGTGTGCTTGTTTTTTGAATTCTTTTTTATTATTTTCAATTCCATGATCCATATCATACATTATTTTACTTTTTTGGATGTCATGATAGACATAATACTCCATCCCTCCTTGACAACTAACAACTAAAAACTAACTAGACTTCCAATTCTAGTTTAGTACTTTACACATACTATTACATTGTTATATCAATCTAGGCATACCCTTTTTTATCTAACAATCTCAATTATAAACACTACTATATCTAGATAAATTTTGTAAATTATCATTGATATACCATGTATCTTTGCATTATAACAAACTTGAAGGACTCTTTCTTCTGAGGAAATTCATTGGATGGTCTTCATTCATACCCTCAAAAGAGGGTGAAATATACAAGGATTTTTTTCACAAAGATCAGAGCACCTAACGATCGAAAAAGTAGTTTTTACCCAAAATAATAACCAGACATCAAACTAGGCAGACAATGAAAATGTCATAACAATCATCATGTTTATCCTAGGCAAATAGTGTTAAGATTGGACTACAATGTAGGTTCCACTATTATCTACTTTTGGTGCACCTGTCTAAATATTATAAAAACCAGACTTTCCAGAAATAGGTAGAAAGGTAGGTCTAGCTATAGTTTTGCACAGTTAGACCCATTCAAAATCAGTAGTTTTTATTACACTTTTACTCAAAGAATCTAGATATTGGGGGCATCATGTGTGGCATGATGGATCTTAGTTCCATTTTTAGACATGAAAGTTGGTATAACTTGTAGCTCTTGGCATCATTTGGGAGTGATTTCTCATACAAATCCTAAATTTCACATTTTAGAGTGGCTTTCATATAAACCTAGTGCACCATTTTTAAAGTGGCTTTCATATGAGCCTAATTTATACCTTTTGGAGTCTCCAAGAGTGGCCTAGTTTATATCATACATTCAAATAACCACTAAAACATTTTAAAATCATAATAAATTCATGTACTTCAAGAACCATCTCATATGACACACATTTCATATTGATATAAACTCATAGCTTCACTTCATGAGGCAATGATAGAGCTAAAGGTATAGCTAGAATTTATATTCTTGAGCCACTTACTAAAATAAATTGGACACATAGTCTAAGCATTGATCAATGCCTGTATGACCAACTAGGTTAACTTAGTGAGTGATGATGGAGCTAAAGGGCACATTCTTGAGCCATTTCTAGGGAATTGAGTAATCAACCCCATCCATGATATTACTCTAGGTACAACACACATTTATGATTACTCGACATCAATAAACATCATAATAGGTTTTATATTTGTCTATGTACCTAGTGAGGTATATTATTTCCTTTCACTTCCTCTCTCTCTTACCTTGCTTCATTTATTCTCATTTTAGATATAACATATTTAGTAAGAATTGATCTAATATTTGTTTTCTTTTTTATATTTATACATCACAACATGCTCTCTCTATGCACACCCAACATCACATAGCTTCATGGGATTCACCCTTATAGGTAAGTTCTGGTATGCTTTCAATTTTTCCTTTATCCTAGTATTTTGCTTTGATACATGACTAGAATAATGGGGGACAAAATGTAGTAATATAAAATTTTAAAATTAGTAACTTGAGTGTCACTAATGACTCCCTACTCATATTTACCTCAAGCTTGCTTTCATGACCTTCATAAGCATCTATTCACTAATTCCTAGTCATCTATAGCCTTCTAGACCTAACCCCAACTCAGCTAGACTGCTATTTCAATGAGAAATCCATCCCTTAGGTCCCATCAAATAAGGATAATAGTGCCTAACTTGGACAATAGCACTGATACCACTACTGTCTACTTTTAGCGCTCTTGTCTAAGTGCATTTTTGGGCCTAATGGTCAATTAATTTTGGTTCCCCATCCTTCTCCTTGTTACCCTAATCTGATGAAATTCAACCCATGACCAATAGATCCCTATAAAATCCCATTCAAAGATCATTTGGAAAGGTTTGGCAATTATCACTTAGCAAGCATTAATATAAGTAAGACTACTCAGGGAATATTTTATATTCTCTACATAGATATATCTAATACACTTACAAGTTTATTCAAAATCTTACACCAGTCTCTAGCCACCTCAGGCACATCTATTTTAACATTTTATATCTTCATACACACTATTTCACAAAGCATCAAGTTAGAAAACTACTTATGGTTTGATCTCTCTCTAAAGTATTGGTATGTAGGAAACATTCCCACACAAGGGGTGTAGATACACATTGAATGAATATTACACACACTAACCCTACCCACTCTTTCTCAAAGCTGGCTAAAGTATAAAGAAGTCTAGGGTTTGAAAACAAAATATTCTCTATAGGGACTTCTATGAACCCCCAATAGCTAAAATTTCACAAATAGAGTCACACAGATGCAACAAACAAAACTAGAAAGCTCAGGTTTCCTCAACAACAATAACAGAGGTGGACTACATCACTAGTGCCACTAATGTCCTATTTTGATGCTCATATCCATTCATAAAATGATCTTTATATCCTAATTTATGACACTATCCAAGTCTTACACAGTGAATTTTAGACCCTTCAACAACCATATCGATCAATTTCTAGCTAAATCTTATTTTCTATGCCTTATTACTATTTTTAGAAATATTAAAAATTACAATCAAATTACACAAATTAATATCTTAACTATTTCGTATTATTTACTAACTTTACTTCTCAAAACCTTTAACTAAATTTGGAATAATACACCAATATTCCCAAAATTGTTAAATCACTAGTGAAGCTCCATTAAGCTTAAAATACAAGTTTATAATATGTCTATTTATGTGTAATTCTACATAATGAAACTCTGTCCACCTATATAATTGATAATATAAAGGTTTTAATTTATATGTTTGCATACTAGCATATTTATATGTATGCTTTTATCTTTAACTATATGCATATTATTTTTCTTCCATATTAGATTTTTTTTTTACTACATATGCACATTTTTTAAGTCTTTTGTTTACTATAGAAATTATCATAAGTGTTTCAATTTATGATAAAGTATGTTTTTGTAAAGTGAATGATTGTAAATTGTTTGTCATGCATCACTTTAAATCTTTGACCACTGACTTAGTTTCACTTTTTTCCATGAAGTTTTAACAAAAATAGTCTAATATTGATTTTCATAATATTTCCAATAAATATTTTTCTTTTGAATGCTACTATAGATTTTATGTTTTTTACCAATCAAGATAATTAAGATGCTTATCGAGGTAGGTTCCTATTGTAGGTTTATTTTCTCTTAAGGGTTAAAGTATGAATTTTTTTTAATGTTTTTGAGACCAATATAATTTGACCATGCATTAATATATTAACATCATCAATGAATGAATCTTGTAACTATAATATATTTTCCCCAACTTAAAAACATTACAATGTTGATTCATGGCACAAATTGGACATGGATATCTATTAGATTTGAATCATATCTCATCACATCCTTATAAATACTTTATCATAGGTTCAAGTCATGTAAATTTGATAGCTACCCCAAATCTAGGTTAATGTATGATATGGGCATTATTATGTATGATATCAACATAAGTACCCTATCATTTTCCCTCAATATCACCATCTAGTTCACCTTTACATATTCCACCACTTGAATGTTATGTTTTGTCTTGACCTTCCCCATAATTTTCCATTTGTTCAAAATTACCATGAAATGACCTATCTCCTCCTCATGTAGATCATTGTGACATTGTATGAATGAACACACAACCTCATTTTCCATTGTCACCTCCAATATAAATATATAATTATTATTTATTGATAATTTATGTATAAAAGGTTATACAAGGCCAATGATATTAGGTTTTAGTTAGGTGAAATCGATATTTTATGCCTTTTATTTATGAAACCCAGTATACCAAAATATAAAATTACATCCATCCCAATGTAGCTTACATCTTATATGCAACTAGTAGTATATTATATTATTAAATATATACAATATTATTTAATTAAACACACACACACACACACACACACACACACACACACACACACACACACACACACACACACACACACACACACACACACAAACCATCGATAAATTTAGACATAAAATCTAGTGATTTGATATATGTGAAAACTCATCTCCATGTAAATATTTACCTTGACATGTGTCCTAATTAACATATACACATATAAGTTATATTACATATATACAAAAACTCCATTGTTCTTGAAACTTCATCATACATTATTGATATATTTTAATCTTATGTTCTATTAATATTTATAAAACTAATGTGGAAATACATTTTCATCAATTTATGTTTTTTTAGATCACATCTTCATCATAAATTACACCATCTACACTTTTCAGCTTGTATTCCAAAGAACTTATATGTACTATTTATTTTTAGTGCGTTTCATTTTCTATGAAATACACATTAATTTTCTTTTAACTTTGTTCTTTTAATGAAATTTGCATTATTTTTCATACATGTAACCTAAGCTTACTATTATAGATATTACCATGATAGGTGTAATGTTATTAGATAAATTTTATGTCACTGGATACTATTTCTCCACTAAATTTAATTTCTACCCAATTTATGAGGATACTAAATTAATATGCAACATCTTAACATATAGAATCTCATGAAAGAGCACAAGCCTTTAAGTGGTATCAATTTGATTATTTATTTGTGTTAGGATTGTATAGGGAAAACTTAATAGTTTCTTAGGGACAATAAATATCCCTCCAATAGTTGTTTCCTTTCATGTTAATTTTTTGTTGCATTAGTTTTTGAAATAATAATTAAATTGGAATCTCTATGACATTGAAATTTGAGTTTAAATAAAATTGAATAATTAAATGTAAATTATATATTATAAAGGACTTGATCGTAAAATTCATGTGATTAATAAAATTGGTCTAGATTTCACATGTAGTAGCTGTGCTAAGTGGAAATAAGTAACTAACTATTAAACTTGTTGGTGATTAAAACATCATCTAAGAAATTTTCCTTTCTAAAATATTAACACATCTTGTCATCAAATAATAATTAGTATAAGATTTGTGGGAAAAATATTTCTTCAGTTATACACACTTAAAATTCATCTGATGTAATAAAAATATAATAATAAAATGTGCCATCTAATAAGAGTAACATGCACCCTAGTTTACCTGCTACTAATATCCCTCATAATTTATATTTATCCTTAACTACCTACTAATAGTTATGCAATAGATGTTGGTAGTAGAAAATAAGATATACCTTAGACCACATCACCCTCAAAATACATAACATAATTTGTATTGAAATTCCACAACAAAACACATATCTTTATTTCATTTTAGTCAATAGAAACAACACATGCACAATGACACAATGATAAAATGAGATGAGTTATAACATCATATATGTATATTGGTAATGATAACTCATAATATTATCAAGTTAATCACTATATATTCTCTTTGTTAATAAATTATATTCCCCTCATCCCATAGGATAGTTATATGTGAATGATTATATATAGACCCAAGACCCAACTACTTACATTAAGTGGTTTTACCCAATTAACAACATTAACACACCTTAGTTCATCTCAAATATTAAATGTCACAAGGATTATATGTTTTTTCATCTATAAGTAAAAAGTTAAAACTATAATTCAAGTAATATACAAGATAGATTATGTAAATGATTAAATGAATCCTTATCAACTTCCATGTCTTTTTATATTAAATGCTAGCTAAACAAAAATAAATTCCTCCATAACACATCATAGTTAATGATATCAAAATAATTTACCGTCTAAAATATTCGTGAAAAATTATTCTCGATGATCCTCTCATTATTTCTATAATGATTTAATTCTCTATAATAGGATTTTAAAATTTTCCATAATTAAATACATAAGCTATGTAAGAATTTTCATCAACCTTCAAAATTCTCATTTACTTTTTCTTCCCTGGGATGGAGAACCAGTTCATAAAATACATTTTCCCATGAGTAATATTGAAATATGACATATTAAATCATATTATCTTACATGGATACACTATGAGTAAATATTAACACAACATATTTATTTGTATAGCTTTGAAAAATTACTCAAATAAATGAGAAGATAAAAATATGCATAGAAAATCAATGCATTGAATATTACAAACACAAGTTTCATAATAAGAAACTTAAAACTTCACTCAATATAATCATACTAGAGATAATGTAAAACATCACAAACCATGTATGTAATAAATAATATTTGTGCAAACTTACAACAAGACATATGCATAGTTAGAAACATTGCACAACCCAACATTAACACAAATCCTAAATATAATAATTTTAGTTGAAAATATTGCTAATGAAAATAGATAATCCCTCATAAGATACCATGGGTAAAACAAATGTGTTTATATTCATGTGAATTATAGGAATTTAGCTAATGGTATTCCTTATTTTGTATCTTTTGATGTGATAATATGTCTCACATATGATATGTCTTGGCCTTTCCACTTTACAATATATTATTTACACTTCATTTTAATTGTAATGATTTAAACTATCTTGGTAAACACCTCTTATATATCCTTGTTATTTTCCTTAGGCATAAAAAATCTCTAATCTATTTCTTCATAATCTACATTTGATTTTTTTACTTCTCTAAAATTCAAAAATTTGATACAAATCAACCACATCAAAATTAAGTGATATTTGTATATCTCAATATAAATTTATCTCATATGAATTATTCACAAAATTTTACATAATTTTGAATGGACTAATATTTTTCCCTTTCAACATATCATATGTTCATTTAAAAATCTCTCTTTTCTAAAATTCACTAAGACATTCAAATTATCTACTCTTGTGATATACATGCTTATTATGCTATAAAATATGAATTTGTATGCATCGTGCACTTGATTTAATTGAATTTTGTTTAATAATACTCAAATTATGAAATAACATTATCCCATGGTCCTAACATACATTCAA